>OW028685.1:12400000-13000000 GCA_932294315.1 Epinotia nisella | reverse complement strand
CGATTTCAAATCGTGACCAACTATATGTCCATAACAAAATCGAGTTGGTTATGATTTGCTGTGACCTCTGGGCCACGCTTCGAAATTTGAAAGTCATTACTTTAACAATATCGATATCTTAATGAAAATACGTACAATAGTACATTACTGCAGAGGCCGGGAAATAGCAATTCGTGGATGAGTTGATTTTGTCGGATGAAGCGAAGCTGAATCCGACAATAGAGGCGAATCCACGAATTGCCATTCCCGCCGAGGCAGATATAGTGCTTTTCTCCATAAATGCGAGGAAATCAAGAAATATTTTCAATAATTTTATAACAGCGAGTATGTCAATAACCTATCACTATCAATCATGTTCCCGCCCAACTTATTTTTTTAAAGTGCACTGACTGAGCATGACTCATGGTGCCAGTTTCAATTGACATTGACACACATAAAAAATTAAAAACATTAGAATCGATTACAATTTTATGTTTTATGTAATTAAAATTATTAAAGATTAAACGGGATTAAAATCTAAACGCATTTTAGTTCGTTTTGAATATTATTTCGAAAATATTTTAATTTCTTCAGTTAATTCTATTTGATATATTACGATAACAATATTCCTTTGCTATTCCGCAAAGGAATATTGTTATCGTAATATATCATGAATTTCCGCAAAGTAACGCCTGATTCAATAAATTAATTCTATTTGAGACATTTTTTAAAACGTCACTTCGATCTCTTGCAAAAGTAATCGTTTTGTCTATGACAATAAAAATAAAACTTGGGAAATCTTTGAGCACACTTCAATTGGGTGCAATTTGTCACACCAACTTGCAATAGTTGGAAAGAGACAGCCATCCATACATTACTAAACAGTCTAACGTCTAACTCTAGCAAGTTGTTATGACAAATTGCTAGACCTTTAAACTTACGAGCATTTGGCTGATTGTAGTGATTTGTCTTGGTCAAAACATATGATTAAAAGGTAAAAAAACCGGCCAAGTGCGTGTCGGACCACGCAAAACGAAGGGTTCCGTGCCTATTAAAAAGGTCGTATCGTCATAGAAATCTTACGGTACTTACGTCCTTTTCTTTGAGGAAGGCAGTTTTTCAGCAATATCTCGGAAACCTTTCATCCGATCTTGTTCAAAACAATTTTCGGTGAATGAACTTAATAAGCGCTGTGTCCATGAATTTTTTAATATTTTTAAAATACACCGTTCAAAAATTAGAGGGGGGGGGACAGAATTTTAGTGACTTTCGGGGCGATTATCTCTGACTGTATTCACTTAATCAAAAAAAATCCTGAGAAACCTTATATTTATTTTGAAAGGCCTATCGATTCATGTGCCACACGTGGGCTCACGATGAAAAATTTTTTTTTGACTTTAAGTTTTATGTATGGAGTACACCCCTAAAAAAAATTTTTTTAGTAATTTTAATTACAAAACTTTGTAGCGGCTAACAAAATACACCTATCCTCAAAATTTTATTCAAATACACCTTATAGTTTTCGAGTAAAATGCCTGTGACATACGGACAGACGGACAGACGGACAGACGGACAGACGGACAGACGGACAGACGGACATGACGAAACTATAAGGGTTCCGTTTTTGCCATTTTGGCTACGGAACCCTAAAAAGTACTGTAAAGGAATTTCATACATTTTCCTGGCCGCTAAAGCTGTACAATAATGACTTTTAACTTTTTAAATTTGCGCTTGTCAGTAACGAGGAACTTCACGTACTACTTTTGTTACAGTAAGGCGCACATTTCCGAGCATATTGGAGAAAAATTACCTACGGACAGAGACAAGTAATTTATATTTTTATAAAACTTATTGATATAATAATGCTGGTCATGACCGGCAATTTCTGAACGCATTTTAGCGGATTTATAGTATGTATGTAGATAAAATCTTTAACAATACACTTAATCACCTAGATTATAATGTAGGCCTACTAATTTATTTAACTGGATGTTTGAATTCCCTATCCCCTTCTGTAACACAAATTCCAAGTAAGTTAAAACTTTCAGCAACAACATTACTACGTTTCCGAAAGACAAGACTCTCGTGAGCTCGTGACACATCGCCTATTTGTTTCCAAGTAATTTAGCAACAAGCGTTTGCTTACATAAGAGTAGTGTATAATTTAATATTAATACGAGATCGTGATATAATTTATCAGCGCGTGACGAACGCGTCTGGCCGCTCCGGCTATTTCGGACGGAACCTACGCATCACCGTTTCACCGTCTAGTTCATATTTATTGGTCACATAAATTGCTGTCATTACATATCCACTATGTACCTACTTACCGTCTGGCACAACCCAAACATAACTCACAGTGAGCTACGAAAATAGATACTAATCTGTTTCTCTCGAATCCGTTACCAGCTGTTCATTAGCAGGAGGTAACAATACTGCAAAACCTATCCGGGTTGTAGCTATGAGCGGGTTTCCATAGTAAACAGCGCAGTGCACCGGCGTGTGAAGATTTATTTTTTCCCAGAATGACAAAGCAACATTGTTCTTTGACTGAAATAGGTTCGAGTTCAAAGCAGCGTGCCAGCTCATTAGGAACGAGGCGCGCTTTACGTGCACACTACGTTCACTGCCCCTCGCCGGTCTGAATGTTTCTCTAATTCACTAATGTTAGTCGCTATGTTTGCTATTTTGTGAATATCTGGGTCTTCCTACGCAAGCTAACGTCCACAATTTGCGTCAAAATCCTGTTGACTCTTTAGAAAACATGCATAGCTGCGCCTACGTATATAAGTACGTCACCTGTATCTAGCTAAATTGCTAAAGTAATGACGCGAATCTTGAAAGATAATTATTAGTAAACTTTGTGATTACAAATACTCTTTTCGTTTAAGTGGGTAATAAAATGAGCTGTGTGTGGCGTGAATAAAGTAGGTTGTAGTGCACTGAAATAATTTGTATATAAATTGTTACGGAAAACTAAATAGTAATGTGTAGGTACTCGTAATGCGGTTAGTCTTCAATTGGTTATGTTATGACCATTTAGTATTATAAAAAGAATGAACAAAATTAAAGCGCATTAGGTAGGTACATTAGTTTATAAAGTTTTATTTATCAAGTTCAAATTTTGTTCAAATCAAATGGTTGTGGCAGAGTAATAGGTTGTACGTACATCCATGAAGCAATAATCGAAGTTGGACTCTAATATATACTAACCCGTAACTTGTCATCGAAACACCAAAGGGCCAGTGTCGTAGACTACACACGCACGACGCCCATATATCACCGCGTCGTGATCACGACTAGGAATGCACCACTCATTACTAGCTATTTTAATTGCAGCAATAAGCACAGAGGAGTCAGAGCACTTGCACTTCGGGGAGCTAAATTTGCGCAAAAATATATCATGGTGTAGGCTGTACGTTAAATGAGCTGGGATATCAGTACTTTAGGTAATCGAACCGACCAAATCGCGAAGGGACAGGAGTATAACACTATGCATTCTGGCTTTTACGGCTCTTGTGCATTGTTTTAAAATTGCAGCATTGTATATTATCATTTTGAGTTTTGTAATTACATGTCATCATATGTGTCATTCTCAGGGTATAAAAGTAGGTAGGTACCTTATTGTCGTTGGCGTTTTTACCATTATTACGCCGCGAATCGAGGCATTTGTATTAGTTCATCGTTAATAATGGCATAAGTTCCAACAACAATAAGGCACCTTTTTCCCTGAGAATGACACATATAAAGGACTGAGAAAGCCGGTAATACGTAAATTCGTCGTCATATCAATCGAGATACCAACGTATGTACCTAGATAGAGAAAAATCACACACCGTAGGTATTGTGTTTTAAAAATATATACCTAATCCTGTTAAATCTGTCCTGTTTTGTTTGTGAGCTCCTAAGCATTAACACTATAGATAAAGGGTAATTTTCACTCGCAAATAATAATAAAAAATAGGGGACAATCTTACACCAATCGAACTAGCCCCATAGTAAGCTCAATAAGGTTTGTGTTATGGGCACTAGACGACGATATATTTTATAGTTATAAATACTTAAATACATAGAAAACATCCAAGACTCAGAAACAAATATTCATGCTCATCAGCATACCTCGAACAAATCATGCGGATGACGTAAAAATGACGTACCTAATTTTGCACACAGGATGATGTATGTATTGCAACATCCGTATGACATATTGCACGAAGTAACAGATTAACCGCGTATAATTTCAAGAAATCTATACAGAATTATCTGAATGATAGGATGATGTACTTAGTGAATAAAATAAATGTCGCGAGATTTGTTTACGTAAGTACGATAATTGATAATAAAAGTCAATATGTTACTAAAAAAAATTTAATGACATTATGTACACAACTATTTCTCTAACAAGTCTATAATTGCGGTCACACACTTAAAATAAGCTTTAATAAATTTTTCACCTCAGCGGCTCGAACATGGCGGTTTTGCTGCTTGAAACCAGCGAGGAAAATGCAATTTTGCTGCGAGCGTGAAGAAAACTAACTTTTTAATTTTTCATATCGTATATAGGTTAGTCGCAGGTCATCTTTTCATTCTGCGGGGTGTATTACAAACTTGGAACATTTAAAATTCATTCTCTCTGTCACTTTCACTCCGTTACAAAAAAAGAGAGATAAAATATGTCGATTCGTCATTCGACTTCGAAACCTTCGTAGTAGGCCCCCAAAAAGCGGGAACGAAGAAATCGTTCCGAAACAAAATAAAATTCGACTCGTGTTAAACTCGTATAAAAATATGAAACCTATATTAACTCAAATTTTAATCATATTAGTATTTCATTATTCTTAAAATACAATGAAGAAATGCGATATTTATCGCGAACATTTATTATTATAAGTCTAGTTTTTTTATATGGTGAACGAATATATAATATAATATACAGTTTCAGAACGCACTTTATATTCTTTAAAAAGTTAGCGCGATTGAACTTTATTACGTTTTCTTGGAGATAAAACATAACTTAAACAAAAATTGTACTAAATATGAGTGAATCAAGTGACGAAGCCGATGTTTTAACTCCTCAAGAGTTGAGAAATACCGTCAAAGAGGGCTGAATTGTGTTTTTTTAAGTAAGTTCATCTTGGACATTGGACAAGTATCAGCAAAATGTAAAAATAAACAAACGGAAACGTACTTGGTTTTTTCTTAATGTCATGTAAAGTTAATGTTATGGGAGAGAGTAATTGTAGTTAATGTTTGTTATTTCATATGTATTTGTTGTTTGTTTTTAGGGTTCCGTACCTCGAAAGGAAAAACGGAACCCTTATAGGATCACTTTGTTGTCCGTCCGTCCGTCCGTCCGTCCGTTCGTCCGTCTGTCAAGATTCTTTTTCTTAGGAATGCGTGGAGGTATCAAGCTAAAATGTATATCAAATACTCAGGTCTACTGTCCCTTGGAGCTGTGAAAAAAATCAAACTTCTAAGCAAACGCAATCAAAAGATCAATCAACAGCCGTTTATGCCGCAAATTTTCGAAACTCGCAAGGGAATCAGAACCTACAGGGTCCTTCCCGTGAATTCAGAATCTTGAAATTTGGTAAGAAGCAACGTCTTATATTAGCACAGATAAAGGAAAAATTGCGAAAACCGTAAACTTTTAGTTACATCATAAAATTAAAATATTTTTAATAATTTATATACCTACAGGTTTGTGCGGAACCCTCGGTGCGCGAGTCCGACTCGCACTTGGCCGGTTTTTTTACATAAAAATTATTTAATTGCTTCTAAGTGGCGTTTTATTCCTTTGCATTATATGTTCTCGCCGCTGAGGTGAAAAGTTGTATGTATCACACGAGAGCAAAGATATTTGCATCTCGTGTCTTTGAGTCCCTCGCTACGCTCAAGATTCTAATTTTGAATCACTCGCTACGCTCGTGATTCAACTATAGAATCTTTCGCTTGCTCGGGACTCAACATCAACACTCGCAGCAAAAATCTACTTTGCTCTCTTGTTGAACAAATAACTATTTCTTCCTCACTTGCTTGACCGGGAAAAAAAAATTTGGCTAACAATTTCGCTGTATCAATGACAATCGCACTACTCGATTGCTCGGTTTCTGTAGATATATTGGGTTGATAATTGATAAGTAGTAATTGTTTATGAAAATACTTTTTGAAATCATCCTATGAGTGGTTTGACGTCATCCGCATGATTTGTTCGAGGTATGCTCATCAGTCTCATCACACAAATATTTGCCCTTACCTTACCGGTATTCGATTCGAACCCAGGACCTTCAGCTTCGTATAAGCAGCGTCACTACCCACTAGGCTAAAATTTCGTCAAAATATATTGCATAAAGCGTTTAATTATCTGTATGTAAACCAGACGCACAACAAATTAATTCTCTGCGCATATAAAACTTCTATATACTTTGTAATTTGTGCTGATGCAATATTTAACAAGTTGTTCTCGTTTCACTCCTAATCCGCGCAAATGTCATTGCACGAGATGCATTTGCGCATATGTTGGGGCTCTACTGAGGAACACGTAATATTAAACAATGTTCGCTTTTTCTCTCTTACTCTGTATATGTAAAGAGAGAAACAGCATTTCTAATGGCTATTGTTTTTTGGGTGCATGTGCAGTGTAGTGCCCAACTTCGCACATAAGCCGCCAAAAAGGAACTCCAATTATGCGGAGCTATTAGCCAGACGTAATACTAAGAAGAGGTATAAACAATAGAACCTGGCGCTAAAACGTGAAATACCTTTTTCGCGACTCTAGCTCGTAGGTGACTAACATTATTTATTTATTTATTTATTCAACTAATTACACAGCATTACAGTATTACACTAGGACACTGTGGAATTTAGGACACAATATACAAAATACAGCATAAAAGTTACACATAAAAACTATAATAACAATAACTTCGTATGGACAAATTTTAAATTAAACACGAACAGAAGTCGGGCGGTCATCCATCGCTTCACAGTACTTCATACATTCACCACATACATCCATCCACTTACTCACAAAAACATCACAGTCTGGTGTTGATGCGAGAAGGGCATTGAGGTAGTTCAGAGCACGCACAACGCACAAGCGGTGAGTTGGCGCGAGACACAGTGCGCGCCTCTGGTACTGCCAGCAAGAGGTGGGTGCGCGGTCGAAGGTTGGATTTCGACAATGAGGGAATGTGTAGGTGCACCAGTTGCTCAACCAATTCCGGACAGTCTGAATCTCCTCGCAGGACGCTTTGTCATATCCATAATACTACCTAATATTATAAATGCGAAAGTGTGTCTGTCTGCCTGTCTGTTACCTCTTCACGCTTAAACTGCAGCGATTGAGATTTAAGAAAGTTAATTTTGCTTATGTGTATATGTATTTTATCTTTGCGCTAATAAATTATTTTCTTTCTTTCTAGATGAAATTTGGTATGGAGATAGGTTGAATCCCGTGGAATGACATAGGATAGTTTTTATCCCAGAAATCATCCCCTAAGGGGGCGAAAGTTTGTATGAAGCTACGATATAAACGAGTTCCACGCGGACGGAGTCGTGGGCAGAAGCTAGTTGCTATATAAATACGAGTATATAGTCATTTCCCGCGGTTGCGTCCGCAGTCCGCACCGCACTACACCTGCGACATTTTTGCTTATTAAATTACCGCCTACGTAGCCGTAGGTCTAACACAGACCGCGATGAGTTCGGGAATGGAATGGAATAGCTGTCAGATCGAATAAATTTTGAATGTCACCGCCAATCCCATTTTAATTGCGGATAGACAATTAGCTACCTACAAATATAGGTTTGACTAGTTGAAAGAACTTTTCGTCGCAAATAGAACGTCATTGCCAGTATCAATTAATGGAGTTGCCAATTTTAGAAAAAGCCAACAGCGACACGAGATGAGGTCACGTTAAAATACGGACGGTTTTAATTTTAGCTGCTTGGAAATAAATGCCTTTTTGGCAGAATCCAGCTTCCGATCAATACTAGTTAGGCAGCCCAATGTAGCTTTTCAATACGGTTTTAACTCTAACAGTTTACAAATTTATTCAGGAAATTATTGCCACTATTGATAGCAATTAATATGCTTTTGGGCTACTGCTCGATAATCCAGAAATCGAGAAGACGTTCATGTAAAAACTTTGAAATTTGAAACTTCGTATATGACGACGAAGGGTTATGCATACTGAAAAAGTTCTTATTCCTATTTGGTCGAATCCAGCCTTTGCCAACTACTACTACTCTAGGTATGGAAAAAAAGAAATAATAAATCCGCCAACAGTTTTTTTTTGGCCACGCGGTTAAACTTCTCATTTAATAACTAAGCATCGGGAAAATGAGATAGCCTCTAATAAACTAATTCATCTTCTTTACAAACGCCAACTATAAATGTTAAAGAAAGCGTCAAGTCAAGATCAACAATTATTTTTACTTGTCCTTCTGATTTATACATTGCCAAGTAATTTAAATTGTGGAAATAATTTATAAAAGCATTTTTTTTCTGTGTAACTGATATTTCATCAATATCATCAAATCATCATACAACATCCATTAAAATATCAGACTTCAAAAAAGTTGCAGTTTTTTTTCTGTGTAATAGATATTTTATCAATATCATCATTTAAATAGATAATAAACTAGAAACAACATCCAATAAAATATCAGACTTCAAAAATTAATTAATTAGCTTCTAAAAACACGGAAATAATATAAATAAATATTTAATCTTTATTTTGGTTAATTTACATTTGATCTATAATATTCAGGATAAATCATACAAAACCGGCCAAGTGCTAGTCGTGTCACGCAAAACGAAGGGTTCCGTGCCTATTAAAAAGGCCGTATCGTCACAGAAATCTTACGGCACTTACGTCCTTTTTATTTAAGGAAGGCAGTTTTTCAGCAATATCTTGAAAACCTTTGAACCGATCTTGTTCAAAACAATTTTCGTTGGAAGTTTGCATGGTCATCATTATATTTATTTAGTTTTATCAGTCTCTTATTTTAAAGTTACAGGGGGGGGGGGTGGGGGGGGGGGGGGGGGGACATTTTATGACTTTGAAAGTGTCTCGCGCAAACTGTTCAGTTTAGAATTATATTAGAAACCTCAGTATCATTTTTTAGTTTCAGTTCCAAGTATGGGGACCCCCTCAATTTATTGTTTTTTTTTCTATTTTTGTGTAAAAATCTTAATGCGGTTTACAGAATACATCTACTTACAAAGTTTCAACAGTATAGTTCTTATAGTTATGGAAAAAAGTGGCTGTGACATACGGACGGACGGACAGACAGACAGACATGACAAATCCATAAGGGTTCCGTTTTTTGCCATTTGGCTACGGAACCCAAAAAAAAGACGATGAATGAGCTTCATTTAAATCTGTACTTATACGTATAATTACTTCCGGATGAAAAGTTTGTAAGTAGGATACTTAAATAAAGCATCTTAGAATAACGTTTTAAAAGGAAATAATAAAAAAAACTCTATTATAAATTAATGTTTTTCAAAACCGTATTTTTCCTGGAGTATAAGTCCGAGAAATGTAGGTATAGAATTTGTAGAGCGTGGCTGGTATATAATAGATAAGCCGTGTGGATAGGAAGCTTCGCGCTACTTGCTGTCTGATATCTTTTCAACGCTGAAAGCTATATGAGCTAGAGAGTCTTGGCAATCACTTTACATGTAATGTTTTTATTGGGATCTCATTCTTTTTTTTTGTAAGGTAATTTCTAAAGAAGTATATGGGAAAATCCATACAAACTTCCATCCCCAAATTTAAAGGGATGGAATTTTGTATAAGATTCTGCAAATTTTGATACTAGAGGTCTGAAAATTGATATCGGGACTCCTTGTTATAAATAATATTTCGGGGTTCGGGGGTAAACGCTACAATTTTAATTTAATTTACAGTAGATTCTTTTTAGGGTTCCGTACCTGAAAAGGAAAAAACGGAACCCTTATAGGATCACTTTGTTGTCCGTCTATCTGTCCGTCAAGACCCTTTATCTCGGGAACGCGTGATCGAGATCGAGATCGAGATCGGGATCGAGTTGAAATTAAAACCATAATACTTCAAACTTCTAAGTTGACGTAAAAAAAGATACGGCCGTTTATGCCGCTTAAAACATATATTTCGATACTCAGAGGCATCAAAATTTATAGGGCACTTTCCGTTGACCTATGAAGTTTGGCAAGTAATATCGTCTTATACTACAGATACAGGGAAAAATCTGAAAACTATACATTTGTCATTTTGTAGGGAACCCTCGGTGGGGAAGTCCGACTCGCACATTGTCCGGTTTTTTTATGGAGTGGATAGGTAATTCATTAGTACCTATACCTACAACCAAATGAAACATGGGATCCTTGAAGAAACGACGCAAATCCTCAAACTATCATGTTTATTGCAATTTGGGTATTTTCTGTGGTATCCCATGAATTCCAGCCCACTGAAATATTTTTTTATGGAAAAATGGAAAGTAAAATGTATAGACAGATACAGTCACTTGCAAAAATATCAGACATTGGTACATGTCCTATATGTAGTGGAGTAGAGAGGGAAAGTTGTAATAAATAGTAATACTGTAAAATGGGGTGAGTAGGGATTGCGGAGGGAGTAGGGATGCGAATCCAGAATTTCTTTTCTCAGTAGCTACTTTAATTTTCGGGCACAGATTGGTCTTAAAGTAAATTTGGTTATATTTTTTGTGACATTTTTTTTCTTTTTTTGGTAACTCTAAGTTGTCAAATCATACAATTTTTTTTTGAATTTAACTTCGTTTGTTTGAATTTAACTTCGTTTTTATGTGAAATTTGCCAAATTAAGTGTTCTTCAACCTTTTGGATATCGTTTATATACTTACGAGGCTTATTGAAAACAGAAAAACATAAGTTATATTTACTTATTTATAATGGTTTTAACATAGAAAACGATTCAACCGCATTTGAGGATTTTTATGGGGTGAGTAGGCATGTATTGAGGGGTGAGTTGGGACGACAACGGGGCCAGTTGGGTCATGAATGGGGAGAGTTGGTGTTACGAACGGGGTGTACCGAGATGATAGAGGGGGGAGTTGGTATTTGTAGTTCAGGGTTGTCAATTTACATGAGCAGTCAAAAGTGTCTTACATCATGAAACATCATGATGTATCATCATTGGGATGGTAAATATTATTTAAAAAATATTGAAGTATCGGAGGAGTTGAAGGAATTGCAAATTAAATAAACATGTTATATTCAAATGTGCCTTTTATTTATTTCATACAGTAACACAGGCTATTACTGAGTGTTTAACCGGTGAGCTGGGATTGCCTACTATTATGTGTTTATCGTTGAAACCATGAAATGAAACAACAAATTATCATTGACAAACTAAAATTCATACATCCGGAACACTTTTTTTTGTATATAACTCAATGTAGGTAACACATTTAAAAGTAAACTTTTATCCAGGTTTGAACTTCGATTTCGTCCCTACTAACCCCATTTTACGGTACATATCTGAAATTGTAAAGCCATCCAAAATATGTGTCACCCTCTAGCGGTACTACAAAATGGGGTAGTGTCAGATATTATTGAACTCCTTATCTCGTAATATACAGCAGGGTTAATTTCTTTAAAATACTATTTATTACTTTTCAAGAGACATGTTTTCTGCATACATTATTAGAATTACTTCGCATGCATCTCATGCTTATGTCATTACAATATTAACCTTAATAGGTAGGGCAAGCTTTCTCGGAAAGAAATAAACATAGCCTATTTGCGTACCTCAAAAGTAGGTCAGGTCGGGCCATCTCGTCGGGGATGCAGCGGCCTGCTGACCCAGATGACAAGGGCAGTAGGCCTCCCAGTCTACCCTGAAACTGGGAACTTGCTCAATCCATCCCTTTCACTCATTCATAGAGTAACAGCCGAGTGAACCAACCGGCAACATCGAATCGGGTAGTTTTCGGTCGTAACCTATATTTCCCGAAACACACTCTTCCCGCCATGTGCATATTTGAAAGTTAAGGCTTTTCCGGGAACAAAAACTTGATTGCTATTGAACGGGTTATAATGGTTCTAGCAATTTTAATGAATGCCTAATGTCGTATATTAACTTTTGTACATTCATGGTGAATGAGGTGGTTTGGTAAATTGGTTGAAACCCTTGGTTGAGGAAATGCTCAATCTGGCTGGTATCAATCAGTTTCTCGGAACGGAACCAATTAACGGAATATCGTTCAATATTGACCGCCAGGTTTTTGGCAAAGGAAATACAGCTTGCAGAAGCCTGCGAGGAAATTCAAAGAAACCCATTATTTTCTCATGTACTGTAACCCCCAAACAGCACTGAGCCAACTTAGAGATTAGGTAGGTGTAGTATAGATTATAGAAGTCTCGTCCTTGAGAGCAGACCTGGGCTCTGTGCCAGTCATAATTAAATAGTGAACGATTAATTTTTATCTTAAGGCCCTAACATAAATTCCATAGACAAAACTTACCTTCTAAATACAAAATTGTCCCTACAATATTCACGAAAATTAGATAGGACTAAAAGGTTAATGAGTGCCCAGGGCTCCATCACATCATCGTGACGTAAGAGGTTGCCGTGGACGGTAAATCTTTTATCCGTTGCTTCCAATTGCAATCACATTTCAATCTGTTTCGCGCGCTTGCTTCTACGCGCGCCGAGCTTACGTAACATAAGGATAATTTAATTGAAGATGTGGAATGAACACCATGCGGCATTCCCCAGGGACTAAGTATGGGGTTCTATAACAAAGAAGTGCACGGGTTGTTAATGGGTCAGCAACGAGCTTGCGAGTGCCCTGGAGTTGCAAGCGCCCATAGCCTACGGTAACCGCTTACCATCAGGCGAGCCGTACGCTTGTTGGTAACTGACGTGGTTTATAAAAAAAGAGATTGGGAAGTGAAAGAGATCAACCGAATTGAGGCCCAAGGCTGGTATTCGCAACGCTGTCCTACCGAAAAATCGCCTCCAGAGAACAAACACAAACCTGGCCTTCGAATCACGCGTATAGTTGTTGCGAATCTCGGTTCAAGTTTTAGGAAGTGCCAGTGGTGAGGTGAGTCGAGGAAGTATGTGAATAGCATCAGGTTAACCGTACCAACCTAATACATTACGCTCTTCGGTAAATACATGACCTTCTAGATAACTTACGATACCCCCGGGATTTTATTTTATACATCTAATAAGGGAAATTAGGTCACATAAATAATCGAATACGTAAATTGTTTCTAGATAGTATTTTATAGGTATCGTACATGTAACGTCGCATAGGTAATTATGAGAACATTATCGGAAATATTTGACACTTTGAACGTGATACGAAATATGGGCCTTGTTATTTATTTATTTAATCGTATGGCTGATTGGTTGAAAAGCCTAATACTATAATAAAACATTAAGAGATCTAAGCCAGTTGGTTGCGTCAGGGGGAAGGTCGAACAGATCTCCGGGGGGTCCATTATACGATGTCAGAGGGCAGCGTTAGACAATGTGCTCCAAGGTCTGGATTTCTTCGCCACATTCACACATAGCACATCTTTCCAACCCCACTTGTGCCGAAAATAATTACAACGACCGTGTCCAGTCCGGAGTCTGTTTAGGCGACACCAATGGTTACGCGGTAAGTCGAAACCCGGTAGCTTGAACGTAGGGTCGAGGTCCTGCACGGTCGTTCCAACGGTTGCTTGGGTCCATTCCGATTTCTATCTTACTGGCAGGTTGAAATCGAGTGGGTTTTTGCTGCAGAATATGGAAGTTTTCGTGACTTGAGCCGATGTGGAGGTGGTCTGCAGAAGTGGTCGTAGGCTGGGAGACCGGGGTGAGATCTTATCTTGTCGGCTTCTCTGTACAGTGCCTGTTTTCTGCGGAGGTGGGGGGGGGGAGCGATGTGACTCAGGACCTTGTTAATTATCTTCTTTATTTGGGTCCATCCTTTTCAAAACTTCAGTTGGATGATTGGAACCATGAGGAATTGAGGGAACGCCTCAAATATATAAGGCACGCATGTAGTTTCAAATATAATAATTCCACATTATAGTGGGTACTTACCTTCTTGTGTGGTAAATGCAAAGATCATACATTACCTAAATAGAAAAAAAAGGTTGAATGTAAGTTGTAGAAACAAAAATACCCAATTCTTTTTTTCTTTTTAGTGCATTTATTGTTTGAAGCCGGTTTTTATCATTTATTTTTCTTCCATAGGTAAGTACTTCTCTGTCAGTCGTCATCGCATCACTCACTTCTTTTCTCTTCATATCGGCTATCACACAGTTCTTCCGCACTGGATCGTGCTATAAATAGCGTATTACCTTTTCTTGGTTTCCTGTAGTTAATTTACTTGACTGACCAAACCAGCAAAAGCCAGAATCCAATAGAACTAGATTTGTATCAATTTCCCACATCATTAGTAGTACCTAAATACGATTAAACCAGAACCAGTAGAAAGCTTGGGTTGGAATCCAACAAGTTTCTAGTAAAAGTTATCGTGTTAACACTTTAATACAGACTTATGCAATTATCGTAAAATCTTCATTGCCATTAGACTTTCAGTAGCAAAATTGCTATGTAGTATTTCTGAATAAACAAATATTATTATTCATATTATTATTATTGTAGTATGGCTCTATTTATTTGAAAAAGTAATAGTCCAGGCAATGAATTGACAACTTGTATGGAAAAAATGATATATTTGGAAATATAATAGCTATTTTTTTTAATGCAACAGATATATTATCAATTAAATAGTTACCTAGAGGCAAAATCCAACAAAAAATCAGACATCAAAAAAATTAATATTTAATTAGCTCCTAAAAAGTCCGAATAAATATTAATATTTTTTTTTATCTTTATTTAGGTTCATTTACATTTGCTTTAAAATATTCAAAATAAATAAAATAAAAAAGACAATGAATGTTTAATTTAAATCTATATAATTACTTCCGGGTGGAAAGTTTGTTGGATTCTTGAATAAAGCATCTTAGAATAATGTTTTAGAATGAAATAAACGAAAAAAAACGCTATTATAAATTAATGTTTTTCGAAACCGTATTTTGCCTCGGCTATAAGGTGGGAATCTTGGAGGGTCACCAGCTAGAAGACAACTATTAATTAAACCAAGAAATGGACGCTTTTCTTAGCGTTTAGGTACCTTCTATACCGAATATGGGAATTGTTTTCTCAGTATGTTTTGGACACGAAAAGGTTCAAAATATGTGTGTAACAGTAAATATCTAGAATATATGGAAGTACCAAATTTCCTAGTACTTACAAGCAATGGCATCTGGGTCTCCCGAAGGCTCCCAGACTCCCTGTGCAGTAAATAGATACACGCTCCAGGGGACCGATTTTTGACTTTCGAGCGCTCGACTCTTTCACTCGAAAACTGACAAGAATGATGAAATGCTATTTTGAAATAGCGATCGAAAATTGACACACGAGTGGTATTGACCACTCGTATTCAGTTATATCGGTAGAAAGTAAGTGCCTGCAGTTTTGACACTATACAATCGTATTTACTTTTATTTAATTTTCGAGAGCTCGAAAGTCAAAAATCGGAGTCCCCAAGACTATGAACAAAAACACTAACTATATTCGCTACACATGATTATGATGATTAAGGTAGAAGTACTAGTGCCCGACATGTCAACAGAAAATACTTATTTGAATCACGATATTATGCTCATTTAAGATGTATTAAACAGTTTCATACGGTTTGGGAGACGAGGTATTTACTCAAGTTACTGATATGGAATTCGTTTCATATGGTGATCTTATAAAAAATCCTGATAATATAAGAATTAGGTAGGTAATCAATCTGAATGTACGAGTAAATGGCAGGCGGTTATGCTGGCAGTCCCAATAGATGTCATTTCAGTACAAATTTCATGAATGACAGACTGACATTTAGTGGGACTTGAAGGTTTAACTCATTGTCCCAATTGATGGCAGCTGGTTTTAACAAATATGTTCATAACTTATAAATAAGTTATTTGTCTTGAAATTATGATAAGAAATATTGAAGTCACTAACATTTAGTAGGTAACTTAAAAATGATGTCGTGATCAATCTTAGTTTATTATTCGCTAGTTAAATTATATTCGTCGAGTACTAGTACCGCGTCGGGCACTAGTACTTCTACCTTATAACTACTTAGGGGTGATATTCCGAAAAAATATCCAATAATATTTATTTTAGTGGGCGATTGCCCGTGTGATGTACCTATAAAAAATATCCTTCAATATTTTCACTTCTAAGTGTTATTTTCGCTTAAAATCTTTGTTTAAAAAATGTAAGCCTAAAATAGTCTTGAACGAGCTTATAAATGGTTTACTTAGGATAGAAAAATCCTCGTCTGTGTAAATATTTTATATGTCATCCTCTTTGGAATTACAATTTTTTTTAATATTAACTGATATTAAGATGATAGGTTAGACAGATAGATAAAAAACAGAATATTCTGCGTAATTCCGAGATGATGCGGAATAATACAGATTGTTCAAATTACTTATTGAAAATTCGGTTAGGAGTTTGATTACATCCTGTACCTACAATACAACCATCGAAAAATGTTCAGCATATTAGCAGTTACATTATACATTTTCCCAATCAGTCACAAATCACACTCGCTTAATAATGACAGTGATTTAAGTATGCTCAACATTTTCATGGACACGTAAAGTTTTGAGGTTCGAATCTTATTTTTAAATAGTCTCCCTGCGTATGTCTGAGACTTAAATAAATTAATGCGTCCAAGTAGGTACCTACTTACGAGCAAAATTGTTTTTTTTTTAATTAGTGCTAAAGTCAAAAAACATGTTGCATTGTTTTCGACGGAAGCGAGCGGCGTTCTCGTTAATTAAAAAGCTTATCTTCCTCTGACTACCTCGTAAATTCAGCAAGGGAAAATATTTTTGCACATTTGGAACTGAAACGTCACATGGCTTTAAGGATTTTTAGTCGCTTGTATCTTTGTTAATCTGTGAGAGCGATTTTTGCAGAGGCTTTGTTCACTCGCAATGGTGCGTCTACGAATTTTGAAGTCTAGTATGTAATGTACAGGCAATTGAGATGTGTTTAGATATTTGTGAGCACTTTGGCCGCTACGATATATCTGATGGCGACTGTACTACAGTCGACTTCAAAGAGACACATTTCTGACCTTATCGCAAGAGAATAAGGTGCAAAATGTAAACATATATGTTTGACGTAGACCGTGTACTCGATTGGACTGAAGTGTGTAAGACAGAATTTTAGTAAGTACTATCGCCCAAGGGTACGGGTTCACACCTCTAGGATCATTTTCGAGCATTCGCCATGCATCTGCAGACGATTTTGAACAGAAAGTGTAAACCCCTTACCCTTGGGCGATAGTACAGCTTCATTATTTGGTTACATTTCTTAAATTTTTAACCCCCACGCAAAAGGAGGGGTGTTATAAGTTTGACGTGTCTGTGTGATAGATGAAGATATGAGATCGCAAGTTGTCCTCGCGTAGCGGGCAGAAAATCCCACTTACGGCCTAGGGTAACGTAATAGTACATTGTGTTACAAGTACGGTAAGATGTGAATTACGAACGAGAGTCTATTAGAAGCCCGACGTCGAAGGCGGAGGTTTTTGATGACTCGAGTTTGTAACAATCTTACCGTACGTGTCGCATACAATATTTTTCATAACATTTGCGAGGAAACTAATACATTTTTAACTAAATTGTTACTAATCTTAATATAAACTACAAAATGTCAGTCGACCATTTTGTTGAATTTGACGTGAGGCGCAAAGAGCAAAGACCCTTCTGTATACAGCCACGATTTAAAATCACAGTTAAATAGTTATTTGTGCAAGAAAGCAAAGTTTGTTTTTGCTGCGAGTGCTGATTTTGAGTCCCGAGGAAGCGAAAGACTCTAAAATTGAATCACGAGCGTAGCGAGTGATTCATGGTTAGAATCTTGAGCGCAGCGAGGGACTCAAAAGCACGAGACGCAAATACTTTGCTCTCGAGTAACACATACAACTTTTCACCTCAGCAGTGAGAACATATTCACAATAAAAACTATAAGTATCCATAGGCTTTTACGTACCTATTCGTCTTGATTATTCAGGAAGAAAACTTGATTCGGCTTGCGTTACTGCTTGTTTTAACACTTTTAACTCCTCAGCGCAGCTAGTAGGTAGGTACTAGAAGCACGCGAGAGCGCGGGGCGAGACATGGCGCGACAGACCAAAGCACATTCTAATACATAATCTATACGAGTCTCGCGTGGCACTAACACAACACTAAAAGCTAACCGTATTATTGTTAAGATACTGTCACTCATATTATCATGTTTTCGAACTATTTAGAAATATAATATTCAACACTAACGTCTGTTGCGCTTATTACACGTGTCTGGCGTGCACAACAAAAACTAGCCGTATTATTATTTTAATGAAATAATGTATGTTTCCTATTTTTTAGCAATATTCAGATATGTATTAGAATGTATTAATTTAATTTGTTTTGTTTAAGGATTTTATAGTGTAATTATTATGTTTTGCATACCAGTCATGGTTAAGCATGAAAACTTACCTGTAATTTTGTTTGTAACACCTAATTGGTAATGTTTAACGCAAATAAATATTATGATGATTATGATTATGATAATACTGACCTCTTCACTAATTTCACAATACATATTTCCTAGTTAGATAGATAATTAATTTATCCTAGTCGCTTTATATTTAAAACTAATATCAATAGCGCAAGAATGAAGAATTACCTAATATGTACAATCTAAAACAATTTAACAGCGCGCGATATTGTTTAAAGGGGCGGGGCGCCGGGCGTGCGTTCGGAAACTGCATATTATACGTTCTTAAAAATTAAGATTATTAAAAGTCAGCGTATGAAAATTCATGTTTACCTATTTAAGCAAAACGGACTTTATTCTGAGATGTTTCATGTTTTTTTTCTTCAATTTAAAACATTCCTTCTTATCAATTTTTTGGTAATTTAAACATATAAAGTGTGTTTTCTAACGTGCAACTTGCTTCGCGCTGTTTTGGGGGTCACCTTTGAAATTAAAATGAGGAAGTTTGAATCGACCTATTCCTGTCCCTTTCAACCTGTTCCTTTTTCGTAATGAAATGAAAGGGACAGAGCTCATCAAGTTTAAGTATTCTGAATTTGTAATAGACCCCACACTATGAAATGTCAGTGCTCGACATGAAAATTAAAAAGCTACCTACTTTGACTCACGGAGTGAGCAAAATCGGATTTTGCTCACTGTTTTCACGCAGCAAAATATGCTTGTTCGTACTGCTGAGGTGAAAAATATTTTAGGTACATGGACACTAAATTGCTACGTTTAAGTTTTTAAATCTTTAAATCATTCTGGTAATCATATTTTATTCGTGTTTTTACGTTTAAACATCGTGTTTGAGTTTAAAACCTCCTTGCTTTATAACTGACGTAAGAGTGACAGATACAATTTTTTTTAAACTATTACGCCCATGGGCGTAATAAAAGCTATTACAGCTCTGTATGCCTGCGCGTTATGAAGCGCTTTACGAGCAAGTGTGATGAAAATAAATAAACGAAACTATCGAAGAGCTTAAGAAAACTTACATACGACCTCACGGTAGAGCCGCGTGTACTAAGTATTTGTTGTAACTGTTGTAAGTACGAACAATGTAAGTACACACACTGTACATCTACTGGCTGTAAAAGTTATATGGCATGGGCAGGGGTCGGTGTGATAGATCACCACGTGGAGGCAAATCGCTTCCCACTGACATTTAACGTGGTTCTCAGAATTTGTTCACCAAACAAGTCGTGAGCTTGCCCGCCAACACACGGTCCGACCGACGGGATCCGGCCGGTTCCACTTTCGTCCACTTACGAATGTATTTCGTTTAATTCCACTATTACTACGACTTCTAACCAGCGGGGCTAGCGCAACTGACGCCGCACCGCGACGCGAGTCGAGAAAGCTCTACCCCCCTTTTTCTAATTTGTACGGTGCGAGTGAGATAGGGGACGCTTAGTCGCGCGCGAAGCGACTGAGCAGCAAGTTGTGCTAGACGTACTGTAAGGATCCTACTGTTATTGAACATACATAAAGGGAAATACATTTCTCATTATTACGAATTATCAACACAAGTTTTAATTTATTTTATTGTTATGTCATGCATACATAATAAGGAGTTACATTTTTTTTACGTCATTTCATGACACCCTGTAAGGGCACACAATAAATTAATTAATTACATTTAGAGTCATTATGTCAGATAAATTAGGTAGGTATTATATATGTCAAAAAATTTAGTTAAAATTTACAATAAAAAAAAATTAATTAATTTTAATAATAATAAATTTGAAAATATGAAGAAAATGACATAAAATCTATATCACGCTCGCACTTATATTTTGCCATTACCCACTCATTTACAAACATGATTAGGTAGCTGTTTCACCTGTAAACCTTATAGTTGAGTTACCTATCCCGGGGAAAGTCCGCAATAAGCGATGAGCTAATGAAATCCTGTAAAACAAAGTAAAAATAAAACGACTACATTTCCAGTCGAAAGCACAAGAACCCTGTTAGATGACGCACACATGTAACTCCGCTCGGTGCAGCGCAGGCTCGAGCTAGCCGGAGTTGTAAGCCTGGCAACACACACAGGCTCTCAGACAAAAGCACACAAAGTAGAATTACTTAGTGTGCGTAGGTACCTGTGCCTGTGTGCGATCTTGGTGTACAAACAGTGCTTTCACGCAGCCTTGGCCGCTAGACACGTGCGTGACTAGGGCTGGCCTAGGGATTGTATTAATTACATCGATAGTTTTACTAGTAATAGCAAGTCATAAAATCTAATCATGTGCCGGTTTCCCAGACAGGTAGGGAAGTCATCACCGGTCCTGCTTGCTGCTGTTTCATTAATTTTCATAACATATTTTTTATGTACGAGCGTAGCTCGTAGGCTAATCTATCAGTAACTAGACCAACTAACATTTATCTACTTCATGACAAATATTTTGTAGTCATCTTCGACATGAAGAACCAATATTTTGCATGCACCGGTTGCGACACCATTGCAAGTAGGTATACACAATCGGTTTGTGCACATAACTCCTTGCAAAATCCGCCCCGAAACCTATTTCATAAACAAAAGTTTGAATACCCCTCTTAAAGAAACAAATAATTTTATTAAATATTTTTGTATATTACGAGAACAATAAAATATAATAAAATATTTTTGTTTCGTGTCAATTTAACGTAGAAGTAACCACGATCAAATTACAGATTATACAGAGGTCGCAAGTTCGTGTCTTCTCAGACGATGATGGTTTATTTTTCCATTATATTTGTTCTCTGTATCATATTGTTTAAAAGTTTGAATATTTGTATTACAAACATTGTCATCTATTTTGTATGGGTTGCCATTATGACCTCGCGTTTGCGACTGATATTGTAGAACGTGGCCTATTGTCCCACCATCAACGCTCGTTATTTCAACATCCCTATAATGAATCAAGCAATCAAATAAACTATAGCGTATTATAGTTTTTAGTGTATTTTTGTCAGATTTGAGATTTGTATAATCAAGTTATAAACTTATTATCTTATAGAATTGAAATTGTGCCTTGTTTGCTTAATTTTGAGTGCTGTTGCATGCCTGTTATTGAGATACCTACAATACAGGCAGGACTTGGTTCTTTTTTAGGGTTCCGTAGCCAAAATGGCAAAAACGGAACCCTTATAGTTTCGTCATGTCCGTCTGTCCGTCTGTCCGTCTGTCCGTCTGTCCGTCTGTCCGTCTGTCCGTCTGTCCGTCTGTCCGTCTGTCCGTATGTCACAGGCATTTTACTCGAAAACTATAAGGTGTATTTGAATAAAATTTTGAGGATAGGTGTATTTTGTTAGCCGCTACATAGTTTTGTAATTAAAATGACAAAAAAAATTTTTTTTAGGGGTGCACTCCATACATAAAACTAAAAGTCAAAAAAATTTTTTCATTGTGACCCCCCGTGTGGCACATCAATCGATAGGTCTTTCAAAATAAATATAAGGTTTCTTAGCATTTTTTTTGATTAAGTGAATAGGGTCGGAGATAATCGCCCCGAAAGTCACTAAAATTCTGTCCCCCCCCCTCTAATTTTTGAACGGTGTATTTTAAAAATATGGAAAAATTCATGGACAGAGGGCTTATTAATTTCATTCACCGAAAATTGTTTTGAACAAGATCGGTTCAGAGGTTATCGAGATATTGCTGAAAAACTGCCTTCCTCAAAGAAAAAGACGTAAGTGCCGTAAAATTTCTGTGACGATACGACCTTTTTAATAGGCACGGAACCCTTCGTTTTGCGTGGTCCGACACGCACTTGGCCGGTTTTTTTCTTCTGTCTTTGTAAATGTTGAGCCTTGTATCTTGTTGTTGTGTCAAATAAATAAATAATGAATCAAGCAAATATCGATACATTTAGGGATCAACACTGGCGAAAGGCGCCCTCTAGCTTCTCGCTCTGTCAGCTGAGTGGCACGTGCGTTGCTATACTACGTCTAGTGTACGTTTCCAGAGGTCAGCCCGAGCCCCGGCCACTTGCACCAGCCATCACTGGCATCACTGCA
The DNA here is from genome assembly GCA_932294315.1 of Epinotia nisella. NCBI lineage: Eukaryota > Metazoa > Arthropoda > Insecta > Lepidoptera > Tortricidae > Epinotia > Epinotia nisella. Next base: position 12,977,390 of record OW028685.1, on the reverse strand, counting down.
AAGTAGATTCATTTCACTGCATTACATTACAATTTTACGCTAATGAGCGCCATAGGAATATTGCAATGGTAACTGATTTATATCTTCCACAATTATGGATCAAGTGTTGAATTGACGTATAATAAATTAATAAATCATTTATTTTCTAAAGTAAATACAAGATGATGACTAACATTAACTAAATTGGCTATATAAAAAATTTATTTATTCAAATGTAATAGAATAATTTAGAAATTAAGGCAGAAAAAAAAACTGATATATAAAAACTACTCAAATAGTGTTTGGATTTCTTTGGGAGACTATAAAATCTCTGCTTATTTATATGCGCTGAACTTTTATTGAGGTGAGCAGTAAAGAGTATGTGCACTGTATTGTATTGAATAAGAGCCATACAGAGACCAAGAAAAGAGTCGTCTTTCTTGTGGTGAATAAATTAGTTACCAGCTTTTGTAATATTTAATCACACTATATCAATCAATATAGAGTTTTTATAGTCGAGGAATGTAAAGGTTCGTCACTCTTCGACTTTATTCTTATGATGTTAAGGTCCAAAAGTGACGAACCTCTTCATTCTGTGATTGTACCTAGGTTCTAAGCCTTTATGTGAATTCGGTAACTTTTGGGTAACAAGAATAGTAACTATATATCCTTGATACAACCCAACTCAGTTTTCATGTTTCTCGTTGTTTAAAATTGGCTGGTCGTGATAATATGGGGCATTTTGGGAATACCTAATCCTCGCTTAGAAATTAAGGTGCATCCTGCATAACAAGTTTAGTTTATTTTTAAAGCTTTGTCTTAGATATTATTACTTTATTACAAATTCCAAGAACCGAGGACCCGGAGTCAAGATTCAAACATTCATGCTTACTAACGTATGTATATGTTACCGTCAGTTTACAATCTTACCTACTCGCGATATTATGAACTGTAGAAAAATCGTGAACTGCTTTTTACGAATATTACCATTCGAACTTTAGTATTAAGAATACGTTTAAAAATATGTAGTACAAATTATTTATAATATAAAAATCACGTAGGTAACCGCATTTTTTAGGGTTCCGGACCAAAAGGTAAAATCGGAACCCTTATGGTGCGATTCCGTCGGTCTGTCCGTCTGTCTGTCTGTCACAAAGTCAAATATCTCAGGAACTACTAATGCTATCAATTTGAAATTTGGAATAGTTGTATCCAAAGCTAATCCAAGTGCATGGAAAATTAAAATATTAATTTTTTTTTTTTAATTTTCATAAAAATGACGGATAAAAGAGGGGGGGGGGGGGAGTTCAAAGTCTACTTAGTAGGGCAAATGGGGTATCATATGAAAGGGCTTGAGTTGCACATTCTAAAACAGTTTTTTCTTTTTTTTTCTACAGTGGTAAAATTTAGATTTATAAAGGAAAATGTTCATAAAAATACCATTCCCCCTCCCTTATCTCCGAAGTTAACCAAACGAAAAATTTGAAAATAATATACGAGACCTCTATCTAGCGTATTTTTTTATTCTTCAAAAATCATTTGTTAATTACATTTGTAATTTTTATATTTCTGTTTTTGATTTCCTTCAAATTCGTAAGAAAGAATTCTAAAAGTACCTTCTAGAAAATAAAAGAAGAATTATCGAAATTAATTCACTTTATAAAGAATTATCGCTGAAAAACCAAAATAAATATGTATTGAATATGTAGTAGTATATCTTTTTGTATGTATCTTATATATGTTTATTTATGTATGTCTATATGTAGTGTATAATAACTACATTTGTTTTTTCCTTTCTCCTTAAGTATATTCGTATCAGAAATTTTCATACTTTTTTCTTTGCACCTGTTATAAGACTCTGTTTAGCCCAGTAGTTAGCTGGTAGAGAATGCCATGTGGAATTAAGCTCACCATTAGTACATTTTTTTGACTTTAACTTCGGGACCATTTTAATATTGGTTATATTCACAAATTAATAAAAACTAGCCATGATTTCTTTTTCTTTCACATTAACATTTAGGTAATTAATATTTTACCTAAATAAAAAACCGAGATAGTCGTAATATTATATGTATATTTAAATAATTATGAAATATTACCCTCTTACTTAAATTTTTAGCGCCCGTGGTGCGGAGGCTAAAGTACCTACTATTTATTTTGAATTATTATATAATCACCGTAATCTACATCTACATGTTATACTGCAACTTTTCATTCCTATTATGCTTCGAATTATGAACTTTTATTATTACTCATACAACCATGCTCCACCCTACTGTGTATATAATGAAATGCTGTTTCAATCGGCTGCCTCGCGACATTTTTTTTTCATCCCCTTTTCCCCTCCTATTCATACCCCAGGTTCCGTTCGGGTTGCACAACACTTCGGGAGCTCAAATACCGCGAGCCATCCGGCACCTTAGCCTACTACGCTACGCGTCACTACTTTAACTATAATTTCGTACGGTAATTAATTTATTACCTGCGGGTAATAAGACCTAGCTAAGGCATATTTATAATTAAATGGAAAATAGCCAGTTTAATCTACAAGTTTTAATGTTAATCATTACTTTAACACATTGTCTATAAACAAAAAACCGGCCAAGTGCGTGTCGGACCACGCAAAACGAAGGGTTCCGTGCCTATTAAAAAGGTCGTATCGTCACAGAAATTTTACGGCACTTACGTCCTTTTCTTTGAGGAAGGCAGTTTTTCAGCAATATCTCGAAAACCTCTGAACCGATCTTGTTCAAAACAATTTTCGGTGAATGAAATTAATAAGCCCTATGTCCATGAATTTTTCCATATTTTTAAAATACACCGTTCAAAAATTAGAGGGGGGGGGACAGAATTTTAGTGACTTTCGGGGCGATTATCTCCGACCCTATTCACTTAATCAAAAAAAATGCTAAGAAACCTTATATTTATTTTGAAAGACCTATCGATTGATGTGCCACACGGGGGGTCACAATGAAAAAAAAATTTTTGACTTTTAGTTTTATGTATGGAGTGCACCCCTAAAAAATTTTTTTTTGTCATTTTAATTACAAAACTATGTAGCGGCTAATAAAATACACCTATCCTCAAAATTTTATTCAAATACACCTTATAGTTTTTGAGTAAAATGCCTGTGACATACGGACAGACGGACAGACGGACAGACGGACAGACGGACAGACGGACAGACGGACAGACGGACATGACGAAACTATAAGGGTTCCGTTTTTGCCATTTTGGCTACGGAACCCTAAAAATGACAACTTTTAACATAACAGAAAACAAAATTAAACATTAAAAAAAACGTTAAAAGTAGGCCTTATTTTACTATGATAGGGTAATAAGGCCTACTTCACCATAAGTATAAATTTAAACTATTGTTTAAATATTTCTGTGGTTGTTGAAGATACCCGCAGGTACCTTATACTCATACTAAGTATTTCCATCTCAATTAGCGTGTGTAATTAAATGGAAGCGGTTTCATTTGTGTTGAATTCTCTAAGTGTGTCAAAGTCAAATATAGGTACATGTATGCACATTTAAAATGAAATAAAGTGCAAAAGTGCAGGTAAACATATTTTAGTACTAACATATTTTAGAAGTATGCTCTCGCGTACAAAATTGTCATTTTGTATGCGAAGACTCTTACAAACTACATACTTATATGCACTAGGAGTACTAAGTAGCACGCCGTATTCCCATGATGCGCGGACTTATGTCAGCGATATAAAGTTATCCATCGCGATGATCTTTATGTTTAACTCCGATATTCCAAGTAGATGCTCACAGAAGCTGTTTAGGCAGAACAAACCGGCTAGTCAAGCGGCGACAAGCCTTTGATACGCTCCGTATCACGAATAATACCGACCGTCATTTTTGTTCTGCAGCTCGTCGATCTGATTAAGTGCGCGCGCATGAATGCATTCGCGGTGTGACGGCTTCCCCATATGGCCAAGGCTAGGCCTTTTATGGCGCACATAAGTGGCCACTCACCCACCACTGAACGAGCCAGCAATATCAATGAACTGGCCATCAATAAAACATGTGGCACTAAGCCAGAAAAGGAAACGGCGAAATGAGAAAAAGAAATATTTGTAAAAGGTATGCGGTGCGTATAAGCTGGGCGATTGTTTGTGCGCTCGGAAAACATTCAATGCACTGCGCTGCCGGCATACGTGATTCACTGGTGTTTTTGCAGACATAAGATAGGAACTCTCGGTGTAAATGCAATTGATTCAATAACGTTACATAACTTGCATCGTTCGCTGTGTGGGCTGCTGTGCCTGCAGTGCACTCGTCCGTATGTACCTAGTTACCGTGGAGATATGTGTAGTACGCGTATAAGGTATATAATCATATGAAGTAAGTGCTCCATACCACCATTACTGGCACTCGACAAGGTTCAATTCATTCAACCTCTGATCCCGGTTATGTCGAGTGATACTATTTCGATAGTGGTGTACTGAATAAGCACAATAATAAAAATAATAAATGCAAAGTGAGATTTCCTGAGAAACACAACTGGCTCGTTGAAACTGGTCACGAGGCACGGACGGCGCCAGCGATCTTGATAACCCGCGGTTAACTTTACTAGTCTTTACCTATTGTGTAACTTATTTTACGTTGAAGGTTTATCAAAGAACATACTCTGTCTGACGTACTTATGTGGAAAAATGGATGGAAACCCTCTATTGTGCTAACTACAAACTTATTTACTTCTAACAATTATCATTCAAGAAAATTAGTACCATTATCATTATCACGGGTTAGATTAATCAAACTACTTATACAAATTGGAACTTAACGTGTCAATGATTCACATAGTTTCCCTCCGAATGTGATATCCACCAAACTCCATTTGCTGGAAAATAAAATTCTTAAACCTAAGTTTCTTTGATTTGTTTTTATAAACAATCAATGAAAATTGGACAAATAGACATTAGTAGAAGTTGCATGTTAGGAAATTATCATCTAACAAAAAGCAAAGGGCTCTGCACTGTTCACTTAAAACTTATCCTTGGCTTTAAGGCTAGGTACAATGACAGAGTAAATATATAATTCACAGGTTTTATAAAGTAAGTCAAATGCATAAATAGATTTACTAGTCTAAGCTGGTAAAAAGTTATAAGTGGTCCCGTTTAATTTGTGAAATGTTTTTAGTGATCGGATTGAATAGACTTGATAATAATAAAGTAGTAAATATGACGGACCATCGAAATTTATTTATTTTAATTGTAAAAAAGTGTTCGTGTGCTGTCTTCCACAAGAAATATGAAAAAGGTTCGAGTTTAACGCTATAAGTTTAGTAAAGTAGTAATATAATAACAAGAGAGCTTCATAAACTGATAATTATTACGTTATACGAAATCATAATTTAACAAAACCTGCTGCTAATTATCTGAACCAGTTTAGCTCACTTTAAACTGGTAAGTCACATTCCCGTGTGGATCCCATCTGGCCAGAATGATATCACATGTCTTGCTATGACATAAAAACTATTTCTCATATTTATATGTTTACAGAGGTTATGATGTAGAACCTAAATGGTTCGCGGCCGCTGCCCGCTGCCCCCTAATGAAGTGGTTTGCGTTGCCACAGCTGCATTCCAGTCGGGTATTTTCTGGGAACCCACCTTTTTAATGGTAACAAGGAATGTCCGCACTACCTCATTTAAGAAGGTCGTATCCTCCAATAAATTTCTAATATATATATGCCGTTTTTTAAGTAAACTCTTTGTCCAGTGCGTACAATTTTTCATTGAAATTAAAATTGTGAAGAAAACTCTGCGCTCGAGTCGTTTGAGATGCCACCGGCGTTTTTGAGCTTTTTGCTTTCAATGTAATTGCTAAAAAGATTTTAGTTTATGCAAAAAAAAAACAACTATAACTTTCTTGCAGTATCAGGAATTCGTTTTTTGCACACGTACCTATAGTAGACAGAATGCCTGCCCGATCTAACTTGGTATTTTTGGGATGGATGGATATTGTTTGAGTAAAAGTTTTTATAAAGTTTTATACTATAGTAAATATTCGGAATCAAATTTAAATGAAAAGATGTCAATTGGTTTACTATACACATTAGGTACACAATCTCGAAACGTCGGGGTGAAAATTTATTTGTTACACAAATAAATAGGTGCGCGATATCCGTTAATCATGGGAATGAAATAGTTGCAAACTAAACATTGCATTTAACAAGGTTTATTAAGTAGGTACCTATACCAATTCGAATATTGAACACGTTGCAAAAATATACTATAATTCCCGCTCATTATCCTTTACACATTAAAAGTTTTATTATACGCGTGAGGTAGTTCCCATGCGAGGCATCAGAGGAAGCCTCACGGCGCGACATCGACATCGGCCCTCACGCGATCGCGATCTGCGTGAGAACCCGAAACACGCATTCCTCCGCAATTGGGAATGGATGAAAATTTTAGAAATGCCTGATTATTTTTTTGGTGATAGGAATAACCTTCCTTAGCACCAGAAAAAAGTTTCACGTTTTTCAGCAGCGTCAATTTTTTTTGAAAAATATAAACAGTTTCCTCACTTACGTTTTGGGTCAGTTACGGCAACTTCCTCGATCGGTCTCATATTACAAAAAAATATACTAAATATGTGTGGTAAACTAACACTGGCAATGATATTGACACTTGCAGCAGCTATATTGGTCATTACCAGTGTCAGTTCACCACAGATATTTAAGATAGTTTTTTGTAATATGAGACAGATCAAGGAAAGTGTCTATTTACCGTAACTGACCCAAAACGTAAATGAGGAAACTGTTTATATTTTTCAAAAATAATTGACGCAGCTGAAACACCTGAAACTTTTTTCTGGTGCTGAGGAAGGTTATTCCTATTACCAAAAAAATAATCAGGCATTTCTAAAATTTTCATCCATTCCCAATTATGCCTTTAACCTTTAGAAGGTAAGAATGTATAACCTAACCACCAATAGTAGCCACACCTTACATTATACCTACATAGATATAAATCGGATGTATTCGTCATGTTATTGCATCTATTAGGTACGGTCGAAAACAACTGATTCCTTGATCCATGGAAAAAGTTCGTCATCGATTTAGAAGTAATATTTATTAGGCGGGGTTTTCCACCTTACTAAAACATCACATTAGTAGCCATGTCAAGCTTATAGCTGTTAATGGGGTCATCTCAAGGTTAGTGAGCTAAGCCAATCATTTGATTCACTAAGCATTTTTCTGGATATTGAGCTCTTCATAGATTCAAAACAACTGGCGTAATCGGAGTTTTAACCTTATTGCATAATTTGATGCAATGCAGATGTGTCAATATTATTCACATTGAGCAGGAAATTCCCAAAACGATGATAAGATAACCGTAACACCATACTTCGCTAAAAGCTATTCGACGGTCAAATATTTCGTTAATCATGTATTAATTAACTAAACACAATCTTCTTGAAAAGCTGGCTAGACGAGCTATACATTTTAATTTATATTATACGACTGTAGGTAAGTTTTACATTGGATGGCGCCTCTAGCAATTAACGTTGAAACGATTAGCGATTAAGATTTCTTACAAAATATACAAAAATAATTTGTTACTTGTAAAGGAACGCGTAGCGAATTGCGCTATATTTAAATGGCAGATGTTTCCAAGAAGTAATTAGATACCGGCTCCGAGACATCTGAATATGGATGTGTGCTAGTGATTGGCTAGTGTACGGGCTTGTAAATGGGTCACTCAAACGTAGTCCCAGTTTACATGGCACCGCGTCCCGCTGCGGAATTGCGTTTAATTATATACCTTCAAACATTACAGTATCTAGACACTAATCGAAAGTTTAAAAATAGCCTGGAGACGCCCAGGCATATTGAGGTTCTGATCAGCGCTTGATGGACGATAAAGCGGACGTCCATTAGGATCAAAATGGTCATGCTTATAGGCTGAGTTCTTGTCTTATAGCAATATTACAAATGCGAAAGTCTATCCATTTGTATTTTAAAGGCTGTACGCCATATAATCTGGGATTACCCAGTATATTTTTCTACCAACTTAATATTTAATAGAAAACTGTTTTTATTCACTGAATGAGTTCTTAAGTGTAAATAGATACCATAAATATTCTTAAAGTAGGTTATCGTAAATATTAACACTGACGTGTAATTTAGGTTAAGTACTATAATTTCTTAATGTGTACCTGGTCTACGTTTGAGACAAGGAATTGCAATACCCTTAAAGGGTGTCATGTTGTACCATAAACTGTGATAAATAAGACCTGATGTATGTCAACATGAGAGCAATAAAGTATTCTATTCTATTCTATTCTATTCTAGTATTCTAATAAGAAACATAACTTTTTTTAAATAATCCAAGGATAAAATACTATGAAATAAAAATACAATCATATCAAAGTGTATGAGCATGTATGAGTTTTTGCGTTACACATTCCAACATCCTACTTAGGTATTATATTTTGTACAGCAAATTCTGACAATGGTCATTCACTTTCTTTCTACTACAATACCATTATCGTTTTTACATTGTAACAGGGTGTTTTACACTTTTTAGAATATTATCTGACCAAAAAGTTACATTAGTTGACTGGTTTCTACTTGGGGTAGCCAGCAAGACTTCAAGCACTGAAAGGCATTTTTGAATGGAAAGCAATTATTAGGGTTCCGTTCCTCAAAAGGAAAAATCCGGCCAAGTGCGAGTCGGACTCGCGCACGGAGGGTTCCGTACCATTATCTATAAAAACGGCAAAAAAATCATGTCTGTTGTATGGGAGCCCCAGTCCGACTCGCACTTGGCCGGTTTTTTAGTATTTGTTGTTATAGCGGCAACAGAAATACATAATCTGTGATAATTTCAACTCTCTAGCTATCACGGTTCTTGAGATACAGCCTGGTGACAGACAGACGGACGGACGGACGGACAGCGAAGTCTTAGTAATAGGGTCCCGTTTTCACCCTTTGGGTACGGAACCCTAAAAAAGGAACCCTTATAGGATCACTCATGCGTCTGTCTGTCCGTCTGTCACAGCCGATTTGCTCCGAAACTACAGGACCGATTGAGTTGAAATTTGGTACACATATGTAAATTGGATATGTACAGTATTCGACAAAATACCAAATATGAATTAGGCAAAACCTGAAAACGTGGGTGGCACTGGCTGTTGTCAATTATTGTATTGAAAGGGATGTGGTAGTTGACTTCAATTTTATATTATTACTCCAAAAGAAAAAAGACCAAAAACTATGCCTCATTATAAAAATCCAATTTAGATATCTCAAAATAAATCCAAGCTACAACCGTTATAATGTTGCTACTTTGAGAAACAAATTAAAAACATGAAAATTCAAAATATTTTATTTTCGTATGAGCACAAGTGATATACCTAGATCAGATTAAAAGGTAGGGGCTTCCTATTAAGTGGCTCCCCACGCTTTTGGTCAAGTTTTGACGAGTTTTGAGTTGAAACATTTATGGCACAAACGCTTTTCGGTTATTTAGTTCTTTATCTACATTTGCATCAGATTTTTTTGAAAATAAATAAAATAATTGCTGTTCAGTTTCGGTCGCGAAATACTGCGTTTAGGTCCATAGTTGTCCTACAATTATGTTTCTATAAAAGCGTAAGGATTCTATTGGTAGCTTTTAATTTGCACTTGGACAGTAAAAAAATGCAAGTTTTTTCTAAACTTTCAAGGTTCCTATGAACCTTCATCTATATGAACCTTGAAAGATGATTGAAGATTTTTATGATATTTTTTAATCTATAGGTACTTTATTACAATAATTTGATCGTTTACTAGGTATCGATTTAGCAACACTATGTTATCAATTTTAACATGAGTCATCATGCCTATTGTCCAAAACAATGTATAAGAATTTCCCCATTTCTAGCTAAGCCGGGGGTCAATCACGTAACGCATTGTACGCGCATCAGGTAGATCTAAGTGTCACTTTTTAGGGTTCCGTAGCCAAAATGGCAAAAACGGAACCCTTATAGTTTCGTCATGTCCGTCTGTCCGTCTGTCCGTCTGTCCGTCTGTCCGTCTGTCCGTCTGTCCGTCTGTCCGTCTGTCCGTCTGTCCGTCTGTCCGTATGTCACAGGCATTTTACTCGAAAACTATAAGGTGTATTTGAATAAAATTTTGAGGATAGGTGTATTTTGTTAGCCGCTACATACTTTTGTAATTAAAATGACAAAAAAAAATTTTTTAGGGGTGCACTCCATACATATAACTAAAAGTCAAAAAAAAAATTTTCATTGTGACCCCCCGTGTGGCACATCAATCGATAGGCCTTTCAAAATAAATATAAGGTTTCTTAGCATTTTTTTTGATTAAGTGAGTAGGGTCGGAGATAATCCCCGAAAGTCACAAAAATTCTGTCCCTCCCCCTCTAATTTTTGAACTGTGTATTTTAAAAATATGGAAAAATTCATGGACATAGGGCTTATTAATTTCATTTACCGAAAATTGTTATGAACAAGATCGGTTCGGAGGTTTTCGAGATATTGCTGAAAAACTGCCTTCCTCAAAGAAAAGGACGTAAGTGCCGTAAAATTTCTGTGACGATACGACCTTTTTAATAGGCACGGAACCCTTCGTTTTGCGTGGTCCGACACGCACTTGGCCGGTTTTTTATATGGAAAAATAGCAGTTAAATCTACCTAACGCGCGTAAGAAATGTTACGTGATCCACCCACTGGTATTAGAAATATTATTTGAAAAAAGAATGATGTCTCTATCATTCTGATTTTGATAGACAGAGAATGCAAGTGGGGAAAAGTTCTAACTATTTAATATCGCAGTCCCTGGTATCATTTGAAAAGGACTATTAAATTGTATTGGGACATGGCCCACATGCTGCCGTTTCCCAGAAGTCCGGAACATAGCTGAAATACTACTGAATCAATAGACTTGAAATTGATTTTTTTTTCATTATAATATCCGGGGTTTTCACTTGCAATGTGCATACCATTTCTATGGAGGAATTTCATTATTTGATACTTCTGCGTGACTAAATCTAAACTGGTGACGTGAAGACTCAGTGAAAATGTATAAAATGCAAGCTGAATCACCTAAACATAATTGGTGTCACTGACAGCTGTAACAAATAGTTAAAATAAGTGAGTCAAATAACGACCAAACTTTTTGGAAAAATCTAGTTACTTAACTATAATCACGTCTAATTGAAGTTTCATAATCCCTGCCTTTTTTCTATTCTCGGTGCAGACTTCAGCTTTCTAATTGTACAGTCAGTACGGCGGCTGAGTAACAAATGGAAAAGATTAGCATAGCATACCTAATAACCTAGACTACTCGCAACTATGTAAAAGTGCAGAGTTTTTCTCAATTAACCGTTAAAGATTGCATTATTCAGTATTAGCAACGTCTTAGTCAACACGTTTTCACTCTTTAAAAACAAAACACTGCGTGCAATCGTCATGCCCGATAAGGTTTTATGAATATTATGCCGAATGCCGACCTGAATCATAATGCGTGGGCTCATAAACAAAGGACAATAACTTCCTTTTATCGACACATTATAATTCGTATCTAATGGTCGATGGCGTTATTAATAGTGGGCCTAAGTAGGGCACTCAGCAGACGGGAGTGTCTCGAAATAGCTCTGCATATTAAGCATCAGTATAATGTCAGTGTACCTATAATATTGCGAAGCTTGAGCGGTCATAAACAAATGATTGCTGACAATTATCTCGGACGCGGCCCGGCGTGGGCGCGCTCAGCGTAACCCGGTGGCGTGGCGCATGGCACATGATACAGATGGTAGTAAATACACATTAATGCCAACAACACATAAGTCTTTTTAACTGTGCGATAACACAGCCTGAGCATTCGCAACGCAACGTATAATTTTGTGCATTTAAAACAGATGCGTTTTACGACAATTTAATTGACATTTTGACCCAGTATTCTCAACTACTGTGCATGATTCCAATTACTTTTCGCATTATAATTGACAGATTGACAAATTGTTGTCAGTGGCAAGTTAACTGTTATGCTATGTATCAACTAGTGCCTCAAACCGCTGAGATTATGAATCGTAAAAATTGCTCTCTAGTGCCATAACACTTCAGTGGTTTTCCTTAAGAGTAGCTGTATCGTGTTTATGATCTTGAAGGCACTCTCGAGGCCTTTTAAATCCTTGACGTTGATTACTTTATATACTTAATGTGGATGCTGCTTACTGTAACGCGATTAAGCGATGCTACAGAAAGAAATTCAACTCGAGTATTTGGTCAACTGCACTTCCATATTTGCATAAGAAATATTGATCGACTTCTGTTGTATCTCATACACATTGTCAAATGAGGGCTCTATGTTTGAGTAGAATGCCACGGAACCTTTGGACCTCCCGCGTAAAACATAGGCACTATGTGCAATAAGCATTAGTGTAGGTATTTGCTATTCTTTAAAATATATTATATGTAATAAACTGGGTTGGAGTTCGTACGTCTCTATTGTACTTCGTGGTATTATGGGTAAAATAAATATACAAACTTCATTTTTGGATTTTCGTAGTACCTACTAACTCTGATCTATTAAATACCCAGCTATATGGCCTACGCTTCTACTGGTCCAAAATATTACACATAGGCAAGGCAGAATATTTGCTCGTGGCGCAGGACTCCCAACAAGCCAAGCCTACCTTTGTTAGGAGAGAAAACACAAAGTTCTCCCCTGACATGGGCGCCAGGCACAGGCAGCGTCACTGAATCACGCCGTGGCAAGGACATCGACCTCGACCTTGGCCGGCCAATTAATTCCGACTATATGCCCCTCGATCTGCTAAAATTAAATAACGTTGAGTTACATCCGGATAACAGCATCTAGTAAACAACTCCAAACTTTTACGTTGCAACAGAAAAATATTTTATACGGCAATGCTTAGTTGGAGGCGGTCCTTCCTGCGAAGAGCTTTTGGTAAGAGAAAATTTTATATTTGTATGACAAGCAGGGATCGGATACAGGTATTTTCTCCATACAAATTAAACCGGTATTATTACGTTCTTTGTTTATAATATCATTTTTGATCGGGCAGTCTAATAATACGAATATGTTACCTAAATACACGATTGGGTCCTAAATACATTAAGAGCCTAAAACAATTCAAAATATTAGACTACTTCGGGGATTTTTGATAAAAAATGATTCCGATCCCTGATGACAAGTACGATTGTCTTGCGTGGTATACTCTATAATCAGTATGTAATATGATCTAGTACTACCTATTTGTTCTCATTCATATCTCACTTATTTGTTTAAACTTTCGGATATTCTAGATCAAAATGAATGAGTAACCGAACTTATCGAAGGGGCCGAAACGGTAGAATACCTTTAATGTTAAACGAAGTTGTTTTTGTTTTAATCTGAACGCCTCGCTCCATCGCGCCGGTCGCGCAGCGTACAATTTTACTATAGGTACCTACTATGAACTCGGGATAATGACCTGCGCCGACGCTGCGCCGAGCGTTGTTCACAATGCCAGTGCGTAACCCACAAGTACTACACACCATTCAAAGCCATCCATGTACAGTTAAATGACCGGCTTATATACCTAACCAAATCGTTTGGCGGGTATGAACAAACGCGGTTGTAAGTTTGCTGTCTTTGTTTTTGTTGCGAAAAATGGAACTGACAAATGGCAGACAAGTTGTGAAATTAACGATAATTTTTGAAACATGCCCTAATATGATACTTAATGGCAAATAAATTAATTTGACCGATTTTGGTGCAATCACACAAAAAAAGCACAACTCATTTGCACACAGAAAACGAACACACATACATACATACAGTATATCATTATGCCTACCTATTCGCGGTATAAACGCAAATACTATTTCCTATCTACCTATGCCCTATGCCAATACAGTCAAGGGCACTAATATGTATTCACTCAAAGTTTCATAAATATGTATACTACAGCTTTATTGTTGCAGAAATAAGATCTGTGTATAAAGTCCTATCTGTAATATCTGTTCAGGGCTCATTAGGTTAGGTACGTTTAAAATGCGAGCAGTTTATTTACTTCGTCTGTTGAGTTATTCCTTGAAAAACTATGTAAACACAGGAAAACCTAGATGAAGTCATCCATCCATTTTAATTATGATTTCCTGACCACAGGCTATTTATTATTTAGGTAGTAAAGTTGAGACTGGCGAGTTACGAACTCAAGGTAAACATACCCGACGGATATTTTCCATTTCCTTCAGTTGGTAGGTAATTTTGTGTTACCTATAGGTATATAAACAAAGTACAAGACCTCTAATGATAGTTTGTTCAGACGCTGTGCCTACACAATCATCAGTTACTCTTCCGTAAATCCTCCCAACTATAGCCCACATCACCTAACTATGGTCCAAATGAACTCGATGTTAGGTACTTAATTAGATTGTGTGAGACTAATATATAGTGCATGAACTCTATGAGAGTACGGCAAATTGAAGGGAACTTTCGGGGGAGGTGAAGCGTATGGGCATTAGCCACATTTAGTGTTTAGCAGTAACACAATAGTTTACTGCTAAACACTAAATGTGGCTAATGCCACAAACTAAGAAAATAAGTAAAAAACCTGACAAGTGCGAGATCGACTCGCGTGGTGAGGGTTCCGTAAAATATTGAGAATTTTCCCGTTACTTTGAATACTCAAACTTCTCGTAGGTTTTCCTGTAATCTTTAGGCAAGGAACTATTTTCCATATTTTTTTCAGAATTTTATGCCTAGTAGTTTTGGAGATAAGGACTAATGGTCAATTTTCGTCTTTTTTCCTAAATTACTTCAAATCTATTTTCGCTAAAATTATTTTTAAAAAAATGTGAGTTGCTTACAAGTTACAACAACCCCTTTCATTTGATGTCACACAATACAGTTTGCGAAACTTTTTTTTTTAATTTTCCAGTTTACCCCCCAAAAGTGGCCCCCTTGTTCAGAATGTGATCCTATAAGGGTTCCGTTTTTGTCCTTTTGAGGTACGGAACCCTAAAAGTCCTTAGTTTTGGCAGAAATTCGTTAGTCTACTTTGGACAATAGTTCTTCTGGATTATAGTTGGGAGGAAAAATAACAATCTTTTAATCTTATTATCGTACCTCTTTAACCTCAAACAGGGTTAGACTTTTGTGTGTGTTTAAATTTTTTAAATAGGACAGTGATTGATGACCAATCCTTGTTCACATGATTTTGATTTCCTCTTTCTTAAGGTAACAAGATACGAGTAGTAGGTATCTAGTTAACTATAGCTTCATTTCCTGGTACGATATGGCAACACGTTTAACCATTGTCTTAAAAAGTGAAATGATAAACCGATTTCATACTTTAATACCTATAGGTTTAATTACAACCTATACGTCAAACCACATCATAAATTAATAATAAATAATCGAAATGTAGGATTCTATAACAGAAACAAAATCAAAGTAATCTTAATGCGGGCTAGGCATTACTCAAACAGCATCGGTAGGTAGATAATATGAATGGCAAATTCCTCAGCCCACTTAGTGGCCTGAATGATTTCGACATTCTTGGCGCAGCTCCGATAATCCGAGAAAAAATAAACGAGTCAACAACGTAAATACACTCGGGGCGCACAGTGGCACGGAAAATAAATCAAGACGATATGGTGCTCGGGATAACGTATTTTTACGCAACAGGCTTTGTTTATAGTTATAGTAATGTCGGCGCAGACGGCTGGTTATTCAACCGGGCGCATTCCGCGACGGCTCCACTTTTTGCTCGCGCGCCGAACCGTCCTCCGCCGAGAAAAACGACCAATTAGAGCTTTTACGGCGACGGAATTAACGTCGCCCATTGTCCGCCACCGCGCTAGCCTGCGATTACGAGCGGCAGATTTATCTCGGGACGAATTACCCTCGCAATCACCAACAAACAAAAAAGTCCTGCTACTCGGCGCATTATGCACAAACTGTGTTCGTTTATCTCGAAATAGACGTTTCTTGGTCTCGTTGCGGGCGATGTGATTGTGAGGCAATATCGCTGGCGCCAGTGAGACGTCCAGCAGCATTGTTCATTGGCGGCGACACTTCCACTCAAACCGAACACCCAAAGCTCCGGACTCCGTTACATTCTACAGACAATGACACCCCTTACAAGCAAAAAAAAAACCTTTTTTTAATGACGCACGAGGTGCGGTCCAAAAGTTTCTGGCTGGAGAAATATTTAATGGCGGTTTCCAAATCAAAAATAAAATGTGTCATTGTGATTGGGTCTGAATCAGGCATCTCACAGACTGGCACGGCCTGGCCGCGGCGGTCAATAGTAAACTTGTCATTAGCTGTCAAATTTACTATGGACCGCCACCGCAGTCCGCGCCAGTGTGAGGCAGGCTTCACGCTAGCTCGGCCTGCGGTGGCGGTCAATACTAAATTTGATAGCTAATGACAAGTTTATTATCGACCGCCGCGGCCAGGCCGCGCCAGTCTGTGAGAGGCTTTATGACTGATGCAACACACTGGCGCGGCAACTTGTCATTAGCTGTCAAATTTACTATGGACCGCCACCGCAGGCCGCGCCAGTGTGATCCAGGCTTTAATCTGCATGTTCGTGTATAGTTATGAGTTTTCTGGTTAAAGTTTTGAGGTTTCTGTTATCTGTGGTTTTGATTTTACGGCTTTAGAACAATAGGAAGACTGAAAATTTTCGAATTACATATTTTAGTTGGAATATCGTTCCGTGATCAAGTTCCTGACAAAGGAAAGGATCAGCCCGACCGATATAAAAAAAGTTTGGATGCTGTGTACGAAGATACCTCTCCGTCATTTTCCACCATTAAACATGAATAATGGACTAAGCAGTTTCGTTTAGGCCGGGAGTCCATTGACGATGAACCTCACTACGGCCGGCCTGTGGAAGCAGCACTCACCGTGGACTGCGTCAAATTAGTGGAAGAGGAAGTTCTATGTGATCGAAGACTAAAGAAATAGCGGCAAGGACAGGGCTTTGGAAAACTTCTGTTCCTATAGGATTCTTTATGAACATCTTCACATGAATAAAGTTAGTGCGAAGTGGGTGCCCAAACTTCTTTCAGGCTTGCAGCGAGGTGAGCGAAAAGCGTGCTCTCAAGAAGTTTTAGATGCATATAGACGACACGTAAAGAGGTTTTTCGAGCCAATTGTCCTGGTGAAAAGCCGCTTAGGAAGGCCAATCCACCAAAAAGATTATGGCTACGTTAATCTGGGATTGTCACGGAATACTACTAATTGACATAAAAGAAAGGAATACCACGGTAAATTATTGTTACTACGGCACCCTTATTGAGCAGTTACGAGAGGCGATCAAGCAGAAGCGTCGTTGAAAACTTAACAGAGGTGTTCGGCTTCTGCACGACAATGCACCCGTTCACCTGCTTCAATTGCCAAGGCTGCTGTTGCAAAATGTGGCTTCGAGGAAATTCGCCACCCAACTTATAGTCCCGACCTGGGCCCGAGTGACTATTATTCGTTCTTGAAACTTGCAGACTTAAGGGGAGAAGATTTTCTTCAGGGGATGAAGTGACCCGTGCGGTTTTAGAAATGCTTATTAAGAGATCTGAAAAGTGCATTAAAATAGAGAGAGACTATATCGAAAAATAAAAAATAAATTGTGATATATATATAGGTACTTCTTTTCTTTGTTATTAGGCCGGAAACTTTTGGACCGCACCACGTATTTCAATTTACGATTAAATTAAATACCTGCATTCCCCGCGCGAGTATCTAAGTTTGGACTCTTTTTACGAGTCACATCGACTCGTTTTAATCTCGAGGCCTAGTGTTGGACAATGTAGTATCAATAAAAAATAAAAGAGAACGTTTTTATGCGTGTACGTGGAGCACCGACGCCAATAAAACCGATCAACGACCGGACAAAAAGTCCTCGGCCGGCCTGCACCGCCGGCATTATTTACATTTTTCCTACTCTATAGCAAAGTGGTGTCGAATTACTATCTCGGAATGTTTAGTAGGCATGGCAGCGAGAGCGATCGTTTCAAATTACCTCATACTTACCTACTGCTTTATGTTTTGGAATAAATCATTCACTTTGATAAAAGTTTATCGCGGTAAAATGTACTTACTTACGATTCACGTTAAGACTTTTATAACTAAATAGCATTTTCTCAAGGGCTAAAGTAGCTGTGGACAGTTACAATATAGCAGTATACAACTTTTCATTTCATTTTCATTTATTTTATTCAATAACAATATTACATTGTGTTTGAAAACTTACATCTAGACACATTAAACAGACATCTTAACAAATGCAGAATATAATTATTAGGAACAGTAACTAGGATTGTGAATATTTTTGCATACGAAATTCAAAAATGTGAAAATATTCAGTCAATACAAGATTATGATTAACATTAACTAAGATGAATTAAAACTAAGTTAAATCTAAATAAGGCCCTCGAGGCATTGTACCGAGGATGCTGGCGGCATTTCCTCGCTGAATTGCAATGCTGATGCGTTGCGCGAGAAAGCCGCCAGCTCTTCGGTCACCAGTTACATCGACCAGACGTTTCGCGATTTCTGCAAATAACTTATGCGCACTGGGACCCCACGGACCGAGGGTCTCAACGCCAAAGGGTACAAAGTCGTACTCTCTGCCGAGGCCTCTATATTTATTACATTTCAGATTTTCGGCGTTTTCCGCCGCTGCACCCGCTTTAGAAGTAGTCCATTGGTGGTGAGACTGTGCCAGTGTGTCTACACATGTAGCGTCCCACACAAGCATCCGTCCCAACCTCCACGGAACCAGAGACACACCATCAGGTCTTTTGCCATCATCTCTGACAATGCCAGGCGGCTCAAGAAGAGCAGGCCTGCATTGATGCTGGTAAGAGACCGGCGGATTATGTCATTAAGTGTCGCATGTCTTGAAAAGCGGCCTGCACTTTTTTGACAACAAAGTCCGTGGTGACCCAGTCGGTCCACGTCCGTGCCACAAGGGCATATGTGTGGAGTGCATACCGTGACCCCAAGCCGCAGACCAGTCGCCAGACGAAGGGAGGTCGGATCCAGGAAGGTACCGGTATTTGGAGAGGGATGGGCATGTAGCCAGTGACCGGCCTCTCTGGCTCCGACCGCCAAAAGTCTTGCGCGATCTGGACCTGAACTGCGGCTCAGAATCGATTTTAGGTTAAATCGCAATAAATATCGTCCCAGCTCATTTGAGATTTTGGGTTATCTGAAATATCTTTACCCGGGCAAGCAATTTTAAAAGCATTCTTGGCATCCTCCACGCCCGCAGTCTCATAGTTTTTGGGTAGTTCCCTTAAGATATTTCCTATGAGACGTGACGTGCTAAGGGTGGACAACAAGAATGCTGGGGAAGCAACACTAGAAATTTTGCGAATTCCTAAACCGCCAAACCGAATAGGGAGGGATGCTTGTAACCAAGATTGTTCATTGAACTGAATATTTAAAATCATTTCTAAACTAGTTTTGACTAAGTCATCTATCGGGAAAGCAAATTTTGATGTTTCCAAAATGGGCAACAGCGGAGCACATGAGTTAATTTAGGGACAAAAAGGCAAAAGGACTGATTTCGAGTAAACAATTTGCGTAACTTTGGAATTTAGAAATAGTAGTAAATAGAATTCAAAATACTACATTGATATTATACCTTACATTAAATTGGTCATAAGTCAATAATTAACAATTCAAAAATAAAACAATATTAATAAATGTCATAATATTAATTAGAATGTCACTCTGAAACAAAACTCATCAATAGAATATAAGCATTTCTATAGTAAAAATGTCATTAACTTCTTTTTAAAAATAATGGAACTAGTAATTATTTTAAGCTCCGTCGGGAGTTTATTGCACATCTTTATAGCCTGATAACGCACACTATGTTTTGCAAATGGCAAAAACGGAACCCTTATAGTTTCGTCATGTCCGTCTGTCCGTCTGTCGGTATGTCACAGGCATTTTACTCGAAAACTGTAAGGTATATTTGAATAAATGTTTGAGCATAGGTGTATTTTATTAGCCGCTACATAGTTCTGTAATGAAATGACTAAAAAAACATTTTTAGATGTGCATTCCATACATAAAACTCCAATGCAAAAAAAAAACATTGTAAGTCCACGTGTGGCACCATCAATCGATAGGCCTTTCAAAATAAATATAAGGTTTCTCAGCATTTTTTTTTTTGATTAAGTGAATAGAGTCAGAGTCAGAGAAAATTGTGTCCCCCACCCCTCTAATTTTTGAACGGTGTATTTAAGAAATATGAAAAATTCCATGAACATATTAAATTCTTTCACCGAAAATTATTTTGTACAAGGTCGGGTGCAAAGGCTTTCGAGATATTGCTGAAAAACTGCCTTCCTTATATAAAAAGGACGTAAGTGATACGACCTTTTTTAATAGGCACGGAACCCTTCATTTTGCGTGGTCCGACACGCACTTTTTAGGGTTCCGTAGCCAAAATGGCAAAAACGGAACCCTTATAGTTTCGTCATGTCCGTCTGTCCGTCTGTCCGTCTGTCCGTCTGTCCGTCTGTCCGTCTGGCCGTCTGTCCGTCTGTCCGTCTGTCCGTCTGTCCGTATGTCACAGGCATTTTACTCGATAACTATAAGGTGTATTTGAATAAAATTTTGAGGATAGGTGTATTTTGTTAGCCGCTACATAGTTTTGTAATTAAAATGACAAAAAAAAATTTTTTAGGGGTGCACTCCATACATAAAACTAAAAGTCAAATTTTTTTTTTTCATTGTGACCCCCCGTGTGGCACATCAATCGATAGGCCTTTCAAAATAAATATAAGGTTTCTTAGCATTTTTTTTTAGTAAGTGAATAGGGTCGGAGATAATCGCCCCGAAAGTCACTAAAATTCTGTCCCCCCCCTCTAATTTTTGAACGGTGTATTTTAAAAATATGGAAAAATTCATGGACATAGGGCTTATTAATTTCATTCACCGAAAATTGTTTTGAACAAGATCGGTTCAGAGGTTTTCGAGATATTGCTGAAAAACTGCCTTCCTTATAGAAAGGGACGTAAGTGCCGTACGATTTCTGTCACGATACGACCTTTTTTATAGGCACGGAACCCTTCGTTTTGCGTGATCCGACACGCACTTGGCCGGTTTTCCTTACTACTGCCATAGGTACTGATACGAATAGTTTTCCTGATAAGTACAGTTCTCGCAGTTACCGGTTTTGTTTCTGGCTTCTAGGAAAAATAAGAGAAGCTTATTAAATAATTATCACGAGAGATTAACGTGGAACATCTCGTTTTTTTATTTATTGAATTATGAATTATGACCTTTTTTAGTAGTGATAGACTTTTATATACAATATAGTGTAAGAAAACCTAGGGAAAGCAAAACTTGAAGAGTAATCAGGGGATAATTACGCTTACTGTCATTGTAGTCGCAATTAGTACTTCTATTATGATGAAACTTAGTTTTTGGCTTAATAAATATGTATAATAATAATGCTTTGTAATTCATATTACATACTTACGCTAACTTAAATAATTATAGTATCGTAACTATAATTATTTAAGTTAGCGTACACCTACCTATTACCTATACATAACGATATAGCGGATTCTCATGGTCTACCGAAGCCTTTGACCCCAGTGGGTCGATCACGTAACATTTCTTACGCGCGTTAGGTAGATTTAACTGTAATTTTTCCATATAAAAAGTGACATTTAGATTACCTAACGCGCGAACAATGCGTTACGTGATTGACCCCCAGGAGGATACTGCGCTTTTGGTCGGAGTTAGGCTAGCTGGATTGGCTAGATACCTAGCTGGCGTTTACGTCACGCACAATGGGCCCATTTTTACGGGCAAAGTACGGAAAAAGGAGTCCATAACCTTTAAGGATAACCTTAAGGAAGGAGTCCATAAGGACTCCTTCCTTCTCACTCCTTCGTATATCTTCAATGTGTGGCTTACCCAAAACAAAATGTTCAAAAAACAATTTAAAATGAAAATGACGGTAACAACAAGGTAACAACGCTACACGCTACGTAATTAACATAGTATCTAGAACAAAATCGGAAAAACTATCACATGGCAGTTTATCATATAACACAGAAGGCCCCCTATGGAGCCTGATATTTTTTATCGCCTTTTTAAATAACAAGACATTGTGTTTGGGGAAGGCCCTTTTTTTTGAAACAGACTAGCAAAAAACGATACCTGTGACGTGGCGAGGACCTGTTTCCAACGAAATACTACAAACTTACGTTCGCACAGAAAAAACGTGAATAGTTTACGATAGGAGGTGGCGCTTAGCTATAGAAAGGGCGAGAAGTGTACCGAATGAGTTTGCTATTGGATAGCGTGCAATAAACCATGCTCAACAGTTGAATACAGTCTCGAGTGGGGCCCTAATTATAACATTGGTTACCTGAGTCGTTCCCGGTATCGGATAATGCCCGGCGACAATGGTGCGCTCAAGTGGGTGTGCCGAAACGATCTCGAGTGCTATCAATACCCGCTACAATCGTATCTAGGTGGATACGTTTAATTTGTATTGAAGCACATTAAGATTCCTATCGGCAAATTAAATTACAGCCATTACTACTGAACGATATCGAGCTTTGATTGAAGCTGAAATGAATCAAGTCTGATTATAGCCAACCAAGTGTTACAATTATTAATGCGATAGATAGAGATAGACTAAGTTTTAACAGAACCACGAAAATATAAATTAAACATGTAGGTATGTCACTTCGTACGTATATGTATTTCATACTTGTACAATCGAGTTCTCCAATATCTATACAGACATCCTTTCAAAAATATCTACACATGCGTCTTATGTCAGTAACAATAAAGACTATGTATAGATATTTTTGAAAGGTTGTCTGTATAGATATTGGAGAACTCGACTGTACCTTCATGTGTTTGTTAGACGGTAAAAACCTAAATCTCAACAATGGCATAAGTAGTGTCATAACCACGTCATATCCATATTCATAGAAAAACCTTGGTTAGGTACTTTGATTGTAATATAACGCGACCTTCTTATAATGAGGCATGGTATGGAAAACACATCTTTCAGAATAATAAACAACCCGCGCATGTACATAAAACCGTGAGAAATACATCAGTAGCAAACAAATTACTCACACTATACTACAGCAACGGCTACAAAAAAATAATGCGTAGATGACATTTGCGGAGTGTTCTCACACCAACATTCATTAGAGTCACCAGGCACAAAGGCATATTGAGCCCATGTGTGCCTGCCCTTCACGGACGATTGTCCACGACATTGTGTTCGAATTTTACAGAAAAACCGTCAAAAGACTACCCCGACTTTTGCACTTCATCAAAAATAAATTTATCCCAAAATAATACAGTGCCAACCTGCTCTATTGTCGCCCCCGACAATGGGATGAAAAAACCAGACGGTCGGTGTTGCCGACCCATTGTGTGCCAGAACAAGGATTATTGTTTTTAAGTGAGCTTTAGCTTTTTTTCAAGTGGTTTCAAAATTTTAAATTTTGAGTTAGTTGCCGATTAACTGTATTGTTTGGGTTTGCCGAATCTTTATGAATTACCCATAAAATATTCGATGTTATCTGCAATTTTGCATAGCGACACCCGTCAATAAAGTCGTCCGACGTGTTTGTTTACATGTCGCGTATGAAGTAAGAAATCTAGCTATACCTACTTAGTATAATTAAAACAGGTAAATAAGATGAAAGAGAAATGAAATACAAAAATAAGTAGCTTAATATACAGTACTTATACTTGCTAATACTATGCTGGAGTTTATGCTCCTATGTGGGAACCATCTATGTCTGGACGAAGGCCTCCTCCCATTTGTGCCATTCTTCCCTTTTCTGAGCCTGACGGACCCAGAGGTTCCCGGCTACTGCCACGACATCGTCTCTCCATCGGCGGACGGGCCGTCCCTGCTCGCTTTTGCCATCTCCAATAACGCACCAGTTGGCTCCATCTACTGACGTTTAATCTGGCGAAGTGATCGACCAGCCCATTTCCATTTAAGCTTAGCGATATTTTTTTCTAGGGCATCAGTTATGTTTTTTTGGGAACGGATATGACTACTTCTGATCCGGTCTCTCATATTGATGTTCATCAAATTCATCATGCTTCTCTCTGCCGCCCTTTGGAAGGATCTAATCTTCGCCTTGTGTTTCGCATTAGGGGCTCGGTTTGACAGCCATATGTAAGGGTGGGTAAGACGTTAGAGTGCAGTATTTCATTTTTTATGTGCAATGGAATCCATGGCACCTACGTGCACAAGACTTAAACGAAGATATGCTTCGCCGACTCAATGAAATACACAACGAGGATCTAGACACCCCTGGCGACGTCTACATTGGACACGGGCAGCACAACCCCCTTTTAACTAATACTAGACTCGGCGAAATAAGCTATGTACCAAAAAAAGACAGGAGTCGGCTCATCAGCAAGCGCACGAGCGCTCCACGTCCCCATAGATTGTAATTAGTTGTAAGTAGGATAAGGCAATACTAAACAACATTTTAAGTTTATATAAATTTATTCTGTACATACACACTAACAAACATACAGCACACACTACTTGACACTTATACAGATCTCTCAGACAAACATAAGTAGATCGTAAGTAGCTGACACACCCACAGGCTGAATACACCATCACCCTGCTGGACAGAATGTAACAAAATAACTAGGGAAATAAACACCTTTCTATTCTATTCTATTCTATTCTATTTATGTGCAATGGAAAGTTGCCCTTAAATATGTCTTTAAGAGCCCAAACCTTATTCCAACTAAGGGACATTCGTCTTGAAATTTCTTTCCCTGTCCTGTCCTTGAAACTTATATTAGGTATGTCCCAAATAAATGTAGTCATCGACGTATACTATGTTCTGGTTATTTGTAAAGAGTGGCTTTCTACAAGCTTTATATTAACTTGACCTGTTCGTATGTAAATATGTAATGCATGCATTACTTACTTATGTAAGTAGTCTGACAAAATTTTCAATCCATTTTTCAGTCACTTGCCGACTGAAGTTTTGGGCTTAAGTATAGTTTGGATGGCAATTCAATATCGATATACCTACTCGTATATAATCGAGCTGATCTGATGATGGACATAGAAGGTGGCCATGGGAATTCAGTATTTAACCGACGTAACCCCGTTGAGTTTGGATTCGTTAGAATCGTCTCGATGAGTAGGTAGTTGATGACGGTATACAGAAAAGTACAGTCGGCAATAAAAGCTTGTACCAAAAGTTAATTTTTTGACAGAAACTTATTTAATCCGTTAGGGTTTCGTTTTTTCCGTGTTCATACTCAGTCCACAATTTTTACTTATGTGAAGTAAAAATTGTGGAACTGACTATACGAAATATTAATTATCGCTGCACGCTGTTAAGAGTAGGTATCCATACCTTACAGAAAGTCGAGCAGAGACTTACGTTTCGGATTCAAAGATGATTTCAAACATCAGATCTGCGCGTAATTTTTTAAGACTACGACGGTGGCTAACAAGCAAATGGCCTTGGTCACATGGTAAGCAGATACCGTCGCCGATGGACGCTTATTGCGATACCAGATGAATCACAAGTGTGCTGTCGACCCTAGATTTGAAGATTTGTTGTGCTGATCATCCTCGGGAGCTCTGGCGGACTTACTCACTACCAGGTACGCCACCTACCCACAAAGCAGGTAGTGGCGTATAGAAGCGAGTGCCCAGCAGGGTATGTATTAGTGGAGTAGAATAGAAGCCTTGAGATATAGTTAAGCATTTATATTTAAGCATTCATGCGTCCACGTTTGGCGCGGAGGAGCGGACGATGAAGCACTTTACACACACACCTACTAGCTAGACAGAGAAGGACGCAAGACCAAAAAATCAAAGCGCTGGTTTGGACACCATCATCAAGTTTATGGAGATGAAAAATACAAAAAGGACAATGCACAGAAAATCTCACTAGGGCGCATCCCAAAATTAGTCACCTACTTATAAAATTAAGATAGGATAAGATAAAGTACATACCCCATACTCAAGTAATCTTTAGCGTACGTGGCATTCCATCTCCATCACAGGCCCTCTGTTAATTCTTTTGTTATAGGTTATACGTAGACGTACCTACAAAAAACTTTGTCAAAATTAATTTTCGCATGGAATTAGGACGTATCCACCTACAAATGAAATATCAACTACACATAGTATACAACTTTTAGTTCTACACTACAGTGTAGTTGCTACGGCATAAACTGCATCATAAAGGGGTAAATCTACTGTATAACTAATGCACCCTTTGTTTACACTGCCAGCACAATCACCTGTTTTCTTAATTATTATCCTATCCAGTGCATAGTACCGCCATCTATGAGAATATGTGGCAATCACTTTACACTCTACGTAGTAGAGCAGCTACAAATAACGTTAACGGACTAAGTTAAGCTTCGTTTTATTTAATAATGACGGAACTAGATGGCGCTATGTTAGTATAGTCATATAAATAATTATTATGCTCTTTATTTATATTGAGTTTTAGGCTAGATTCTTTTATAATTATTATTATTTAGATGCGCTGAATATTGGTTTTACCGAATACGAATATTCTGCCGAATGTTCGGTCCAGCTATTGCCGAAAGTAATGCCTTATGTGAAATATGATATCGCCCGTTCTAAAACAGCCTCATTTTTCAGTGATAAAAATGTTGTTGATTTTTAAACTATATAACTATATTTACAATATAATTAGTTAAATAACGATTTAAGAATCCGACATATTAAATATAATGAAAACTGGTCACTCACGTATTTAATGTCGAATATTGCTCTACATGTTTATTTATTTATTGTTTCGAACCGATTCGCGGTTCGAAACCCCGACATTGAACAATGTTGAAGAAAACGAGGGTAGATTCTCGCCTTCTGCGCTGACCCCGTCTGCGCCCGCGCAAACCAGCCGAGCGAGCAGGGCGCGGGCCCGCAGTGCTAAACGCGCCGGCAACGCGTGTGCTCATGATTAAGAACCGCGAATCGGTTCGAAACATGTCGCGCCATATTCGACATTAAATACGTGAGTGGTCACGGGAGTTTTCTATATAAAATTTAAGTTTTAGAATAATAATTTCACAGGACAATGTATGTTACATTCTTGCAACTTGCAGACAAAAACACCTGCAAAATTATTCGGTAAATATTCGGCATCTGAGCCGAATAGCTCGGCCGAATAACGAACATTGAAAAACGTGCCTAATATGCCGAATACCGAATATTTACAGAATATTCGGTGCATCTCTAATTATTTATTTATTTATCCTATACAATAGTATAAAAACGAGCAATATTTGTGTATGTATATATTTCCAATGACGCTCTCGGAAACGGCTCTTAGCGATTTCGATGAAATTTGGAATATAGGGGTTTACGGTGGCAAAAAATCGATTTAGTTAGGTCTCACGTGGAAAACTCGTTTTCGCCGTATTTTCGCTATTTTCACCCGCGCAGAGCTCGGTCGCCCAGGGACTAATTAATAATGCAGGTGACTGTCCTTACCTAGGTACCTACTACATTTATGGGTGAACAAAGTTCCATGTTTTTCTTGTTTGTGCCGATAAGTTTAGTATCCAACGTAGTTTAATAAAAGCCGCTGTCCCATTTTCTTATTTTTGTAAGAGTTAGGTATTCATTATCAAAAATAATAATTGACGTGACTTATATATTTTCACAGGTGACATCTATATATATAATACGCGAGCCCGATTTTTGTACATGCCATCAGATCTACAGTTATGGTCCGATTTTGATAAATGATATGTCGTTCGATTCGTCTCATGCTGGAGATTTGCAATAAGGTCTCCGATTTTGAATTTTTTATTGAAAAAGTACTAAAATTTTAATTTAAAGAATCTACCGTGCGCTGACCACGTGACCTTGGCTGTGTGACGTCACGTGACGTACCTAACTCCTGTTTTGACTTGAGATGACAATAAATAAACAAGAATTGAACTCAAACCTGTAGTAAGTTCTTCAGCATAAGAAATTATAAATGTTGAGTCGGCCACATATGGATACAACACTAAGAAAATTAAGTAAATAGAAAATAAACGATCTTTTACAATGTTTACAAAAACTGACAGACGTATTGTGTCAACTGTGGATGAATTTTTTTAGTGACATAGAGTTGTCAATATTATTTGCCATGTTTATATTTATTTCAAAAAGTTTATATACTAACTTATTTTCCCATATTCGAGATATTGGGAGAAGAATGAGGTTTAAACCCATTAATGGTCGTGGACCCCTATAGGCTTTATTTACCTTACTTAGCACAATGCCGTAGGCACCGATAGGCTTCAAATTTGAAGTAAAGATGTAGAAAACGAACCTCGATTAAGTACTAAAATTTCTTTTCGGGTACCGGGGACTCCCATTGGCAACTTTATTCACCTGACTCTGATAGGTACCATCCAAATTATTTCAGGTTCAGATAATTATATTTCGATTACAGGTAGGTATAAATTGTAATTTGTCAAACCGATATGACTTAATACTGCAAAACATAAACCAGTATTAAACTATTTAGCGGTATAAATAGTCAAATGCAACTATAACCGGTAAAATATTATTTTAAACCATTAACGGTCCCCGATACAGTATTCTTTGATCTGTGCTGATACTAATAATAAACAGGTGTAATGTCTGTGAAATGTAAGTTTGTATTTTGGGGGGGATAGTCTCAGAAACTATACCCATCGTATTCTAAAAATCCTTTCTTCAGTACCTATGTTATATATGTAGAATGGACCTACGGGATTATGTGCTATAATATTTTATCCCGTCGCACCGCCTAGGTTCTTTGTATACGCGGCGGAGCCGCGCGGGCAGCTAGTAATAACTATTATGGCAGTTCATGTAAAGACGACATTAATGTCATATGCGGCCGTTAAATGATTTCAGTCTGACTAAACCCTCCTAACGAAAGAGTAATATGTATAGGGGTCGTTCTTCTTTTTTACCGACAATGAACCGAGGTTTTTCTGTTTTTTTGGTTTTTGAACTATCGAAAATTGTGGTTTTGAAGTGCGATTTAAAAAAAATGCATAGGTTTCTTCATTAGAACTAATTAAAGTTTCCTTTCTGGACAATATAAATATTTATTTACGGTTGGTTTCTAAAAAAAAACATGTGACAAAGTGGACTCTTTCAGTGGGGACCACATTTTGGTTTACCACTCTGTCACGGCATTCTACGAAAAAAAAAACATTTAAAAAAATGCTAGTTAGAGAAAGTGAAATATTAAATATCACTAATTAATAAAATAATATGGACGTTCATTCGAACATTATAAAACCGTAAACATCATTACTCAAATGAGATGCCGTAATAAGACGAAGGACAGGCTATTGTCGGTCGAAAAGAAGAACGACCCATAGTTCTCTGATCAGGTCCCCTGACACTATGAGGCCTATATCACACTGGCGCGGCCAGCGGTAGCGGTTCATACTTCATAGTATATTTGACAGCTATTAATGACAAGTTTACTATTTTCTGCCGCGGCTTGGCCGCGCCAGTCTGCGAGAGGCCTAAGGGCCGTGGATCAAGGCCGTCGGGAAAGGCTTCCTACATTGAAATGATTTAGCGCTGTCAACGGTTTTCACATCCCAGCGCTCGAATGCCACAATAAGCGCAAGTAGCTGCTGTTGGGCACCTTGATCGCAAAACCATACCGGGGAACATGATCCGCGTGAACTTGAAGTGTGCTGTTAAGGCCTGAATCACTGTCGAGTTTACTATTGACCACCACCGCAGCCCGCCAGTGTGATTCAGGCTATTCATCGAAGTTGTCTATGGTGAAAAATTATTGTTTCGTATTTTGTCACACCTTTGACATTTAGGTAATATTTAAGAACACGGCGGTGGTAAACGTAGTGGTTATATTCTCTTTGGAACACGGTGTCCTAAAATGTAATAATACATCAGTAATAAATATAAAATGTAAAAAATTATTAAAGCGGGATATTATTCTCAATAAGCCTAAAAAATGCCATTCCACAAAAGTTGTTACGCATCTCGTTCTTCTGGCTACAAGTACCGGACTCTGCCCACCAACACAGGGGAGAGGAAGAAGCTCCAGCGACCCAGCATCCAACAGGAAGTCAGTGCGATAGACCAGAAATTCCACATTTTACACGACGACATTTCGGTACTAATTAACAAAGAACTAAATGACACAGATCGCTCGCGCGGCATTATATACGAAAAGTTCGACAAAATTGAAGCAAAAGTCAATTCAATGGTCGAATTACGAGATAAAGTGATTTCATTGCGACAGACTTTGACCGACGCCGAAGATACTTTGGGCGATTTGTATCAGAGGGTTCAGAGAATGGAGGTGATGAGTGAAGTGAACAACGTCAAGGTACGAAAGATCAGGAATCGATCGAAGCCTGTGCGCGCTGTGACGGTGGAAGGAGCCGAGCAGGAGATATACAGCTCGGATATGACTGTTTCTCCTGTTGAGGCTTTATAGGATCCCCTCACCCGAGACAACGATACAACGAAGTAAACTGTTCAATTGTTTAACATGGTACCCATAAAGTTCTTGAAAATTTTACTGTAGTTTCAATGCACATGTTCATACTCATATGTTTCACACGTAGTAATTGAACCTGTTTAACGAGGGGTATATTAGTCATAGGTAGTTGTAGAATAACGTTATAGCAGAACCTGCTCTGAGGAGTTGGAATACCAAACTTTTTTTTAGAAGGGCTTTACATACAATAATATCTGTCACAATCAGGAATATTTAAACATAATTTTTAAGCCTGGAGCCATAGCATGGTTGGCCTTGTCACGCGATAGGTGATAGGATAGAGCGTGCGTCACTGGCTGACACCGTTCGATAGAACGAGACGACGCTCTTATATTGTCACTTGTCGCGTAATAAGGCCAACCATGCTACGGCTCCTGGTCGTGTCAGATATATATAGGTTTACACTATGTATATGTAGGTATGTTGGTAAATAACATAACAAGATAGATTGAACGTTATATATTTTGTCTCAGGAGGAGTCATTACAAATACAGCTCTTAGCTGAACACATTTTTATCCACTTAACATTTTATACACAGTAAAAAGATCGAAATAAGATATTTTGTTGTACAATAGATTATATAAATAAGATCATTAACAAGCACAGAACCTGTTTATTTTAATTTTTGCTTAGTGTAAAAGAGTTTGCAGAGGAATAGGTAATTTTATACAAGATTGAGAAAAAAATTTGGTATTAAGTAAATCTTAACGTCTGTGCTGGTTATTGTTTGACAGTTCGGAATAAAGGTAATTGTTGCTACGTTTACAAACACCTAACAACTATCCCACATGAATACCCGAGCAGGTTTCCGTTGGTCACAGTAACTTTTCAACTTTTGGTATACGTCAAAGATATACCCAGATGAAAGTTGCCGCGCACGTCGTATCTACTTCATTCGGGCAGGTACACCTTTATGCCGTCGTTCTTCATACAAATGAATGGGCATCATTGACTTCTATGTCAAGTATCTGCATTATCTTATCAATTATATATTTCCATTCCGTGTGTGACAAACTTACAAAGCCGAAACAGAAGAACAAGAATAAAGAATTCTAGTGGCCAACAGGCCAGAGGGCCAACTTAATCAGCTTTATACATTAAATTAGCATCTATTATTCGTTTAAAATGACACGAAGAAATATGTAAAATTGTAGACTTTTACTAAACCCGAAACCCTGTATCTCAAAAGTAAAACAGTCAATCAAATTCATTAGCGCGAAGCAAAATTTCAGCACGCAATTTAAATAAATAGTTTACTTGAATAGAAAACTTAATTTTTGTATCAATTCCTATAATTTTGTCTAAAGTAGAAAAATAAGATCATCATAATAAGGTTTTTAATTATTCTATATCAAAAATTAATCATAAATTAACTACACTTGTCATAATAGCAATAGAATGCGCAATATAACAAAAGTGCTAAAATACCTATTAAATGTTATGCGACTGAAAATAGTTTAGCCGCGTGAGTTCGCCGGATGTTACAGCTAATTCGCAAATTAACAATTCGCGTAATGACGTCTGCTGATGACGTAAATGACGGCCAAATGAAACTGTACTGCACATTTACTCCAATATACTATAGAAATTGTAATATGAGTCTTGACAGCAAGACTCCGGAAACTCCTCACTCTTCAGTGAAGAGCTTCAAGCACGTTCGAGTTTAATACCGCACACAGACTTGGATTATAGGTATTATGGCTCAATCTAAAAAATACTAAATATTTGAAATAATTCAAAAATGTAAG
This sequence comes from Epinotia nisella, assembly GCA_932294315.1. Lineage (NCBI taxonomy): Eukaryota > Metazoa > Arthropoda > Insecta > Lepidoptera > Tortricidae > Epinotia > Epinotia nisella. Next base: position 12,945,105 of record OW028685.1, on the reverse strand, counting down.
ATTCTTAAATATACGAGTAAGAACATGTTTAATAAAAGGCAGTATACGTTCCATTACGTTCAGGTAACGGACAAAGCTAGAGAATCTTTCTAAAACCTCATGGGAGAGACACTAACTCTGTCCGCATCTGCATCTTGCTCGAAATAATAATAAAATACTTAAAGTACAAATGTGCCTAAAAATGACTAGGGAGCACGTTAATCATAATTAAATTATGGAAGTAATCTCCTAATTACAATTCAATACTAAATAATTCAGAGGTACTTTTTAAAAGCTTCATCACTTACATAATTTTGTTGATATTTCGCAACAAAATTAATTTAAAATAAACTAACGAAAACAATGTACTTACATAACTAGGCAATAGTGTTTGTGCAAATGTGCACCAAATCGTCTCAATTCATTCCAATAGGTTCTTAAATGCAAATTGTTATACAATTGGATATGTAAGCACCTAACTCAATATAATTTTGTAACGTAAAAATAATTGTAATAAGATTGATTTAGGTAACAGATAGATATCACAACATTAAATACATAAAAAGGTATCTACCACATAAGTACATAAAGATGCTACTTGTAGTGTGGACAACTACTACAGCGGCTGGGCCGCGACACCGACGATAACATTTTTCGTTAAACAATTGCGTCTACACATCCGGGTCTACGTTATCGACTCAAATACATATATGATAAAACAAACAACTTTCAGTTGCCAACTTGTGACCTAAGCATTGCACTCCGTCCTAAAGCATTTACTAAACAAACCCATAAGAAACGACTCGCACGGTTACATGCAGCTGAAAAACTCCTCCGTTTTTTTTATTTTATTGTACAGGAGTTCATAAAATTTTACTACGAATTAAGATTATTCAAATTCGTAAAAAAATACAAAACGAGACATGTCCTTCGAAGAAGTCTTTCCACGTTAACTATCATAAATATCAATAATATTGACTGGATACATCTCATTGTTCTATCATTTTCATAAAGTTCCATAATGCGTGAACTATGTTATCAAAGTCTCGTTAGGATTGAAAAAAATGACAACCATAACACCTAGTTCACTTCCGTCCACACCATCTATCTGCACGATCGATAACGCAACATCACATCCAATTTAGTCTCGCTGCCGACATTTTAATCGAAGAGGCAAATGAACGCCCTGAGGAGGCCTTCACCGAAGCAGGCGCAGCAGCCGCGTTTCTTTCGTTTCTCCTCGGGTGCGAAGCTCGGTTGTTTTGGTCGCTTGTGCCGGCGTGCGCATAGTTTGCTGGGCTGAGGTTCTTCAGGCGCCGGCAGGGACCGCGGGCTCAAGTGCACCGGCAGCGCGGCGGGCTCCGTGGGCCGCGCGCGCGCCCAGCGCCGCAGGAGCCCCTCCTGCTCCGCGCCCACCGGCACCGGCGCCGACAGCTTTCGCGCGCGTGCCAATACCAACGCCCTCTCCATAGGCTCCAGCAGTTCCAATGCGAGAGCACGGTCCAAATCATCACCCTGCAGCAGCAAGTATCGCGGACAATAAGCCAACTCGCCCAGCGCCGCCCTCTTGTTGCTCGGTGTCAACTCGCGTTTTGTTCGTTTGCAGGCGGCCGTAGCCCATCGGGAGAGCGCCTCAGCCAGGACTAACTCGTTCGATGCTCGAAGCGTGTCGCGCTTCACTATTAGAGCGAGATCCTCATACGTTAGTTCTTCGAGGCGCTCATCGGTCAAAGCTGCATTGGCGTTGTCGTCGAGCACTAGTAAAGCGTTGTGCGCTAAGGAATCGCACCAACGCGAGCACTGTGCAAGTGAACGTGCGGCGGCGTCATCCGTGAGAGCTGGCAAGGGAGGCGCTGAAGCGGCACCAGGTAGGCGCGCGCATAGGTAGCGTAAGTCCCGCAGTATTTCCAGAGCGACACCGGCGTCCAGCATCTCGTCGAGCCGGCGAGCGCATCGTTCGGCCAGTGGCGGACAAAGAAACTTGTAAGCGGCGTCGAGAGCACACCGAGCCGTAGCCACCGAGTTGAGCTGTGTCGGCTCGCAGTAGTGGTAACGTAGGAGCTGCTCGAAGCCTCGGCGATCAATGTAATCGACGACGATGACGTCCGTTTTGCACGCAAGTAGGGCTGCGAAGACGGGGCTGGTGGCGGCTAGGACGCGTCGGTGCCCTGGGTAACGCCACGTGTCGCCGTTGATGCCGGCGACAAACACGATGTCGCTTTGCTTCTCGTCGTCGTAGAGGCGAGCATTCTCGTTCTCGGGCTCGAGGCAGGAGCTGTCACCGGCCGCGCTGTCGAGGCCCGACTCGATCTCGTCGTCGGAGCCCGTCCGGGCGGGATTCGTCACCACCGTCATTGTATTGCTTTGGTTTCGATCTTCCTTTCTTTCTAGGTCCGAGTTTGATCTGTAATTAAACAAAATATGATTAATTTCACGATTATATCTTTAGATATCCTAGAAAAGTGACATTTAAGGCGATTGAAAAAAATAATTGTCAGTTAACGTTAAAAATGATGCTCGCTTCCTTCGAATCATAGTGTTAAAAGCTCGTTTCCAGGAATATTCAATTTGAACATAGATTACAAATGATTAAAAACATATTGACTAAACCCTAAACCAAGGCATATTATGCCTGTTAAGCGCCATTGTCAGAGTAATTTGCTGGCACGTCGTCGTAGACACACGCGAGTATTGTATCAGGCGCTAACGAACTTCGTTAGCGCCTCTATTACACCTCTGTGAGCATATCAGCACCATATAAAGAATCATTATTACCTCCGTAATGTATTACGAATCTTATGTGCTAAACGCGAGCAAGGGCACTTTGTGTTTGTTTGGTGCCTAACACTGTAATTGTTTCCGCCCGGGGTTCGTGATGTTATAGATTTTGTACACGGAAGTTAATCAGTTATCTATAGAAATTACGTTGTAAGGATTGGTAAGTATAATTAACATTTTGACAAACTTTAACATTCATCACAAAAATTGGACTTCCTGAAATATCTCGCTACATACGAAAACTCAATGTGCCACGAAAATTACGTTAAAACGATAATCATAAATTAAATTCCGTATAATTATGTATCTACTTTGGTTCTGCATCTCGCGATCGTATGCGCTAAACGCAATAAGTGTGCATATGGAATACTCGTAGACGCTAATATTGAATGCAATGACCTGCGACAGATCGCTAGCCGCGCTTGTAAGATATCTGCTGCCATCGCCCCTTTGTACAGTCACCCGGAATAATTTCCGCGGAAACCTGAACACACATATGTGACACTACGTTGTTTAGGGCAATCAAACGTCTCATAATATTCTCACAGAATATTGTAGGTAGGTACTTGACTGTACTTGAAGAACTACTAATCGAACCCGCCCATATTAAACTCAAACGAGAAACTTAACAAGAACAAGAACGGCTTAGCCTCGTGGATGATAAAGTTCAATAAAGGTACGTGAACTTTCAGGAGAAAATTAGTATTATATGAGAATGTAGAATTGTTTAAAAGGGCTAGAGGGGCTTAAGTATATTAAATAGGTTTAAGGCGGACTTATATTTGATGAATATTTATAGCAACTGGCGATTAGCTTCCATAATGAAAGTATTTATAACCTGATGATCTCAAATGAAATTTCGATGAAGAAGAAATTAACACAATCTTGTGAAGATTGTGGAAGCAACCCGAGTAAGTGGCAGTAATCCGAAATTTGCGTCAATGCAGCGATGCGTCACTGCATTCTCGGCAAACAAAAATACACAATCGGTCGGGGCCGCGACTTGGGCTAAACAATGCGATGGTCAACTAAACAAAGCAGAACACATCAAGAATACGGTATTTGACTAAAGTCAAATCAGCTTCTTTTTATGAACGCTCAAAAACGCTCCTTTAGTATGGAATTTGTAGGGGTTACTTGCTTGTGACGTCACAATCAAACAACGTCCTTATTGTTAGTTTCTATGAATTTAAAATGTTAAAATAGCAAACATAAATGAAAGATTGATACTTTCCGAGTATTTTCGTAATGTTATCTGTTGCTAATGAAAACATCATTAATTTTCACTGTTGTCAAATACCTACACGAAATTATCTTCAAAATATATTTTTCACTTCTCATGCTCGAAAAGTGTGTCATATTAGGCTTAGCAAGCGGGGCTAAAGTCATACATGTAGCCCCTAGGGAAAATATGTATAAATATTTATGATTTCTAAAACATTTAATTTGACCAATCAAAACACATCGCTGTATTAAATCCACCAATCGCCACTCTTTAAAAAGCATTTGTATTTGCTATCAACTAACCAGATTACAGCGAATATTAAAAACAACCAATCAGAAACCAGAATTAATTTAAATATTAGGTGTTTTTTAGTCCCTAACTCGCAATAATTATTAAAACAAAAACGCCTCTGGCCGTCAACGACGCGCCTGTAGACGGTCAGCCGGCCAATACACGGTAATTAAATACTGATGATCCACCATAGTTGTCTCTTTCTATAACATGCAATAAGAAAGAGACAGCGCGTGGATCGAGTGATAGATAATACTTCACTGTGTATTGGACACCTCATTCGTGGTGCCAATATTTTGTATCTGTGTCGAAGCATGTTTATTAAAAAAGTATGCCGCCAAATCGAATAATCTTTGCGCCGTGGAATTTATTATTGATTGTGGATGGATAATCTTTTTTTACTATTTTCTCGCAGTCGAAGTGAAAAGTAGAGTGTATAACTCGGGTCTAAAAGCCATATTACCCCTCGAAATATTTTCCCTCGCTTCACTCGGCAAAATATCCATCTCGTGGTAATATGGCTTATTTTAGCCCCTTGTCATACAATCTACTATTATGTTTGTTCAGCACGGCTATCACAAGACGGCGCGCGAGCTCTCTCGATTTTTCTCGCACTATCCGTCTCTCTCTTATTACAAAACTTAGAAAGAGAGGTATAGTGCGAGAAAAATCGAGAGAGGTTGCGCGGCGTCTTGTGATAGCCGTGCTGACTGTTTCAATAACGTAAATCTTTAAAATCCTCAATGGACGTATCAATTATGAAATTGCAAATTTTTCCAATCGTTTTCTTATTAGTATACAAAATGCCTAAACCTTTTAGACCCTAGAACGGTCGACTCTCGACTCTCCATACAAATGTAGTTTGGTTCTCATTCTAAAACGGTATAGGTACTGGAATAACATGAAACTTGTTGTACACAATGGGATCCGCCATATCTACTTAGGTCGGAAACTAGTTTCTGTTACTATATATGACATAGCGGACCCCGTTGTGTACCTATACAAAGTTTCATGTTATTCTAACATGTCGTTTTAAAATGAGAACCTAACTACGTTTGTATTGTAAGTCAAGCATCCTGGCGACCCTTAAAATTACAGAAGTTGATGTTTAAATCTTAAATTTCAACACCTGACTTTGGAAATATCAACCATTGCGAAAACCGTTACACAAATCACTGTTTCCGCGTTCGAATTTTAAATCCAGAGGAAGTATCAAATAGATGAAAATATTGCGCTGCAGCTGTCGCAGGTCTGGCCCACATTTCCCCACCGAGTTGCACAATCGATCCGTTAGCGAAGATTCCCTCGAATTTTTATTGAAGGTAGACTTCTAACATTATATATGTGATGTCGAAACTGCAGGGACATTTACGATGGCGAGTTATTTGTGATAACTCCCGTTGACCCACATACATTCGCATAGCTTTATGGCGGAGCTGGGATTGTCCTATATTTAGCAGCAGCAATCCATGTGTGCAATGTTACGAAAGCACAAATGCGTTTCACTGTGGTGTAGGTATAGGTATCGCACAGTATAGTGCACTCATATGCTCACATATCAGATTTGCATCATGCTTCCTGAATACTGCAAGAGAGTTGGGATAAAAAAAATATCCTATACTATTAAACGAGCAATATATTTGCAATCACGTTCTCGGAAACGGCTCTAATGATTTCGATGAAATTTGGAATATAGGGGTTTACGGTGGCGAGAAATCGATCTAGCTAGGTGAGCCAGTGTCCGGTTCACTGCCGCAGAGACACACTTTGTTTCATGTTTTATATGTTTCTCTTGTTTGTTTATTTTATTGTTTAATATGTGTGTCCTGTGTGTTAGTACATAAATGTATCTTTCTTTCTTTCTTTTGATGTCAGGGAAAATTCGTTTTCGTCGTAATTTCTCTATTTTCACCCGAGCAGAGCTCGGTTGCCCAGGGACTGCACAATGAATACGTTCATTAGTAACACCCCTTCTTGCAACTGGACTTTTTACTCGAATTTGCATTAAGTACATATTTATTACCAAAGAAAAAAAGCCACATTATGTAACAAGACAAGTGTTATGGAGTGGTCGCGGTTCGTCGACGCCCTCAGATTAGGTACCGAGCCGTGTATCCTACGAGTTGGTTAACTCAATGACTTATGTACATATAATACCAATTACTGACCGCGATAGCGCAGTGAGTGGCCAGCACTGCAACCTTGCACGCCTATCAAGGTATCTTTAAAACCTCAATCTTAGATATCAAAATAAATGCGCAGTATTATACCTTACGCAGCGCTTTATTGGTTTACTGATAATGCATTTTGGGTCGATGCCTGTTAAGCTCGTTCGTTCAATATGATTTAGCCTGTGTATTACATTGTCACCTCAGGCACCTCGAGTGGCATCCGATAATGGAAAATGAAATGAATGAATGAATGAATACTTCTTTATTTCAGGCAATAATAAACCCAAATGAAATGTTACTCTGCAAAAGCTTCACAGAAAACAATCAATGACAGAGCAGATTTTGCGTTCGCTTCAATCAAATGAAATGGGTCATAACCAAAAAAAATTGATGCTTTCAAATAAAATAACAAATCTCCACGGCTTATTATGGGATTTTTTGCAGAACGTCCACATGTCATAATTGTGAGATTGGAGACTACGAAAATGTATACATGCAAAAAATTACTTTGGTGATTTGGAGTCACCAAACTAAATGACAAAAAAAAAATATATGGGAGCCCCAGTCCGACTCGCACTTGGCCGGTTTTTTAGTATATTTTGTTGTTATAGCGGCAACAGAAATACATCATCTGTGAAAATTTCAACTGTCTAACTATCACGGTTCATGAGATACAGCCTGGTGACAGACAGACGGATGCACGGACGGACGGACAGCGGAGTCTTAGTAATAGGGTCCCGTTTTTACCCTTTGGGTACGGAACCCTAAAAAGTCACGATAAAGGACCCACGCGGCTGCGGCTGCGTACAGTGGCTACTATACAGTCAGAAGCAGAGAAAATAGCCCTACTGACATATAAACTTCTTTGCAAGGGTGCATACTGCTCTCCATTGCTAAGGCCACATTTACGCACAGGCGTATTGTTGGCCGGCGACGGTGGAGGCGGGAAATGCCTTAGTCGTCTGACAGCTCGCACGGCGGGTCGAGCAACATTAACTAACTATACGTAAGTAGTTATGGAATAGAAAAGTGCTAAGTCCTGTGTCATGTGCATGTTCTATTTGGCAGCATGAGCAAACATAGCGAGATCGCGCAGGAGTGTCTCGGAAATAGCCCGCGACATGCGGAAATGAATGCGCCGTGAATCATTCAACACGATGCAGTGCGCGCGCGCGCAACGCACTAATCCATCCAATTTTGAATAATGACCTTATTGACAAAAGATTGAGGTTTCTCAAATACATACTAACATTTTAACGGTGCTCTACTCTCTCCTGTAGATTAATATTATAAACCTCAAATGGCAATGGCTAAAGGATATTGGACACCAATGTTCATTAACACATCGTCACATCAAACAAGACCCGTTTCAGAAGTAAAATAAAATATTTATTCACATTATTTAGATTTCACAGTGAGACCTTTTGCGGCGCTGAATGTCATTGAAGACGAAGATGAATTCTGCCGAGCTTTGTGATGTTGTTTGTGCTACAATTATACCGCGACCTCAAAGGCAGTTAACATACAGCGGAGCGCAGAATTGGGCAGATTACATAAAAGATCATAATAGATGCGAAAGACGTGGAACAAGCTTAATAAACAAGGTAAATATTTAAGAGGTTTATTTGTACGAGCTATGTGAAACGAACTTTATAAATAAGTTAAATATTTAAGACCGCAACGTGGGCGTCTGCAGAAGCCAATTATGTATATGCTTTTTCCCAAAACTGCAGATCGCGAGCCAAAATTTGTAACAGATAGTTTTTACTTAATGCCAAAACACGAGTTTACTTTTATATATATAAATGCAGCCATTCCAGGTCATGTGCCTACACGAGGAACATTCATAGACACGTGTAACGTGCTAAAAAGCAGGGCACTGCTGTTACTAGTGCACTTTCATCCTTAATGGATCATAATGGCAGAGCCCCTTACTCGTTACACTGAAAACAATTCCCCTTAAGCTTCACAAGAAGCTTGGGAGCGCTACCAATTAACTAACGACTATCGGTCCAACTAATTAAAGAGAGGTAAAGTCTTAGGGTATGTAATACATATCGGAAATGTTGTTAGATATGTCTCGTGTTATAATAATGTTTGTGTGAGTAAATTCCAGGAGCGTATTTCAGTGTACACGTAGTGAGGCGGCTGGGCGGGCGGGCAGGGCTCGCGCCCCAGATACCGGGAACTGGGTCAAGAGTAACCCATAAACCGAACATGCTCCTAATCTGGCTGCCCAGGTTGATAAGCATCGGGTTGATACGAAAAGATCAATCAAGATTCCGGTGACATAGGTCACCTTGTTATAGGGTTAATTAAGTTTTTATAAAAATGTTATTTTTAGTACAAGCCTTAAAACGAAAGCTATCAGAGAGAGTGATGTTGTGGTCAATCTGAGTGCATTGTTAGTTTATTAGATTACTAGTCATTGAAAATTCCACCTTCTCGCTCCATAATCAGATCAACTTGATGGTAAAGTATAGGTACTCAATTATTGCGTGTTTATCAATATAAAACATAACTTGCAAATTTTCAAATCGATACGACTATGGAACTGGGTGCAAATCGACTCACAAGATTTCATTACATTGTACATGTGCAGTAAGGCTTGGCTTGGGAGTATGAGGCTTGTAAAAATAAGTTTTAAGAATTTAACAACGGGTATGTGTGTAATGTGTTTCAGTAGGTGTAGTACCTAATGTGAAATGTGACACTATTTTGGTGCTTGACTTGACTCATATTACGAGTACAGCTTGCTCCTGAAGTAGTACTATTTTTGGTACCTTTGCCTGCGAAATGGCACGTGTACTAAATTGTCTCCACTAAATGGGCATCGAATAATCCGCCTGGGGTCGCTGTGGTGGCTCCCACTGTGCGACAGATAATCATCTGCACTCCGTTCGTTTTCGAGTTACCGGTCAACATAAATGTCATTAATATCTAAGCCACGTACTGATGCTACATTAACGACTATAGGAGTCGTTAATCTAGTATCAGATTCTACGCGATTTAACGCAGAGAATGGTGTTTTTTTATTTGTTTATATTGACAGGCTCAGAAGGCAATTTTGTGGTTACTTGCTTAGTTAAAAGTCGGAGCATGAAAGTGATGACACGTAACTACAGTTTACGACTGAGATCATCCCGCCGATTGCTCATAAAGGCGGAAGGTCGATATACTTGGCAATGTGTAACGATATAGTTCGTGTAGATTGATTCATGGTCTTTTTACGCATTTAGTTATTTGGCGCCCGTAAGATGCTTCGTGAATCATCTTTCAGGTGCGTGTGATGGTTAAAATAAACTCCGCAGCGTTGAACATATTTAATGACTTAAAAAATGGGTATTTTGGATACTCTATTGATACAAGCACGCATATCTATGAATATTCATTTTTGACATAATGATTTTCAGGCACGACTGTCTAACGGCTGTCCGTCCGTCCGTCCGTCACTCACTGAAGCTATTAACGGATCGTTGTTTAAAGTTACCTCCTGAAAAGAACAAACATAATGGTCACTCTTAAAAACACTATGATATATTGAACTCGGAACGTTCGCCTTACTGTTTAACATTATCACTTTTATTATTGTAATATTTTATATTTTCGCAAATTATTTACATGAAATATAAGTTGGCTTGATAAGTAGTAAGTACCACCTTCCATGTTCACCGTCAAAACTAACTATGTTGTAGACAATATTTATATTCGGGAAGGAGTAAAATTTCTTTTTTAAAAACACGATACTTACATCTTAAAAGTTTCATCAAGCACTTGTTCACTCTGCGCTAATAACAAACATACTGCGAGGACGTCGCGTTTGCTCCCTGGATTTATACATATCCCAATTAGACCACATTCATCATCATATTCGTCTAATAGGAAACTTTTCTCGGCGGAAAGGCGATTCAGAGCTTCATAACCATTCGGAAGTTTTCCATTAACTTACGGTTATGCGATGACGAATTCACCCGCTAGACGCTCGAGCTTATCAAGACACGTATTAAAAGGAGACACGCTTATGCATAAAGCAGTGTTCTCTTTTCCTCAAGTTTACTATTTATACTAAGTATATGTAGGTCCATGGTAGGACGGAGGTAGGTATTCTGACCATATTGATGGATACCTGTGCAGGCGTCATCGCTGCGTAGATAATTACAGAGAATCCAATTAACCGGGTCTGGCGGCTGATTCGATGAGGAAAACTTAGCTGAACTTTAACGTTATTGCAGCTTTGATCCAATAATGTACTTCTTAGGTTTTAATTTGGGATTATAAATTCAACCTTAGGTAATACAACGACTTTGTTATGAAACTATTCGGTATTTCCGTCCCTGCCCTTCCGTACTAAAAAAATGCAATTGCCTATTGTTGCAAAGACAGTAGATCCAATATTAACTGAAAGATAGTTAATTAGCATATTTGGCAAATCCCTAGCTTTAGCAAAGTACTTAAAAATCGGTTGATTTTTTTACGTTTACCTTAACGTGTCTAGGTTTATTTTAAGAAGAAGTAACTTTTTTTTTCATCGTATTGAATGAAACATTAGAACTAGCCAGAATTTCAATAGTAATACATTAAACATGGGTGTTGAGGTTTAGTTAAAGTTTAAAAAAACAACATAATTACAGAATAACACTGTTGCTTACTCATTGCTTTCGTAATGTAGGTAAACAACATTACCGAACTTAGACTTCTTAGGTCGCATTCGTTGGAACCCCGAGGGATCGGAATATTTTTCGCCATGATTTCCACGCCCCAATGACGTGTGTGAAATAACAATGATGTGAAATCATGTACTTTTTATGGAAGATTCCCGCCCAAAGCTACCGAGGTAAAACGTCATGTACCTACCTATTACTTTATCTACGGCGACATAACCTTGTCATGGCGTGATTGTCATGTCGATTATACGCATTATTATAACCAGGGGCCCATTGCATAACAATTTACAACTTATAATACAAGCGGAAGTCTCTTTCTAATGCAAGGAGTTGAAAAGAGGTTTCCGCTTGTATTATAAGTTGTAAATTGTTATGCAATGGGCCCCAGATCTCGGAAAGGGTGAGCTAATATTGAATTGAATTGAAAATAGCACTGATCAACTGCAAATAAATATAAAAAAAAAACTTGGTGCATTATGATTCAACTATAATGACAATGCTTTGCAAAAACGGTAGGTACCTACTGACTGAGCTTTTTTTATTTAATTCTAAAGTTTGTGTAATTGTAATAAAGAACATTCCGTAGAACTATCATATTCACTTGTGTTCGTTTAAACGGCGACGTAACGCTCGTAGCAGAAAGGCAGCATAAACAAAATAATTTCATTAGTAATGAAATTACACATTGGACAAATATACCATTAAATGACAGGTATGTCCATGTTATGCAAACTCTCAAAACATCTCACCCTTTCCGAGCTCTGATTATAACTGGTTAATTAACCAGCTGATCTTGACGGCCACGTTGTCAAATGGTAAATAAGGTAAACTCACTAGTCTTCGACGTTGCACTAGTGTATGACATGGGCACTTTATGTCAAAACAATGTGGGTTAAATTCTAACTAAGAGGATTTTTCTTCATAAGAATTTAAGCCATATCACTTTGACATAAAGTGCCCATGTCATACACTAGTGCAATGTCGAGGACTAGGACCTATGACTAGGACGGTAGGACGTTTACCTTACCTATCATTGTTAAATCTTCCAAAGTGTTCAAAACACGACCCAACATACATACATAGGTACATTGACTTGTTGCATATCCGTAGGCATCTAAAATGACGAATCATATAACATCATAACCGCCTATGAAGTGAGCAAGTGTTATAGACAGGAAGGAAAATTATGAATTCCAATTATTTGAAGTATGTAATTTATGAAAATACATTTCACATTAAATATCAATGGATTTATCCAACATGTACGAATATGTTGATTATGACGAATTCAATTAAAACAATGCGTCAATCTGTGTTCAGTTTTCCTTCATATTCTACCTAGGCCCCAATCGGTGAAGTTGTTTCTGTTTAGTTTACCATACGAGGACTAAATCTAAAGGCCGTAGCAGGTTAAGAGAAGAAAAAATGCCGTTTATTAATTATAAGATGTTTTTAGGGTTCCGTGCCAAAAACGGTAAAAAATGGAACCCTTACTGCGACTCTGTCCGTCTGTCACAACACAACATTAAACATCTCAGGAACTACAAATGCTATCAATTTGAAATTTAGAACAAAAGTAAAGAAGGCTTTAACACACATGGAAAATGAAAAATTTGAATATTCACCTGAATTTTAATCGAGAGGTGTATCATAATATGAAAGAGCTTAAGATCCACTTTCTAAAACCGTTTTTCTTATTTTTCTACAGTGGTTAAATTTTGATTTATGCAGGAAAATGTTGAAAAATACCATTCTCCCCCCTATCTCCGAAGTTTACCGAGCGATTTTTTTCAATTATTACATATAATGTATATAGAAGGCTAAATAAAAATACAAGATTATAATTAACATTAACTAAGATAAATTAAAACTAAGTTAAATCTAAAAACCGGCCAAGTGCGTGTCGGACCACGCAAAACGAAGGGTTCCGTGCCTATTAAAAAGGTCGTATCGTCATAGAAATCTTACGGCACTTACATCCTTTTCTTTGAGGAAGGCAGTTTTTCAGCAATATCTCGGAAACCTTACATCCGATCTTGTTCAAAACAATTTTCGGTGAATGAACTTAATAAGCGCTGTGTCCATGAATTTTTTCATATTTTTAAAATACATCGTTCAAAAGTTAGAGGGGGGGGGACAGAATTTTAGTGACTTTCGGGGCGATTATCTCTGACTGTACTTACTTAATCAAAAAAAATCCCGAGAAACCTTATATTTATTTTGAAAGGCCTATCGATTCATGTGCCACACGTGGGCTCACGATGAATTTTTTTTTTTTGACTTTTAGTTTTATGTATGGAGTACACCCCTAAAAAAAATTTCTTTAGTAATTTTAATTACAAAACTTTGTAGCGGCTAACAAAATACACCTATCCTCAAAATTTTATTCAAATACACCTTATAGTTTTCGAGTAAAATGCCTGTGACATACGGACAGACGGACAGACGGACAGACGGACAGATGGACAGACGGACAGACGGACATGACGAAACTATAAGGGTTCCGTTTTTGCCATTTTGGCTACGGAACCCTAAAAAGGCCCTCGAGGCATTGTACCGAGGATGCTGGCGGCATTTCCTCGCTGAATTGCAATGCTGATGCGTTGCGCGAGAAAGCCGCCAGCTCTTCGGTCACCAGTTACATCGACCAGACGTTTCGCGATTTCTGCAAATAACTTATGCGCACTGGGACCCCACGAACCGAGGGTCTCGACGCCAAAGGGTACAAAGTCGTACTCTCTGCCGAGGCCTCTATATTTATTACATTTCAGATTTGCGGCGTTTTCCGCCGCTGCACCCGCTTTAGAAGTAGTCCGTTGGAGGTGAGACGGTGCCAGTGTGTCTACACATGTAGCGTCCCACACAAGCATCCGTCCCAACCTCCATGGAACCAGAGACACACCATCAGGTCTTTTGCCATCATCTCTGACAATGCCAGGCGGCTCAAGAAGAGCAGGCACATTGATGCTGGCAAGAGACCGGCGGATTATGTCATTAAGTGTCGCATGTCTTGAAAAGCGGCCTGCACTTTTTTGACAACAAAGTCCGTGGTGACCCAGTCGGTCCACGTCCGTGCCACAAGGGCATATGTGTGGAGTGCATACCGTGACCCCAAGCCGCAGACCAGTCGCCAGACGAAGGGAGGTCGGATCCAGGAAGGTACCGGTATTTGGAGAGGGATGGGCATGTAGCCAGTGACCGGCCTCTCTGGCTCCAACCGCCAAAAGTCTTGCGCGATCTGGACCTGAACTGCGGCTCAGAATAGATTTGTAGGTTAAATCGCAATAAATATCGTCCCAGCTCCTTTGAGATTTTGGGTTATCTCGAAAATCTTTACCCGGGCAAGCAATTTTAAAAGCATTCTTGGCATCCTCCACGCCCGCAGTCTCATAGTTTGTGGGTAGATCCCTTAAGATATTTCCTATGAGACGTGACGAGCTATGGGTGGATGACAAAAAGGCTGGGGAAGCAACACTAGAAATTTTGCGAATTCCTAAGCCGCCAAACCGAATAGGGAGGGATGCTTGTAACCAAGATTGTTCATTGAGCTGAATATTTAAAATCATTTCTAAACTAGTTTTGACTAAGTCATCTATCGGTGAAAGCAAATTTTGATGTTTCCAAAATGGGCAACAGCGGAGCACATAAGTTAATTTAGGGACAAAAAGGCAAAACTTTAGAATTACAAGAGCATAATGAGGACTGATTTCGAGTAAACAATTTGCGTGACTTTGGAATTAAGAGTAACATAAATTGTATATTACAGGGAAAATACATAGATACATCTGTCTAGCGTATTTTTATTTATTTATCAAAAATCTTAACTAAGTTCGTAATTTAAAACATTAATATATTTTGATGGTTTACTATCCATTTAGCAACACTACGTTATTAAGTCTTCATCACACTTGCTCATAAAGGGCTTTATAACACGCAGGCATACAGAGCTACAATAGCCTTAATTACACCCATGGGCGTAATGATATTTTTCCTAAATTTTATCTGTCACTCTTAAGTCAGTTATAAAGCAAGGTGGTTTAAACTCAAACACGATGGTTGAAAACATATTTATAAATAAATTTAAACGTAAAAACACGAATTAAATATGATTAACATAATTATTTAAAGATTTAAAACTTAAATGTAGCAATTTAGTGTCCGTGTAAAATATTTTTAACTGTGATTTTAAATCGTGGCTATATGCCGAAGGGTCTTTGCTCTAAGCGCCTCAAGTCAAATTCAACAAAATGGACGACTCACATTTAGGAGTTTTTATTACGATTAGTAACAATTTTGTTAAAAATGTATTGTTTTCCTCGCAAATGTGATGAAAAACATTGTACGCGACACGTACGGTAAGATTGTTACAAACTCGAGTCATCAAAGCCCTCCGCCTTCGGCGTCGGGCTTCTAATAGACTCTCGTTCGTAATTCATATCTTACCGTACTTGTAACACAATGTACTATTAACATGAGTCTACACCCCTATTGATGCTGCGCCTGTGGGAAGTTTAATAGCACGTCCTTGACACTTAATTTCGCAACAAAAAACGTGAGTTCAAGCCTTTTTCAATTTTCTGTCAAAAATTTCATTTTTGGTTGCCGACTGTACTTTTATATATGCCGTCATCAACTACTCATTGAGATGATTCTAACGAGCCCAAACTCAACGGGGTTACGTCGGTTAAGAACTGAATTCCCATGGCCACCTTCTGTCTCCATCATCAGATCAGCTCGTTGGTATTATAATATTGGATTGTCATCGAAACTATACTACCTAATACCCAAAATTTCAGCTCAATCGGATAACGGCAAGTGACTGAAAAATGGATTGCAAATTTTGACGGACAATTTACTTACATACTTAAATACATACGAACAGTACAAGTTAAATAAAAGCTTGTGAAAAGTCTACAAAATGGAAAAATAGAGTCAAAAATTGTGTATTGTATACATACATTACATTGCGATATAAGGGTTAAAACAAATTTTATACGCGAAGGAAGTTGCGGGCAAAAGCTAATGGGAAAATAAATTTACTTTACGTCCGGTTTTAGACGTTTAATTTTAGTTACTCGTACAGATGGAATAAAATCTGATTCATATGTGAATCAGACGGTTTGTTTAGTTTACTCACGTTTAAACACATTATTTTTGTTCATCTATATCCACAGAATTGTGATTTTAATTTAAAACCAGAGTACTTTATTTATCTACTTGTCTGACAAAAGCTAAGTTTTGATAAAGCATGTCAATTTTAATAAACTACAGGGTTGGTTGGTAGGTACCATGTTACCGTTGATTTTATAGTACCAGTCAGCATCATAAACATGTATACACTTTTCAATCTTGAAAATTTCATGTCAGGTGACAAGCAAAACTCAGTAAATGCAGAAAAATAATTTAAGAAATAGCAACTATGTTGAAGTAGTAATAAGGTTGAGTTTTCCTTTATCTCTTACGTGTAATTAGTGACTTTTGCTTGTCACCCGACGAAATAATTAAATTGAAATTTTAATTGAACGACCGAGGGAAGCGGACGAAGTTCTCCGTTTCAGGTTGGGCAAAAATGCTTTCATATATCCGGCAGTTCTTCTCTACAGGTCGCATTTCTCAACCGATTTTCGTGAAAAATTGTGAGCAGGTTCCATAATTAACAGTTTTTTTTTGTCGATTCAGTTATTGGATTTATCATTTTTATTTGGCAAAAAGACAGACTTTTGAGTTCTACAGATCTGTGCGTCTGTTGTTTCAGCTTGGGCAAAAATGCTTTCGTATGTCCAACTGTTCTCCTTTAGGTCGCATAACTCAACCGATTCTCGTTATAATTTGTGACCAGGTTCGATAATTAACGGATTTTGTTGGTCGATTTTTTTTGACCTATTTGTGAGTTCTACAGACTCACCGAGCCACAAGTTAATAATATTAGGTACGAATGAAGTATGAAGCCATGCTCATCCTTCTGCCGCTGAGCATTGGATATAGTACAGGTGTTATATGAAAAATAATAGGTAATCATACTAATTCCCACACAGACGGAGTTATTTGTTACCATTGCCACCGTTTGACCAATGATAATATTTTGAGCGATTAGTTTCGTTTAATTACAATGTTCTTAACAGAAATATATCGAACTAGCTTGTGCCCGCGGCTTCGCCCGCGTACTAAAAGTAATGTTAACCGTTTACCTACAAAAAGTTGCATCTCAGTTTGACCTGTATATTCCAATTGAATTGCAATTTGGCACAAATACTTTCAAGAATTTTCATGTTCACAATGTTAAATTTCAAAATCGATGCCATTTTCGTAATTAACTTCCCAAAAAACCATAAAAACGACACCCATATTTAGACATTTCAACCCCATCGCACTCCAACAGGGGAGATGGTATTTCACGTCCGCCACGTTGGATTAATCGTAGTTGTTTTCGTAATCAGCGACCAGCAAAAAAACTTTGGACCCCTATTTCATCCGCTTAGGGGGTGAATTTTTAAAAATCATTTCTTAGTGCACCCGAACTTATAAGGAGCCCATGTGCCAAATTTGGAATCTCTAGATCCAACGGTTTGGGCTGTGCGGTGATATGTCAGTCAGTCAGTTTCTTCTTTTATATAATTATCGACTCTACATATCAACTCTACATACCGACTCTACATATCGACTACATATCGACTCTACATATCGACTCTACATATCGACTCTACATATCGACTCTAGATACCAATCCTACATACCGACTCTACACATTGACTACATATCGACTCTACATATTGACTCTAGATACTGACTCTACATATCGACTCTACATATCGACTCTAGATACCAATTCTACATACCAACTACATATTGACTACATATCGACTCTACATATCGACTCTAGATACTGACTCTACATATCGACTCTACATATCAACTCTACATATCGACTCTACATATCGACTCTACATAGACGCTACATATCGACTCTACATATCGACTACATATCGACTCTACATTTCGACTCTACGTACTGACACTACATAGTTAGGGGCTGGGGGAAATTTAACAAAAACATGACGAAACTATAAGGGTTCCGTTTTTGCCATTTTGGCTACGGAACCCTAAAAAAGGCAGGTATTTTTCATTGGTAACAGAGTCTGTGTACCGATTTTTAGCTTGCTACCTTGAAAACTGCGAAAAGTCCCATATACAATTTCACCCCCTCTTGTAAGGGGCTGGGTACAGATTTCCAAAAAAAAATGATGCACGATTTTTTTGTTAGTCACAAATATTCCGCATACCAATTTTTAGCTTTCTACCTTGAAAATTGCGGAATGCTCCATACAAACTTCCACCCCCCATTTTAGGGAAGTGGGGGGTTAGAATGAGACAAAAAGTAGCCTATGTCACTCTCCATCCCTTCAACTATCTCCACTTAAAAAATCACGTCAATTCGTAGCCCCGTTTTGCCGTGAAAGACGGACAAACAAACAAACAAACAAACAAACAAACACATACACTTTCCCATTTATAATATTAGTATGGATACATATACTATAACAAAAATGAGTTAAACGACAGTGTTATGGCTAGTATCACCGCGACGGTATCAGCATACTGTAAACACTCTTTGTATTCAATTCGTGACCGAGTTATCTCTAAAGTAATAAATAAAAGTTTTGTAAATTATGTACTGTAGCCACATTCGCCATGGGTTATCTGTTGTCTGGCAGCGTGTGGTTATAACTTATGCAAAATAATAAATTCATTTCAAAAAATTCAGTAGGTATTCAGTTCAGCTTATAGTAAAAGTACCTACTTTGTATATTAGTAGAGGAAATCAGCCTTTGGGGTCATAATAATTGCCACACAGACGGGTTTGATTTTTGTAGTTATTAGAGCCCGGTTTTTCTAGGCTAGCGGTGCCGTCATATGACGGCGATGTACATTATCCGTCTCTTTCTAATTAGAACACTTAGAAAGAGACGGATAGTCTACGTCGCCGTCATATGACGGCACCGCTAGCCGAGGAAGCTTAAACGAAACTAATCGCTCAAAATATTATGATTGGTCAAACGGTGGCAATAGTAACAAAAAATAGTACATTATTGCCAAGGCGCGGAAAGAAAAGGGTTGCCTGACGAGGTGGTTGCCAAGAGTGCCAAGAGACGAGTCAGGCAATCCCGGTTTCCGCCAAGGTAACCGGGATGGTGGGTGACAAGTATAGTGCTTTTCTCAAACATGTGAGTAAATAATACAAAGACATTAGAAAAAACATATTGTAACATAGGTACCTAATAACGCGGTGATACTTATAGGTACTATAATTTAGCTGGAAGCATTCTTTCTACGATTTCTTTCAAAGGCGGTATTCACTTCACACATTTAATTAATTTCATGTTTCAGTTATCTCAAATAAATGAATTTACCTACTTACGGTTTTAAACTTTATAATTTCATTTTCTTCTAACCATAAACAATAGAGAGCGTTTTTTTTTCAAAAATATGACCATGAAAACCGCGCGGTTTGCGGGTGATTTTCTTTGGCTGAATGTGATTTTTCCTTAGTCGTCTCGATTTAGTATGGCGGTATCAGGATTTTAAAAAGTTTAACGCAGCGGGAAATAATGGATTTTGTATATATTATATTACTGTTATTATACTCCTAGGAAGGGAAGAGACTTAACAATTAGCCACTTCGCGAGTTCGTTTTTCAAGCAATATGGTTTTCCGAGCATGTTTGAGAAAATCGTTTTTCAGGGCAGCGTTGTGTAATGGTTAAATCAAAAGGGGCATGTAGTAACGTAGTGTAAATTAACGATTGTGTATTCGAGAACTACCTACTCGATACCTGAAAAATATTCACGTGGCTTGTCCTAATTGTTGCTACTTAGTACCTACATTTGTTTCCGCTGAAAGAATTAAACAAACAGCGTAAGTGATTCGTAACCACCTGCAGATGGAACAGACACTAGACATACGGTGTGGTAATGAACATGTGTAATTAGCTGTTATAATTACTTGTACACTTATGATTAAACAAATGACTGAAATATTTCACTATTTTTTCAGGAAAAACTTCTTTGCATTTGAATATGAACCTCGATTGTAACAATGTTGGTTATTTATAAGCGCTAACGACTGTTACAGGAACCGCTTGAATGTAAGCGAATTTCAGACGCTGAAAAATAAGTAGGTACGTATCCACGAAATAAAATATTTATTACCTGTTGTGACGCGGCCGTCAGCTGGTTCACATTTCAGAGGTCCAGTCGGTTACAGCGCCTGAACCCACGGCATCACGCACATCACACGAACTACACCAGTGTTTTATTGAACCATTAATTTAATTTCAGCAGTCCTATTATTATTATGCAGTTGGAGCGTGCTGTTGTGTGTGTGGTTTAAGTTATATTGAGAGGCAGGGTGGCCGAGGGACCGGCGCGCGCCGCCCGCCCTGCGCGACCTCGCCCGGAAAAACCCGAAGTGGACTCGTGTTCGTGTTTGCTGGAAGCAGCGCGTTCGGCCATGCTTTCCCGCGTGCTAAATTTAGCGCGATTTTCGCGCACAGCTCGATAGAGGCGCGCGTTGCTCGAGCCTCCGCTAGCAAGTGCACGGGCCGGCCGGCGGTGACCGTCGCCTGGCGACCACCGCGCATGCGCGCCACCGCCGATCAAAACAAACATTCGCGGCTGACAAAGAAGCGATGAGCCTTGGTATCTACTTAGATTTACCCTGAAAAAAACTTAATTAAACAGCTACCTGTACATCATTTGTATATTTTTAATTGAACTCGGTCAATTAACGCAGTGAGTTTTGGTATTTTATTATTTCTCTTCTCTACCTATAGGAAATATTTTATGGCCAGAATCGAAACAAAACTAAGGACTTTGGGGAATCTGATCTGAGGGTAGATCACAGAACACTAAATACGTATTTAGTATTCTGTTTGTAATGGTTTGGGCTTTTTGAAATAAAAAAGTTCTGTATAGGCAAATTGACACTAAGAATAAGCAGGTAGGTACCTTCTTTACTATTGAGTCAAACCACTAATGCTCGTCAGAGTATTAAAAGGTAAAGTAGAGTTGTAGTAAGTTGTACTTACACACACACATAGCCCTTATTGAACTTACTATGGGACTAATTCGATTTGTGTAAGATTTTCCCCTAATATTATTTTATTTATACTCAGGCACGGTACGATATTTTGATTATAATCATCATCCTCCTCCTAGTATTATTCCCAGTTGTGCCTTGAAGGAGCCCGGGGTCCGCTTTGACACCTACCTAACCCTTTTTACGAAAGCGACTGTCAAAAACGGAAAAATTGATTTTACCTAACCACTATTAAAAAGCTGTCGGGCGCGGTAAGAAGTCATAAACCTGAAAAACATTAGAATATTACCCTCCCCTACCATTTGCAGCTCTTGGGTGAAAACTAAACAGGGAGCCAATTCAACTACTGAATTTTATGAGTCTTTTTTTTTTAGTTATAATCAATCTAATAACAATGAATTTAAACCCAACCAAGGGACTACATTGCCGCAACCTTAAGCCAACCAGTGTCCTCGTGGAACATTACAGACATTACAGTATGCTGGTAAACTAAAGTGCAAAATTTGCACTCGAATTTAATTCGGTTTTGGCATTGATTTTTATTACCTACGAATGAATAATGACCCTTTTTTGTTGTTCTGTAAAATATACTTAGGTACGTACCTACACATGATCATCCGCCCTCGCACTTTTCCTAATTAGTCTTATATTAAATACCTAATCAAAACAACGGTCATAACTATAGCACTCAAATTGCACATATAACATAAATAAGTCATCTAAATCATAATATTGTGCTCAATAATTATATTTAGGCATGACTTGATTGCTCTCGTACACAGAGCATTATTGTTCTCCTGGAAAAAAAATACTTCCAATAAAGCTCCATTATTTTACGTTGATAACATTCATTGTGGTTAGAACGGGCACGTAACACGCGCCTATTCGCGATCAAGTTCTTCGTTCATTCGTTCGTTTCTAATGCAGTTCTTCTACGTTTCTAATACAGCGTACCAGACCTCTGTACATAAACACTCCCAAGACATGGGCATAAACACACACACAAAGACTTTCACAAAAACTTATACTTTCATAGCTGGCTGAAATTACTCCACTAATCATGTGTGCCTATAAGGCTAAACATGTCAATAGCTAGAGGAGTGTCGACAATAGGTAGGTTGAACCTATGCGAGAAGTATTTTCCCAAATACCTAAATACCAAAGGCTTTTAATCAATGAGCCATCACTGCCACAAACTCCACTCAAGCATGACGAAAATTAAACCATTATACCTGAATAGGCGGCGCGCGTCAAGTAGCTAGTAGTAGGTAGGTTGCTGAGTAAACTGACTACTACTGTCGTAAAATTACACCAATAACATGAAGCCGTTACCATTGTAAGCGAAGTTTTTAATCTCCTTGCTTATTACAGTTCATTATTTGCCTTCTATTCTCGAAAGGACTCATTTTAAACGAATATTTGACCGCCAAATGTTTCCGGTGTTCCGGTCGCGTCTGGGTAGAGGCTGTTCCGCTAATATACTCGGGCAAATTAAGTAATATTGTTAATGTAACTTGGTTTCAGTCATACAAATATATATTATAATTGTCACTTCCTACCAGTACTATTAGTCGATAGCAACTCTACGAACAGTCCTCCACAGTTGAATGGACATTCTACAAAATAATACTATTGTTCATAAGTACTGAGAGATCCTCTATGAATTACGCTTAATTTAGTGTACATGGTTACCAGGCTCTACGAAAGATATAATATTAATTAATAATCTAGCTCAGAATGTTTTCATTAATCCTTACTCAAAATCAAATAAAAGCTCTACTATATTAACAGAAAATGTTTACACGATAAGTCTTATCATCGGCTTACTGTGTTATACTTGTCTCTAGTGTAAAATGACTTGAGTGCGCTATAATTCTGATATAACATACGCTTTTTAAGAATTAGGGAAACCCCATAGCCTCAGAAGCAAACAAGTGACTTAATCTCCACTAATCCCACTGAATTCAGATGCTCTGCTAGTTAAGTACGCGAGTAATGGGTCAAGGGCAAAGCAGGTGGTTTAACTACTTTACTAGTGATTTTTTATGTTATTCAACTTAAGCATAACATAACCTACTTCACATGCAGTTTGTTAATAAGCTGTCGGCGATTGAACCGACACAAGTAACTGCTTCTATCGCCTTAAAGTTCTATATAATATACCTTAGTGTCGATTTTTTTTTTCCAAAAAAGTACATAGCATTCAATATTTTTGCGTGTCAACCTATGTGAATCACTTATATTATCTAGGTTAAACTATTGTGATGTCGTGTATGACGGGTGACGGGTGCATTACTGGTCATTCCAAGAGGCTCATACAACGAGTGCAGAACGCATGTGCTCGTTTTTCTTCCCGAGTCCCTCCCCGGTCCCACATCACTCCATACTTGAGCGCCGCCAACTTGCTTAACATGCCTGCACGCCGGCGCCTGCACCTGGCCACTCTGCTTTTTGGGGTGGTAAGGCACGAAACCCCATCTTACCTTTTTGATAAACTGGTATGGTCAAAAAGTGCGCGCAGATTCAAGGCAATGGACATTATACCTATGCACCGAACCACTGCTTTCCGAGGTAGTTTCAGGTTTGCGGCGTCTAAGTGCTGGAATGATATCCCTCCCCCTATCCAAGGAGCGCTTAGCAAATACACCTTTAAGCGTAAGCTTAAAGGCTATTTGTTGACGCTCCAAAAATAGATACCTTAATCCAGCACTGTTAGAGCAAAAAATATGCCAATTGTTCATTTGTTTTTATTTTTTTATCTAGTTGTTGTTTCACTTCCATAAGTAAGTTTTATACATTTTAATGTAAGTATTATTGTTTTGATTGATGGTGCATGTATGTAGATAGTGCCGTACAATACATCTCACTTCGTATTTATGTTTATTTCTCTCTCGCCTATCCTAATAATATATTAGTATGTAGTTTATATATTAAAATTGTATGACGTTTCCGTGAGTCACCAACGGTACTGGCTGAAAATCAGCGTTGTCCGGTCCGTGTCCGTGTGTCAGCCAGTGTCCGGTTCACTGCCGCAGAGACACACTTTGTTTCATGTTTTATATGTTTCTCTTGTTTATTTTATTGTTTAATATGTGTGTTCTGTGTGTTTGTGAATAAATGTATCTTTCTTTCTTTCTTTCTTTAAGTAGGTAGTAGAAAATATACAAGTGAAATCAAAAGATTTTTCAAAAAACTGAATGGATTTTTTAAATAATATAGCTCAATCCACTACCTCGATTATTAGGAATCCATTTTGGCATATGAGGTGTTATACCTCATATGCCAAAATCCATCAAGCGATTTGGACTGTAGCCCGTGTAATAGAATTTTCTTGTCCACTTACGTATCAACCAATTTTTGTTTTCTATCTTTCTTCTTTCTAGAAAGTACATCACCTGCATAAACTCGCGCCCAGCGGAGTAACTAGCGTGAATTGAATAAGATTGAATGGCACCCGATGCGGAAATTGTGGCTGCCTGACACACATGTCAAGATCTTGACTTACTTTATGACAGCAGTCATTTAATAATAAATAAATCCCGAAAATAATGTAGGGCTAATTTAATCTGAATTTAACATGAAATTCTAATTTAAACAATGTGTTTATTGGTTTCCATTATTCCTCCTTTGTGCGTCATACCTATTTGTCTGTTTCCTTGTTTGGTCCTATGCTGCGTTGCCATAAAACATAATCAAAAGAACGAGAATTGCAACGAGAAGAAAGCGAAGGATGAACAATGTCTGCTATTAGGAGAAGTTGTATCAGATAATGACAACGGGGAGAAAGCGAACGAGAAATGTCCTCTAGAAGAAGTTATATCTAAAAGAAGATGTGCATTTTGTAGAAGCAAAACTTCCCAGATTAAGTATAGACGGTGAGTTGCTGTTAAAAACGAAGATAAAGAATACACATTGACCACATTGTGGGTAGCTTGCAACTGTGTCGTCATTAATTTAATGATGAAATTATATTTCAAAGATGTTGGAATAATAAGACCCTGCAAAAGAAAAGAACGAAATATTTTGTGCTTATTAAAATTATAAGTAGGTAAATAAGTGATGAGATTGTTCCTGGGAAGTTTGTTAAAACTATTGTGCCTATGTAAAGTACCTACCGTCCTATTGGAAGCTGTTTCAGGGTATTTTAAATGATATTTAAATTGATATCTAATTTAATTGATATTTAAATTGATATCTAATTTAATTGATATTTAAATTGATATCTAATTCTATTGATATATGTTACCGCCGGTAAGAAAAAGTACCTACCTAAATAAATGAAGAATCGTAGCTTATTTTTTTTACTTAACCGAAAATAGCTTACGAATACTTTAAAACGATTACGTTATTTTGATCATCAAGCGGTCACGGAACCGATGAAACAATTTGACGCTAATCAGGACGTCTATTTGAGTAGACGTATTGAATTGGAATCGGGTCTGTAAGGATCGTGCGCTCGTTTACAAACGCGTTAAGTATATATCGCGCAACACGTGGAACTGTGACGTCTCGTTGGCGCGACACAGTCGGACGATGTCCAGCGACTGTCCAACATCGCTGGACATTTGTTCCCTAGTGAATACCTGTGGGTCGATCACGTAACTGATCTTATGAACGTCTGTAAGATTTAAACGTCAATTTTATATCGAAAAATGACAGTTAGATTGAGATTTAACTGTCAGACGCGCGTTCGGAACGTTACGTGATTACCCCCCAGGTTAAACGTTTACGTGTCAGACTGAGTTCGCTAGTTCGCTGAACAAATTAAAATCTAAGTCCGAATCAATACGATGAGCCGAATGGACCCTTTTCACGCCGCTCAAATACTAGGTACCTTACCTACAGTAAAATTTCCACCAATCAACTATGTATTATCTATATCTAATTGGGTACTTTCCTGGGTAAACAAAATTTAATTCAATTTACTCGTAGTCCGTCAGTTAGATTATCAAAAAATATTGGACAAGTATTTTTTTGTTTGTCAATTAAACAAAAAGTGATGAAGATATAGGCCGTTAAAGTTTCGCCTGACGTCACATTATGATAAAAAAAGTGTAGTGTAGTGTAGTGTAGTGTGTGTGTGTGTTGTGCTGTAAGGGAGTCCCTCTGCCAACAAACTGTCCTGCAGTTTGGCAGAAGAAAATAATGTAAAGCAAGGGTTGTTTAACTGAAAAAAATTTTTTCATTTCATTTCATTTTTCATTTCATGTGACGTCACCCAGAACTTTAACGGGCTATATCTTCATATTTTTTGTTTAATTGACATACAAAAAAATACGTGTCCAATATTTTTTGATAATCTAACTGACGGACTAAATATTTTTTTTTAGGAAAGTAGCCAATTACCTTAGTACCGACCATCTACAACGTCAATTAATAAAAGATAGGAATGGAAAGGACCGTGATCTCACAGTTTGCTTGGTAATGGTACCTATCCAAGGTTTCATCTTAAGGCGCATATAATCCTCAAATTTTTATAATATCTCGCTCGCTAATGTTAGCTCTTAGCTCCATATTCTGTAGGTACTCTTCGCCTGCGAGTGGAAACAAAAAAAAAACAAACATTGAAGTTGATACATACCTGCCTACCAACGTTTAAGATAAAAAAAACAGAATTTTTGGTCGTTTACTTTTAGAGCCCTCGCGACCATACAACCCAGGGACAATTCTGGTTTGTACGGTTTGTACCGTTCATAAGCTGACGCCAGACGTCCGAGTGCTGCCGCCCTATTCTGTAACTTGTTTTAAGCTCACCTCAATTTTCACCAACAACAACAAATATATCTAGACGGCGCGATTCGTAGTAACTAAGCATAGATAGAGTAGAGGTCTAGTCTCGTTAGGCGTGACGAGTGGGGTGAGGCGCATGAGCGCGTAGCGAATAACAGGACTGTTATTCGCTACGCTTAGTTACTACGCATTGCGGTGTCAAGGTATAATTGTGGGTGAGGGTTGAGGTGAGCTAAAAACAAGTTACAGAATAGGGGGGCAGGGCTGTTATTCGCTACGCGCAAATGCGGCTCACCCCGCCGGTCACCCGTTACGAAACTAGACATCTACCTACGCTTAGTTACTACACGCATCGCGTTGTCAAGGTATAAATGTGGGTGAGCGTTGAGGTGAGCTTAAAGTAAGTTACAGAATAGGGGGGCTGCCCTGTGGACGAATTAGATCCAAAATAAATTTGCTCATCTCTACTAGAGAATGTACGGTCGCTATCCTTTCCTCTTTCCTTCGTCGTTTGTGGCTGGCATGGTCGGTTTGGAGACCCTGGAATTTCGCTGAAAGTTACTTTTAGCGATCCACTCTGCTTACTCCTCCGAGGTAAAGTGGACAACCCCACAGTGTTGCAGGGCATTACGAGTATCATCATATCAGCCGAAAGACGTCCACTGCTGGACATAGGCCTCCCCCAGAGAGTTCCAAATTGACCGGTCCTGCGCCACCCGCATCCAGCGGACTCCCGAGACCTTTACCAGGTCATCAGTCCACCTTGTGGGGGGCCTACCCACGCCGCGCCTTCCGGTACGTGTATGTTCATAGTTTATTGTTTCGTGGTAGCCTTGTGGCCTAAGATCCGTTGAAGAAATATAGGTATATACCCTTATCTGTTATTTGATAATGGCCAATATTACACGTTAGATAATATCCTATATATATGTTTATATAGGTATATATATATATTTACACATATATACTATTAAACGAGCAATATTTGTATATAACTATATATTTGCAATCACGTTTTCGGAACCGGCTCTAACGATTTCGATGAGGTTTGGAATGTGGGGGTTTACGGGGGCGAAAAATCGATACTCGATTTCTCGAGGATCCCGTCATAGAACTGGATTTTGGTGTCAACGGGACCAATCTGGAAGTACATGCTTCAGTCGAATTGAGAACCTCCTCCTTTTTTGAAGTCGGTTAAAAACTGTCTCCGGACTCCGGTTTAGACGTGTGGCGCGTAGGTACAGCGACGATTTTACCACGCCGCCGCAGCCATTAAATTTGACCGGCGTGAAATCGGCGTGGCGTAATTTAGTTTTTGTTGGTAGGTAACTACTGTGTTAATTATTCTATGCAATTTATTTAACTAATTTTAATTCCAACGCCGATAAAGAAACTTTACAGCACAGTATGTCAAAATTGTCAACCCTGTAACCAATGAAAAAAGAAGGTAGATAGATATGTTGTCTATACGAAATTCCGAGTTTAACCCTTAAATTGGCAGGGTACCTCAAAATGCACACATTATTTAATTGCCTTTTTGTATTTTTTTCTAAAACGATTTTTTGCGTTTTATGCCGCTAACGAGACTGGAACGCACGATTTTTTTTCTCGCATTTGGCCGGTTTTTAGGGTTCCGTAGTCAACAAGGAATCCTTATAGTTTCGACATGTCCGGCCGTCTGTCTGTCTGTCTGTCCGTCTTCGGCTTAGCTCAGTAACCCTTACAACTAGAAAACTGCAATTCGGAGTGGATATACACTCGCAGTCAAAAAATTCGGGTCACCCTAAATTAAATAACCACCATAGGTATTTTTAAATATTTCACACCAGTTTTATTTACATAATATACTACTCTTCGTAATACCTAATGTAATAAGTAGCAATTTCCGGGGTCCTATCATAAAAATATCGATATCCAAAAATTACCATTTTTGCGATATTTCTCTCCGTTAACGTTGTTTTCTTCAAAGGTCTTGACGAGTCCGATTTAATTAAACCTGGTAATGGGGCATTCCATGCCAAACGGACAGGTAAAAAATGTTGATGTTTCAGATTTCAGTAATATTTTAGTATGTTATACCTATACAGGTCCTCAACCTACACAATCAATATTTTTACACTGTGATATATAGTTAGTTGTAGTCCCAAAAAGTAAGTTTTAAGATATAAAAACAAAAAAATTAATATATGAATTTTATACTTCATTTAATGAGCTTCATTACGACATTTTTAGAGTGTAAAATATTTTTTTTTTCGAAAAAAAAATGTTTTTATATTTTAAACTCTATTTTCTCAAACTTGGACCACTTTAATTTTTTTATTTTTTTTACAAAAATAGCTCATAGTATATCATAAATTCTTGCCAAGTTTTATAATGGGCCCGGGAGTCGTTTAGGAGCTAGATCAGCAGTGATCGGTTATTTGGATTTTCCCTCGCGGGACATCAAGTAGAAAAGTTAATATAGATACAACAGTTTCCCGCGATACCGAACAAACCGTACAAAAATAAAACAATTTAAATTATCTGTAAGGATTTATTTACTCTTACATGTTGAGACAAAAACTTCTATTCTTTTCCTAATCTCTACACTTTATTTTAAGCAAAATATATTAAAACCTCCACAAAGTATTAGCTTATATATCTGTCATGATGGAAAAAATACTGCAAAATCTTGACATTGACATTTCATTATTTTCTCTGGATTTCAGTTCTAATTATTTGCTTCTAAGGATTGCATAAATAAATAGGTATTAGCTGTATAATTTATAGTATAATATTAGGTCACAGGTTATAGACACGCGTACTTACTCGCTGAACTTTTATCCAAACGGTACAAAATGTGCCGCTTTGGAGGCAGCAAATGAGCTGTCAGTGTAAACACTTGTGCTCATTTGTTCGATTTAGACAAAAGAACGGAGAGTCTCGTCTATCAGCTACTTAGATGTTTGAAACTGTATTAAAAAAAACACATTGTATTTTTTGCCTTTTCTAACGACATAAAGCCCGGATTCCCGGGACATATCCATACTATCATAATGATTTAGGTCGTTCTCCCCATGTCGAATCCAAAAAACCGATCACTGTAGATCAGTTACAAAGCCGGACCGCAGCAGCAAGCGCCTGGCCGCCGTTAGTAACAGTTTGTAGAACTGATCTAGCTCCTAAACGACTCCCGGGCCCATTATAAAACTTGGCAAGAATTTATGATATACTATGAGCAATTTTTGGTAAAAAAATTAAAGTGAACCAAGTTTGAGAAAATAATAAACTTGATGTTTAAAATATAAAACATATTTTTTTTTCGAAAAAAAAAATATTTTACTATTTCTAAAAATGTAATAAGGAAGCTCATTAAATGAAGTATAAAATTCATATATTCATTTTTTTGTTTTCATATTTTAAAACTTGCTTTTTGGGACTACAAATAGTGCATTCCTACTGTAGAGTCAAAACTATATTAACCTCTAAATCGCTAACTATATATCACAGTGTAAAAATATTGATTGTGTAGGTTGAGGACCTGTATAGGTATAACATACTAAAATGGTACTGAAATCTGAAACATCAACATTTTTTTTCCTGTCCGTTTGGCATGGAATGCTAATGTTAATTATTTAACTTTTATTTTTACAGTTTGGATGTAAAATTAAATAATGATCACTAGAGAATTTTTAATAAATCCACAATGCACTATTTTAGGAAATACGACGGTAATTTACCGACCCGTATTCATTGTCCGCGAGTGTATAAACCAATCACGCCGACAAAACAGTAGAATAGTCCTGAAAAAAAAATTTTTTTAGGGTACCTCCCCTACATGTAAATTGGTGTTTTTTTTTCTTGTTACACCTGTAGTGTGGGATATCGTTGGATAGCTTGTTCAAAAATATTATGGGTTTACTAAAACTATTTTTCAACTTAGTTATGCGTTGGCGAGGTAATGGGATTTAAAGCCCTAATTTTTGTTCGAGTGATGTGTCGGCTAAATGGCTACTGGACGTGAAAAAATTCGTGGCAGTAGTACATATAATGAATTTAAAAGGAAAACTATCAGTTAAGTAGACATAACTAGTTAACGACTAGTAGACATAATGGTCTGCGAGCTAGCAACAGATTTTCGTGACCAATCAACTCCCGTGCCATAACTTGTGAGAAGGTTAAGAATGTTGTATCATGAAGCCCCGTGGACGTCAGCTGCGGCTCCGTTGGTGGGTTGACCAGCAGCAGCCTCCCAAAGATGTAAAAAAAAACAGTAATTTCCTCCCGATTCATTTTATCATCAAATGATAGTTAATCCAATATTATGACGAAAAACAATCGTCAGCTGACTGTACAGTGGTGGAAAGTCCGTCAGCTGGTCATACGAACATGTAAAAAAAAAATTCAGTCATATCCTCCCAACTGAAATTTTGTCAGATGACAGTTTATATAAATATATCAACGCGTCAGCTGGTTCTATCGCGGTGGAAAACTCGTCAGCTGATGCCCTGAAGTTTGACCCTTACACCATGTAACGGAATTAAATCCAAGTTCGATTACCTCGATTAAATTTAGATACGTCGTAAGCAGAGAGTTGTTATGATTCTGAAAGGAATGAAATAAATCAGCTGACAAAATGCCGAGGGAAAACAGATCAGATGGATTTAAATACGCGATAGATGCTCCACTCCATTCTGGCTCCTGCGTTACAAACTTCAGGGCATCAGCTGACGAGTTTTCCACCGCGATAGAACCAGCTGACGCGTTGATATATTTATAATAGCATATAAACTGTCATCTGACAAAATTTCAGTTGGGAGGAAATGACTGAAAAAAAATATTTTTTACATGTTTGGTAGGCTGCTGCTGGTCAACCCACCAACGGAGCCGCAGCTGACGTTCACGGGGCTTCACGATACAACATTCTTAACCTTCTCACAAGTTATGGCACGAGAGAAAGTAACTGACAAAAAATTGTGCCTAGTACGTGGGCTACTGCGTTACAAACTTCAGGGCATCAGCTGACGAGTTTTCCACCGCGATAGAACCAGCTAACGCGTTGATATATTTATATAAACTGTTATCTGACAAAATTTCAGTTGGGAGGAAATGACGGTTTTTTTTTTTTAGATGTTCGTATGACCAGCTGTCGGACTTTCCACCACTGTACAGTCAGCTGACGATTGTTTTTCGTCATAATATTGGATTAACTATCATTTGATGATAAAATGAATCGGGAGGAAATGACTGTTTTTTTTTTACAACTTTGGGAGGCTGCTGCTGGTCAACCCACCAACGGAGCCGCAGCTGACGTCCACGGGGCTTCATGATACAACATTCTTAACCTTCTCACAAGTTATGGCACGGGAGTAAATGACTGACAAAAAAATGCAAGTAGCTCGCGGTCTATAACTAGTTAACTGGTAAGAAATGGACTTAATTTCAGGTGCATATACATTGTCATTGGAATTTGAACCTTTTACCGTGGACGGTAGAGTTGCTTTTTCACGGCACGGTGCTTCTTGCCCGCGGCGAGCGCGCAAACGAGGGTAAAGCCGGGTCCGCTGCGCCGTGTTTGCGCCGTGTTTTTGTGTTTTTCTAACACCTAAGTAACATGTTATCCGTCAGTTTCGGCAAACAAATAGGGTTTTGTTTTGATTGGCAAAACATGTTAGGTGTTAGAAAAACACAAAAACACGGCGCAGCGGATCCGGCTTAAGCTATAATAAAAACCCCAAAAGCCCCTTTTAATAAGTCCGCATTCTGTGACAGACGGGCAACTACGGAACCCTACCCTGCGCGTGACCCGACACGCACTTGGCCGCTTTTATTTTATATTAGGTACATCATTGCCTGTAACCTGTAATGTTCTACATTAAAGAGTTTGATTTAATTCGCTTCGCAATAAAATAAAAATCTACTATTCTGCAGTGGGGCATGCTACGTAACGTAAGAAAAGAATGCCCTCACGTGGTTCACATTCGTGTTCACGTCGTTCATATACATGCATAATTATATATTCATCAGAATATCAGAATAAAGTGGTTCAGTTTGACGAGCAGAATCTAATCTTGGATTTAAAGCCTTTAGGTTACAGGCACGCGTTATGGACAGTAAATATCGATGTCGATAACTTGTAAAAAAATAACTTTCCCTGCACTTAATCTCGAGAGAGCGAGATAGAAGGCGGAGACAATGACGTATGAAGACCAGAGGGCCTACCGCGAAACGATATTCGTTTTCGTTTGTGTATCTCCGTCTCTGTCGCACTTGCTAGTTCGAGTGACAAAGAGGGAGATACACGAACGAAAACGAATTACGTTTCGCGGTAGGCCCTCTGTCAGATAACATGGTTCTATCCCTTTCTTACTCGTTGTTGAGTACGAAAGTGAGAAGAGATCGGATATATAGAATACGTTCAATTTATTAGGGTCTATCTGCATTTTTCTGTAATCTGAGGGCCTAGCAAGTGCGACAGAGACGAAGATACACGAACGAAAACGATTTTCGTGTCGCGGTAGGCCCTCTGTGCTGTCAAATTTATTATAGACCGCCACCGTAGGCCGCGCCAGTGTGATGCAGGCTAAGGCTGCCTACTGGGGCGGCCTGCGGTGGCGGTCCATAATAAATTTGACAGCTAATGACAAGTGTACTATAGCCCGCCGCGGCCAGGCCGCGCCAGTCTGTGAGACGCCTTAGGCCTGACCACAGACTAATAAGAGATACTATGGGCCTGACAATTAGTGAATTTGACAGCTAATGACAAGTTAACTATTGACCGCCGCGGCCAGGCCGCACCAGTCTGTGAGAGGCCTAAGGACTGAATCACACTGGTGCGGCCTGCGGTGGCAATCAATAGTACATTTTGTTGTAATGAGGTGTGTGTACGTTATGAATGGCGTACAGTTGTATATTTAACTGGTGCAATCGTCTGCGCATTACACACTATATTTGAAATGTTGATGGAATGACTCGCCGTCATTCCAGTCGTTCCGGTTGTTAGCTTTATATACAATACGCTTGTATTTAATCATATTTAATGTTTTTACTATGATTGTATTGTGATTCTCCTCATTAAATATTTATCTGTCATAGCTAGCTAGCTATATAGTGACAAGTTTACTATTGACCGCCACGGCCAGGCCGCGCCAGGCTGTGAGAGGCTTAAAGGCTACGAAAAGTAAGTTCGTTCGTGTGTCTCCATCTCTGTCGCACTAATTGATTCGAGTGACAGAGAGGGATGGATGTTTTTCTAATCGTTTTTTGTTGCTATTAGATTAATCGAATCAACATCGAGCATTACTACAAGTCAATCTCTATTATAGACAATTTGATTTGACTGCTAGCAATACTACGCTTGACAGGTCAACACTGTTGTCTACTGTCTAGTAATAGTAGTATAAGTAGTGGTTATCAAAGGTATTCAGCGTTGCCAGAAGGTTACATTTCTTACATTTTTCGTAACTTTTGACCCCCTCGCGTAACATGTAAGTAATTTTTATATTTAAGGCAATTTTCGTAACTTTTGGGAAATAACGAGATTTGTAATACAAGATTTTTATTGCAAACAGTTTACGAACGCATCCAAATTAAACGCACCTAAAACTGACGCGTCTGTGACGTCTAAAAAGTATTTCACTCCATGTCACACTCAGAGATGGCTCTGAATGGAGCGCCATGACAAAATGAAACGTATTTTGAACGGTTTAAAACTTGATTTTGCTTGAGCACTTTTCCTACTTTACTTCGCCAGTTCGCGTCGCGCCGTTCGCGATTTCGTTTCGTAGCTACTTAGCAGCTAAGTCTTAGCTAGAAAAAGAAAATAAACAAACATTGCTGATTGTGATTTGTTTTGTTTCGTCGTGTTATTGTTGTTTGTTGTCAACGTGAGAAAAGTGCGCGAGTGAAGTTCCGGTGATTACATTAATTTACAATACCAAGTTAAGCGTTAAAGTTAAAGTTTTCCTTTTCAAATTATCGTGATACGAGTGCCTATCTTAAATGTATTAATGCGTACCTATTGATAATGATACGATAATATGAGCGAGCATTTTTTAGGTGTTTGAATAACTTCTCGGTTCGGGTGTAGCAAAGGGTACGCAGAGGGGCTACCGCGAAACGAAAACAAACTTCGTTCGTGTATCTCCCTCTCTCTCGCTCTGAAGGGCTACCGCGAAACGTAAACGAACTTCGTTCGTGTATCTCCGTCTCTGTTGCACTTGCTAGTTTGAGCGACAGAGAGGGAGATACACGAACGAAGTTCGTTTTAGTTACACGGTAGCCCCTCAGGACTTAAAATTTTTTTCGTCGGTGGGCCATCATTATGACTATGACACATATTTTATGTTTCTATCGTTAAGAATAAGCAAAAATAAAAATGTTTTATTTAAAAAAAACTCTAAAATCAAGAATGGCTGACATATTATATTCATCGCATAAGGCCTCCCACAGGCTGGCGCGGCCTGGCCGCGGCGGTCAATAGTAAACTTGTTATTTAGCTGTCAAATTTATTATTAACTGCCACCGTAGGCCGCACCAGTGTGTTGCAGGCTTAAGTCTGTGAGAGGCCTTAAGGCCTGAATCACACTGGCGGGCCTGCGGTGGCGGTCCATAGTAAACTTGACAGTTAGTGTCAGTGGCGGATTTGCAGTCTTGGCCGCTCTAGGTCCCAGGCCGTGTGCCGATGCCACCGCAGGTCGAACCTGTCTGTGGGAGGCTAATGGGTACGCAGAGAGCCTACCGTGAAACGAAATTCGTTTTCGTTCGTGTATCTCCGTCTCTGTCGCTCGAACTAGCAAGTGCGTCAGAGACGGAGATACACGAACGAAAACGAATTTCATTTCGCGGTAGCCCCTCGGACTTAAAAATTTCGACGGTGTGACGTCATCGCGCCAGTCTGTGAGAGGCCTTATCATAAGATTAAAATACATCGTTAGACATAGATTCCTGTATATTCTGCCATTTTGCTGACATAAATTTGCCTCTGACCCCAAAAACACGTAAATTCAAATAAAAAAAAAACAATGTAACTATTGCAGCAAAAATGTAACATTTCAGGGAAACGAAACGTTACTTACGACTCAAGGGCCCTGGCAACACTGAAGGTATTATCTCTTTGATAGTAGTAATGAAGTCTTGAAGGCTTTGTCGTATTATGTTTTGATTTCATATTCAATAGCTGAAGAGTAAATTATCTTTGAGTTTAGGTATGGTTTCCTCTACGGGGCAAGCATAGTTTTTAGATCATTAAGGATTTGTAACAATTTTCTGCTTTCCCAGTATTTTATGTTCTATCTTACCGTATTGCAATGACATCGTTTATTGAAAGGCAGAAAAGCCTTTTTAACCAATTGAAAGATGCTGAGGAACAAATCAGTTTCTCAAAACACAACAAGGCTGAAACCCCTCATGACAATGGAGAAATGGACCGAAGGCACTACCGAAAACTAAAACACGAAATGAAACAGTTTAGAGGTAAAGAAAGTATATTTAAAAGGCCTGAAGCTTCTATGAGGGACTGTTTACGATCCAGAGGACTCCCAAACTACATAAAAAACCCACAAAAATGGGTTTATTATTCATTATCAGATGTGACACGGGAGCAGTTGTCAGATTCCACAAACTCTGCCACAGCTCATGCTTTCATTCGTGAATTAGAAGAAAGAGAAGCAGCTAAGAATAGAATGGAGCAAGACTGCGAAGGACCTGAAGATTTTGTGTTCAAGAAACCTATTTTCCACGTATCTGCCACAGTGAAGAAAGCACCGGAACAAGAAACACCAAAAGCAGTTTTTAAAAGCAGTAAAGTTCTCATGCCAGAATATGTTGTTGGGAGAACTCCGAAGAAAGATAAGAAACTCGCAAAGAAGGAAATGTCAAAAGATGATGATGACAAGAAAGCTGAATTAAAATTAAATCATCTTT
Organism: Epinotia nisella; assembly: GCA_932294315.1. Classification (NCBI taxonomy): domain Eukaryota; kingdom Metazoa; phylum Arthropoda; class Insecta; order Lepidoptera; family Tortricidae; genus Epinotia; species Epinotia nisella. The sequence goes on along the minus strand of OW028685.1, from coordinate 12,908,269 downwards.
ATGAAGATAATGTGGAGGATGAAGACTAGTTGTAATTAAAATTAAACATATAAGTGTGTTGCTATAAATTATATTCCTTGTAACTGTATATTATTTTCCTTTAACCTAACATGGTGTTATTGATAATGTAAGGACCAATGCTAAAAGTATACAAGAGAGTTAATTGAGAGTAACATATTGTGTGTTCTGAAAATACCACATTTTCAAAATACCTAATTTTTTCTTTACTAGTTTTCCAATATACAATCCTCTTACTATTTATTATTCTGGCAGTGACTTCTGAGATGCGAGCCCTTATATCACTGCGACTATTGCTAATTTATGTGATCTCTACTTACTAAAATTCTTGGTCAAGTCCTGCAAACTCGAAGAATTGCAGGATTTTGTTAAACTCAAGAAATTTTACCTCCTCACATAGGTAAGGTAAGGGCAATTGGTTAGGATGTGTGTGATCCCCTTACTATGCCAGACTAGAATTTGAGGATACTTCGGGAAATGAATTATCTTGGATATGATAAATCAGAGATCATGAATCTGGCATACCTATAAAGTGTTTTGAGTTTGTGTATCTTTTACTTTTTTCCATTTGGAAATGTTGGGTTTCTAAATTTCCAGCTACTCTGAATCATAGAATACTATTGATAGTGACAAAAAGTGTTCACAAAGACCAATGATGTAATATAAAAAAAAACCGCACGCAAAACGAAGGGAACCTTATATTTATTTTGAAAAGCCTACCGATTGATGTGCCACACGTGGGCTTACAATAAGAAAATATTGTTTTGAGTTGTATTGTATGGAATCCACACCTAAAAAAAAATTTTTTGTCATATTAATTACAAAACTGTGTAGCGGCTAACAAAATACACCTATTCTCAAAATTTCATTCAAATACACCTTATAGCTTTCGAGTAAAATACCTGTGACATACGGACATGACGAAACTATAAGGGTTCCGTTTTTGCCATTTGGCTACGGAACCCTAAAAAGAGGTAGGTATGTAGTCTATACAAAATTCAGTGTTTAAAAATGGCCACCAAATCTGACCGGCGCGGCGGTCGATAGTAAACTTTTCATTAACTGTCAAATTTACTATGGACCGCCACCGCAGGCCGCGCCAGTGTGATGCAAGCCTTACACGTTTCCATTGACGACTCGAACTGAAGCAAGTTGGTGCAATTGACTAAATTTTGGCCACTTTAGGAGCGCTTATTTATATTACATCAGACAAAAACAGCCTGTACATTACGTGTAAGGAAAATGAAATGGCACACATAATTTTACGAATAAAACAACACAAGCTGTAAAATATTTTATATTAATTTATTTACACTATCATTAACACTGCGATATAACAGCTGAATCAGACTTTATTTCCAAATTGTCTGAAGCCTGACTCTCCGATTTGTTGTCTGTAGAGAAGGTACTCAAGTCTCTCATCATAGAGTATGCATCTTCACCATCCGCATAGTACTTAGGCTCAATTTCCAGGATTTTAAAGCCAAGAGAGTTAGTGTAGAGGTTCAGTGCGGCACGGTTGCTTTTCCTGACGTGAAGCGACACATATTTTGCCTGGGAACGGAAATCTTGATTAGCACAACAAGTGTAAGTCTTTAAGAATCTATATAAATGTTAGTTGTATTTTAGTAGTCAATAATTCTACCTATCATTAACAGATATTTTATTGTCTTCTTTTTTTAATATACTATGTCGAAATGTTTACCTGAAAGCATTCTACCATAGCCAAGGAGGCTTGGTTCATTAATTTTTGAGCAAGTCCAAGACGGCGATGAGACCGCTTTACAGCCAGTGATGTTATGTGACCATGTCTGTTGTCTTCACCGTCCTCTTCCATCTTGGCCAAAACATATCCTGTTGGCACATAAACAAATTTAAAGCTGATACACTTAACAATCTGACTTACAATTAATATAAATAAATTATGAAGATATAGCCCGTTAAAGTCCCGCGTGACATCACATTATGGTATGGTTTTTAGCATACCCAATGGGTGTGTCCACGCCAGATGCACGCTCAACCCGAGCGTGGCTCGTCCTAGGTGTGGACGTGGCTCGGGCAAGCCGCGGCTCGCCCGAGCGCAGCATTGTCGTCCCCACATTACCAGCCTGGCAGATCCAAGATTTTGGTAGGGGGTGGGTGTTGAGAAGGGAGGTCCGCTTCCCCCCCCCCCCCCCCATGGACCCCACAAACCCCCCACCCCCCATGCTTTCAAACGTCCAGCTGTTCCATGAAATTGTATTCGGCCGAGCCATCCTGGCTCGGGCTTGCCGAGCGTGTTTGTTTAGACACACACTCAAATTCGACCGAGCTAGACACAGGCTTGTCCACACCAGACGCGGGTGAGCATGTGGACTGGCTCGGAAGAAAGATTGGTTAATTACCAACTATATGTCCTTTCTCATCTTCAGCTACATAACTGAGCTGTGGCCAGGATAATCCATGATAAAAATAATATTTCATCTGATAATTCTCTGGCAAGCAGAGCAAGTTGCAATGCTGCATATTCATCAGGTCACTTGGGCGTGCACAGCGAATGTTCATCTTGACCTGGGAAACAAAACAATAGATTAGTTCATTTAATAGCTGTTTGTTCAGATTGATGTATCATGCATTACATGAGTGATACAAATATATTTACCTTATAAGTTTTAATTGGATAGCAGAAAGTTACTCTCTTCTAGTTTTCCTTGTTTTAGGTTGCCTAGTCTCTGATGCTGGAGGGGTGTCTGACATACCCCCCAACAGTTCCCGAACGAAACGGAACTTGGACAAGCAACACTTCCACACAATATACCAACCTGCAACAAAGAACAAAGAGAATTCTTTAAGAAAAATCTACCAAAGTATATTCTCAAGTTTTATTTACATTCATGACGCTGATTTATGTTAGTAATGAAATTTAATACAGCGAATTGGGCTACTTACAAAACAATACAAAAACAAAAACTAAAAATACACTACATACGCAGGTTACAATAGCTAGTATCACTTCCTTCATTTCAAACTAAGCATGGATTTAATAAAATTGAACACAGGGTTATGCATACAGTTTACCAGATAAAATTTAAAAAAAATGCCTTTTGCTAATGATAATCAATCAAAATCAGTCTGGCTGGACCGGCGTAAGAATATATTCTGAGTACAGAAGTTGTTCACGCAAAGAGAAACAGCGCCATTTTGAACAGCTGAGTAAAAACATTGGAAATCTAGATGAAAATTACTTAAATAAATGTCAATAATGAATGATAATTCTACGGTACATACTTTATGTCGCTTTTAACACTTCAGGTTATTGGGTTTCTCCTTTATCTGTTAATATAGAAGCCAAAATTATGAAATTAATATCCTAACCAAAAACTGAATTTTTTTCTACTTTGACAAGCGATTTTTTTTTATAAAAATATTTTATAGCACTATTTATTTAGCATCGATAGTAATCGATGTTGATCTGAAATAATTGAATATATTGTTTACTTTTTTTATTTTAGATTTGACGATTTAAAAAAACTAATAAAAATAAATAAGCAATTTCAAAAAGTGCCTCAACGGCAGCCCCTATACGGTGAGTAAATACTGACAATCCACCATAGCTGTCCCACTCTATAACATGCGATAGGCCGCCATTCAGAAACAGACAAAACAAAGTTTGTGTACGCTGATGGTGGACCACACTTGGCAGTATTTACCCAAATATTCGTGTTGCATCTTTTTCCTTCCTACGGCAAATGAAAGAGAGGCAACGATGCAACGCGAACACGCATTCCCAAGTGTAGTGCCACCATAAAACAAATAATAAAGAAACGCATCAGCATTGCAATTCAGCGAGGAAATGCCACCAGCATTCGCGGTACAATACCTCGAGGGCCTTTTTTAGATTTAACTTAGTTTTCATTTATTTTAGTTAATGTTAATCATAATCTTGTATTTACATTTAAAAAAAAAAATCTTTTAAACAAAATAGGTCGCCATACACGGTGAGTAAATACTGACAATGCACCATAGCTGTCTCACTCTATTTATAACATGCGATCACATGAACCTAGGATACTCTGGACAGGCTATACGTGATGCCACAATGAGGGACGGCAACAAAGTAGATGATACCCGTGGGGTGGCCATGTAACTAAAAATTACCCCATCGCGTCCATATGTTTATTTTAAATAATGCGCTTTTATTGTAAGTAGTTTTTACTGAAGCTTTACACATTCATTGCCTAGCAGGCGCTGTTCGCAGGCACTAGTAATATTCAGTTTAATAACATGAAATATGATTCTAGTAACAGAACATGTAAGTAATTAATAGTCCTTGTGCAAGCGGCTTATCTGTGTTTCTTATCAGCACTACAAACTGTATAGAGTGATCAGCACAGTTATCACAGGACGGCCCGCGAGCTGTGTTGCGGCAAGGTAGACTGTCCGTATCTTACCTTTCTAAGCGTTCTTACTAGAAAGAGACGGACAGTCTACCTCGCCGCGACACAGCTCGCGAGTCGTCCTGCACGGCTATCACAAGACGGCGCGCGAGCTCTCTCGATTTTTCTCACACTATACCTCTCTTTCTAGGTTTTCTAATAGGAGAGAGACGGATAGTGCGAGAAAAATCGAGAGAGCTCGCGCGCCGTTCTGTGATAGCCGTGCTGATCTACTTAATTAATTATTATAAAGCCTGAATCACACTGGCGCAGCCTACGGTGGCGGTCCATAGTAAACTTGACAGATAGTGTCAAATTTACTATTGACCGCCACCGCAGGCCACACCTGTCTGTGAGAGGCTTTATTTAAGTCTGTCACAGACTGGCGCGGCCTGGCCGCGGCGGTCAGTGGTAAACTTGTCATTAGGCTAAGGCGGATAAAGTAATGATACTAAGGACCGAAATGAGACACAACCATATTAAAAAACATTTATTTATATAAGGTTATCTCTATTTAGGTTAGGTAGGGGTCGCTTACTGGCCTTTGAATAATATTAATTTTGTATACATATTTCTCAATCCAAATACTCCGCGTACGCACATCCTCATTTAGTGGAAACCTAGAAAATAAAACATATTATTTTACATTCAATTTTCAAAGCATAGGGCTTATAGAAAATTATGAATCATTCTATACCGTCAATCATATTTACTTATCTATATATATCTGTCTTACTAGCTGTCCACGCGTCTCCACCTGCGTATTAGAAAGAACCCGAGCGGAGGCGCAGATGCAGGATTTTTTGTTATGGGATGAATAGTTCCGGAGATTACTCGCTACATAAAAGCTTTGCCCCTTTTTTATGAGTATAGAGAAAATATAAGTATATAAAAATAGATCCCACCCATTTTATACAAATGTTATGTAATAACAAGTACTAGAATTTTGTTAAAGTATAAATTACCCGAGAAATGGGGTATTTTTAAGTTGTATTGGCTGATATCCCTAAAATGATTGCAAAGAAGCTAAATCGAGAAGACATTCTTATACCTGTCGCAGCTTACCATAAACAACCTACGTAATTTGGGCGGATAATTTGTCAACGAATATTTTCTTGAACAATGTAAACAATGATGTTATTTCTATTATAATCATCTAATTTAACAAGATTTTGAGCGTAATGTAATTTTACGATGCCATTTTTACGTATTGCGTATAAAGAAAAGTGAAAAATGTCCTACTTACGTGTGAAAGGTTATATTTTCATCAGAGTGTTCCGACCGGCTTTTACAGCCGAGAACACAGCAATAGACCATTTTTTTGGCACAGTCGGAACACAGGCACCTTATTGTGAGTAAAATAACTTTAATCGCGTCGATTTAAGTCACATTAGCATTAAATAATTTAGGTTATTCAAGTTAGTATGCAACCACACGCGCGCTTTGTTGGGCACAACCAGTCCTCAGAAACTCCAATACTGAGACCAAAATGTAAGGTGGCCCAAAGACGATTTTGCCAACCTACGAGACAAATATATGGTGGCAACACTCAGGCGTTGTCAAATTGACAATATTTTTAAATTTTCAAATTCAAATTCTAACGTCATTCTAATTGTCATCGTATTTTCTCCATATTTTGCTGAAAATAATGAATTATTTATTACCGAATTAGAAACTTTCGTGGCGACAACCGTTCCGCTTGCGTATATAATGTAATAATGTTTAAAGTAACTCATAATGGTGGGTAAAACCCGAAGGTGTGAAGTGTGTGGCGTCAGAGAAAGCCTTAGGGAGGATTCTTTGCCAGTTTTCCCAAGGATGAGCTCCGGTAAGTCAAAAACATAATCTAGCTACATGTACACCTTTACCGGTAGTTTTTTCTTAGTGGACGTTTTAGGGTTCCGTAGCCAACAAGGAACCTTTGTAGTTTCGCCATGTCTATCTGTCCGTCAGTCCGTCTGCAGCTTATCTCATTGACCCTTGTTACTAGAAAGCTGTAATTCGGCATGGCTTTATAAATCAAACGCCGACAAAATGGTAGAATAAAATCATGGCAGTAGTACATATCATGAATTGATTAAGATAGTTAAGTAACTACTTGTTAACTAGTTAACAAGTAATGTAAAATAACTACTTAAAATGAACTATATTAACTTGGCCTGTTCGTATGTAAATATGTAAGTATGTAAGTTGTCCGTCAAAATTTGCAATCCATTTTTCAGTTACTTGCCGTTATCCGATTGAGCAGAAATTTTGGGTAGTGGTATAGTTTGGATGACAATTTAATATTATGATACCATCGAGCTGATCTGATGATGGAGACAGAAGGTGGCCTTGGGAGTTAAGTATTTAACCGACGTAACCCCGTTGTGTTTGGGCTCGTTAGAATCGTCTCAATGAGTTGATGATGGTATACAGAAAAGTACAGTCGTACTATAAAAGCTTGTGCCAAAAATGTTTTTTTTGACAGAAACTTATATCATCATACTTTGGTTTATGGATCGAATACACAATAATTATTTTTTCCCATGTCACATGAGCAATATAATCTTAATCTTCATTACTTTTATAAACTACTTGCAGGTGTAAAATGTTGAATTAAACAAGTCGGTAATGAAGATCTAGTGCATGTACCTATTGAAAAGCTGAATGAGGAAAGCCAAGTTTGCGGCGACCATTTCGATCGAAGAGATTTTAGCAAGACAGGATAAAGATTAAAGAAGAGAGCTTATCCAAAGTTGCATCTCTCCGCACCACCTTTATCCTACCACCAAATAACTGCGATATTTTGTAAAGAGGTAAGTTTGAATCCCAGGCAAAGAGATAGGATAGTTTTTATCCCGGAAATCATCACCATCAAAGGAACATCATTCGTGGTTTAGTGTGCCGATATGTGCCTGTTCTCAGATGTCAACTGTTCGTCATCATATTCGTCCGTCCGTCTGTCTATGATCGCCTGTCTCTATGTCTGTACATCTGTGTCCTGTATATTTTGGATTTAAGTTTTGATGTTGAGATGTTAGGGTGTTTAGATGTTTATTACTCAATCACACTCAAACGGCTCAACCGATTTGAATGAAATTTTGCATGAAGAAGTTTAAAATATAGAACAGTTTTTTTTATCCCGGGTTCATGCAGACGAAGTCACGGGTGGAAGCTAGTAATATTATAAAGAGGAAATGGGCTGTGAGATTGTAAGTTTGTATTGTACCTACATAATGGGTAGTCTCCGGAACCACTGGAGAGCTTTCAATTTTTATTTCATTGGTGTCTACAATGGACTTTCTGGATGGATATCGGCAATTTTTCATTCCACGGGTTTGCCTGCGTTTTCTGCAATACGCAAGTGAAACCGCGCGGGCAGCTTAGTAGTAAGCATGAACCGTCCGTAAACAGATACCGTCGCCTATGGACGCTTGCGATTCCAGAAGAATCTTAAATGCATTGCCGACCCTTTATTGATTTGAGGTTTTTTTAAACTTTGACCGTGATAAACAAGCTTACTGTCTGCGTGATGATAAACAGACACCGTCGCCTATGGACGCTGGCGACATCAGAAGAATCTTAAATGCATTGCCGACCCTTTATTGATTTGAGGTTTTTTTAAACTTTGACGGTGATAAACGAGCTTACTGTCTGCGTGATGGTAAGCAGACACCGTCGCCTATGGACGCTGGCGACACCAGAAGAATCTTAAATGCATTGCCGACCCTTTATTGATTTGAGGTTTTTTTAAACTTTGACGGTGATAAACAAGCTTACTGTCTGCGTAATGGTAGACAGACACCGTCGCCTATGGACGCTGGCGACACCAGAAGAATCTTAAATGCATTGCCGACCCTTTATTGATTTGAGGTTTTTTTAAACTTTGACGGTGATAAACAAGCTTACTGTCTGCGTAATGGTAGACAGACACCGTCGCCTATGGACGCTGGCGACACCAGAAGAATCTTAAATGCATTGCCGACCCTTTATTGATTTGAGGTTTTTTTTAACTTTGACGGTGATAAACAAGCTTACTGTCTGCGTAATGGTAGACAGACACCGTCGCCTATGGACGCTGGCGACACCAGAAGAATCTTAAATGCATTGCCGACCCTTTATTGATTTGAGGTTTTTTTTAACTTTGACGGTGATAAACAAGCTTACTGTCTGCGTGATGGTAAGCAGACACCGTCGCCTATGGACGCTGGCGACACCAGAAGAATCTTAAAAAAGCATTGCCGACCCTTTATTGATCTGAGGATTCGGTGTGTTGACAGATAGAGACAAACGCCGCTCCCTCACTCGACACATGCTCGGGAGCGCTGGCGACCTACTCACCACCAGGAACACACACCACATACCTACAGAGCAAGTAGTGGCGATTTTACGGCTGCGGTAATTTATTTTAGTCAAGTGCCCACCCATCGGCTAAATGGTTACTAATGAGTATGTGAAAAAAATCATGGCAGTAGTACATATAATGAATTGCAAAGGAAAACTATCACGCCAATGTAGGCACAACTAGTTAACAATTAATGTAAAATAACTACTTAAAATGAACTTGGAAAGGCCAAATTTGCTACAAATTCGGCCGACGCGACCGCCCCGAGTAGTTGGCGCGCGCGTGTAGACAGACAGGCAACTACGGAATCCTACACTGCGCGTGGTCCGACACGCACTTGGCCGGTTTTGTCTGCTACCATTGCTGGTTTATCAATTTTTATAAGCTACATATTAACTTGACCTGTTCGTATGTAAATATATACGTAAGTAGAGGTAATGTTTGTGAGATTGTATGTAGGGGGTAAACTGCAACAAACAACTATCCCGGTTTAAAAAAACTATTTTACCAGAGAATAGATTGCGCTCTCTGGGTGGACATAAATACCTACATTTAATATTAACGTGAATATTACCGGAAAAGTATAACGAGACCTCTATATAGCGTAATTTTTTTTATTCATCAAAAATCATATGTTAATTTTGTTTGTAATTTAATACTTCTGTGTTTAATGTTTTTCCTTCAAATTCATATGAAAGTGTTCTGAAAGTACCTTCTAGCAAATAAAAAAAGAATTATCGAAATTAATTCACTTGATAAAGAATTATCGCTGAAAAACCAACATACAGTAAAGGAAATGTATTAACGTACCACCGTAGAACTCTATCGCAATAAGTACCGTAGAACTCGAGTTTGAGTGACGGCGGCCTGTCAATTGCGACAGGGTTCTACGATGGTACGTGCATACATTTCCCTTACTGTAAATACCGAGTTCCTTGGTCGTACGGAACCCTCGGTGCGCGAGTCAGACTCGCACTTGACCGGTTTTTTGTAATACCCGAGCTGATCCGTGCAGACAGCTAGTCTATAGTTCTATACTAATATTACTACAAAGGGGTAATGTGTGTTGCTTTGCAAGTTTGTATGTAAGCGGGTAATCTCCGGAACTACTCAGCCGATTTTAAAGATTCTTTCGCCAGTATTATAGAGTACACCTCTGGAATGGACACAAGCTATGTATTGAGTTCTATGTACCATGAGAATCTAAAATATAAATTTATCTAGCTGATAATAATAAAGACATTTTCAGATGGGTCTATGCGGAACAAACGAAAACTTGATCACGATTCAGGTGTGTACATTTTTTATTTTCCTGTGTCTTGCAATTTTGTATTAATCCGTTTCAACCCGAGCTGTTTTGTTGTATTCTTTGTATGAAACTCTATACTGCAACGAATATTTATTATGTTAAACTCCCATGGGTCGTTCTTCTTTTTTACCGACAATGAACCGAGGTTTTCCTGTTTTTTTGGTTTTTGAACTATCGAAAATTGTGGTTTTGAAGTGCGATTAAAAAAAAAATGCATAGGTTTCTTCATTAGAACTAATTAAAGTTTCCTTTCTGGCCAATATAAATATTTATTTACGGTTGGTTTCTAAAAAAAAACATGTGACAAAGTGGACTCTTTCAGTGGGGACAACATTTTGGTTTACCACTCTGTCACGGCATTCTACGGAAAAAAAAAACATTAAAAAAAATGCTAGTTAGAGAAAGTGAAATATTAAATATCCCTAATTAATAAAATAATATGGACGTTCATTCGAACATTATAAAACCGTAAACATCATTACTCAAATGAGATGCCGTAATAAGACGAAGGACAGGCTATTGTCGGTCGAAAAGAAGAACGACCCCCATATGAAGTTGTGCCGAGTCAAAACGAGTGCAAACGACAATGTTCTTAGGTGTTCAGCTACTTATGAGGCCGACTGTACTACTAATTAAGTGCCTTCAAAAAGAAACTGCAGCCTTTGAGTTTATTTTTATTTACCTTGATAGTATTTGTTTCAGTAGGTAGGTATGCAGTACTCATAGTTCTGTGGTCGAGTATATATTACGTCATCATATGAGCCGAAAGACGTCCACTGATGGACATAGGTCTTCCCCAGAGAGTTCCAAATTTACCGGTCCTGCGCCACCCGCATCCAGCGGACTCCCGTGACCTTTACCAGGTCATCAGTCCACCTTGTGGGGGGGCCTACCCACGCCGCGCGTTCCGGTACGTGGTCGCCACTCGAGAACCTTTCCGCCCCAACGGCCATCGGTTCTACGTGCAATGTGCCCCGCCCACTGCCACTTAAGTTTAGCAATTCGGATATATTACCTATCTCATCCAAATACCTTTTAAAAGCGCTGTAAGCGGCGGTAGCAGAATTGTTCATGCGTGTGATTCTCAATCCTCATGCGAGTCATGCGGGTTCCAAACCTGATCAATGAGTTCTTCGGAATGTGCGATTCATTTGATATTTCGAACTAATTGGATCCATGAAGTCTTTTTGGTATAAATTGGGAATGAGAATCACTGTTAGACTAGACATGTAGGTACCTACTTACTTTGGAAGTGCTATATGTAGACCTAAAGACTAACCTCTAAGCCAAATCGGTCGTTAAATGATGAATGATGGATTAATCCGCTGAATAAAGCCGCTGCCAAAGTGTAGGTACCTAAATATATGTATCAGATCTGAAATGATCACTCATGTGTATATACGTAATTATATTTCAGAATCAGTACCAGAAAAACGCCCTCGTCTTGAAAATGAACTTAGTTCTAGCGGTGGTCCAGTTCCCGGGCCCCAGAAAACAGAACAAGCACATCAAAAAGCTGATAAGTAAGTAGTTCAAGTACGCTGGTTTCCGTAAACGAAAATAGTCTTAGTACCTACCTAGTGATGTGTCATAAATCGCCGCGATAGAAAATCTAAAGTTATATGTATTAACATAGGTAACCTTAAAGGAAAAAACCCTGGAAACTTTCGGTAGCAAAAATAGCAAAAACGAAACTTATAGTTTCGTCCTGTCAGGCCAGTTGTGTCTGTCTGGATGTCACAGGGCTTTAATTCAGAAAGTATACGGCCTCTGTAGTAAATTTAGATGCCTTTTGCATACCTCTCTATATGCTGTAATCATTTGGACTTTTTACAATAGGGACAGTTGAATTTTTTACAGTGCCAATAACTGCTATAATTACATTAGTATAATAGTTTAAGTGGTATATAGTGGGGAATTGCTACGGTTTATTTGCGAGCCTTGAGGTGAACTTAAAACAAGTTTCAGAATAGAGGTGAAGGAATATAAATTTACTAAAGCTGCTGTATCTATGTTCTCCATGCTTCTCAAAACTAACGAGTTAATTTTTTGATTTTCACAGATTGCGATATGAAAAAAGGTGAACTTCAACTTCTTCTGTTTAAAAAGAAGGTTTGGCAGACAAGTGCTAAAAGTCTAAATAATACAACACGGTTAGGTGAATAAATCGAATGCGCAAAACACACGGCGGATGGGTGCAGATCCGAAGCGGGCCGGGTCAGGAGCACGGCGCGCGGCGCGCGGCGGCGGGCCTATTCGTCTAGCTCTCTATGAACAACAACACAACTTCCACTTAAACTTTGTAAAAGTTCATTGTGAAAATCACTACATACCGAGTAAGCGTTATAGTCCGTTTGCTAAGGGGAAAAAGTATGACATTTTGGAGTACAGCAATGCCATTTGCTACGAATGTTGTACACGTCAATCTGAGCCCAAAACGCCTGGTAGCCAGTTTGAACTCCTCGACAATTCGGGGGTAGGGGGGGTCAGAGTAAAGAACTCCCGGCGCTCAGATTTTTTTTTCTGGCGGATTGGACCTTTGTGTCAAGTTTGGTATCGTCATAATCATAAGGCAACTAGATGATGCCCAATTCATTCCCCATACCTGTTTTTTAGGGTTCCCTAGCAAAATATGACACAAGACTTCATCATCATTCGCTTGTCCTTATCCCATTTACTTGGGGTCGGCGCAGCATGTTTTTTTCTTCCATACCTCTCTATCGCCCGTCAGCTCATCACACACTTCCTTCCTATTCATATCGTCTTTCACGCAGTCCATCCACCTTTTCCTTGGTCTACCTCTTCTCTTGCAACCCTCCACATTCATACTTAATGCCTTTCTAGCAACATTACTATCATCCCTCCGCATAACATAAATATGACACAAGACTTAAAATAATAAACTTTTAGTAGTAAAGAAATGCAAACTAACCCTCATATTTTCATATTTTTTGTATTGAACGTGGTTTAAAAAAAATACTGTCCGAAAGCCTATTTAATGCAGATATGAAAAACATTAACAGTAAACATAAATTTGACTACTTTCAATGTAAAATAAAATATTGAAAGTACTGCGACGTTCGTCAGCACAGCGTACGAGACGGCAAAAAGCCCCGAAAAACAAGTATTACTAACAAAAAAACCAGCCAAGTGCGAGTCTGACTCGCTCACCGAGCGGTTCCGTATAAATTTTTCCTTATCCCATCCCATCTTAACCGGTAGGGCCCGGTTAAGTTAAGTTTGCACCTAGTACGTATGGCGCAGCATACAAATGAGGTCTAAACTTAACGTAAACGGGTTGTCCTCATATAATTATTGAAAACACTATTTAATTTATATCGGCCTGTCGCAGCCGACTGGAGAGACGCGCCTTCAAGAGCGCGTGAAATTCGGGTTCCTCCAAAGGAGAAGCCCCCGCGCACCGATGTGGATAAGGAGGGATTTACAACGGTGTCGAGGAAGCGCAAGCCGCGCAAGAGTCAGTGTGGTACTGCAGAACCGGTTGGTTCCGGTCTGCGGGTTGCCACACCGAGCAAGGCGCTATATGTATCGCGCCTGCATTACACCGCCACGGCTGATGATGTGGTGGAGTACGTTCATCAGAAGACCGGCTTCTCGCTGAGGGTGTTCCAGCTGCGTTCGCGCCACTATGTGCACTTCAGCTCGTTTGTGGTGCGCGTACCGCGGCCGCAGCAGGAGATCATCGCATGTGCTGACTTCTGGCCGAAGGGTGTCGTGTTTCGACAGTTCCGGGGCAATCTGCCGAATCCTACACCTGAGATGACGATGCAACGGGGCCACGCCGTTTCGTCGCCTAAATAGTATTATTTCTTATATGTGTTTTATCTTGTTTAGTTTCGTTCCATGACGCATTGGTTTTACTGTAATGTCGTGTTAACATGTTTTTTAATAAATAAATAAAATAAATAAATAACCGGGCCCTACCAGTTAAGATGGGATGGGATAAGGAACAATTTATACGGAACGCTCGGTGAGCGAGTCAGACTCGCACTTGGCTGGTTTTTTTTGTTAGTAATACTTGTTTTTCGTCACTTTTTGCCGTCTTCTATGCTGTGCTGACGAACGTCGCAGTACTTTCAATATTTTATTTTACATTGAAAAAGTCAAATAAACCAAGTTTATACAAAAATATGAGAATATGAGGGTTTGTTTGCATTTCGTTACTACTAAAAGTTTATATTTTTAAGTATTGCGTCATATTTTGCTACGGAACTCTAAAAAACTGGTATGGGGAATGAATTAGGCATCAACTAGTTACCTGATAACGGCACCAAACTTGACTCAAAGGTCCAAACTAATCCGCCAGAAAAAATCTGAGCGCCGGGAGCTCTGCACTTTGACACCCCTTGCTGTACTCAACATTGTATATCTCTCCATACAAGGATTCCCCTTAGCAAACGGACTCGATAGTAAGTATCAAACTTTGGCCTAATCCATAATATGTTATGGTAGCCTTCATAGAAATTGAGTTATATGACTATATATTTAATCCCTAAACATATCCTGCATTGAGAGATAAGCATCTACGACCCGCCATCAAGTCGACGTAGCCCCGCTTAGCGCGGCTCCTACTTTTCGCTCTGAGGGACACAAGGTGACAAAGCAACCTACCCGGGAAAACTTAATAGGAATTTTATATTAGGTACATTTCGTTTCAAATGTGGAGGGTCTCCCGCCGGACACTCGACTTATAATTTTATTGGAGTAATAACACTAAATATTGAATATTAATGTAATTACGGATCTTCATCAGTATTTGAGCAATGTGCATGGGCTGGAAATGAATGCGAACAAGACATGCATAATGACTAACGGCATATATGTTAACGAATATGTCTACATCGGCCAAATTGTATCTTTTTCACACTAAACTTAATAATTGATTGTCTTTCTCGAGTATTTTTCACATTCTTTGGCATTCCTATAATAATGACAAAAGTTTATGTTATTAAACATAATAGTCAGGTGACAGCAGTCACTTCCATAAAAATAGTACCTAAGCTGATTCTAGATTAGGTAGCCTAGCATTTTCACTGCCAGAAACCCGCCTAGCGGGCGCCTACGCCCTAGTCGCTTTCCGCTACATACGGGGAAATCCACGGGATCGGCTACGAGAGCAGTTGACCCCAGGCTCACTCCGGATGAAATCGTGATAAAACGAACATGAGGAGAAACTGCTTCATTGCTATTGAATAAATTTCTATCAAATTCAGATGCTCGTAACTACCTATTATTAATGTTACAATTATTTAACCTTTTGAACGCTTTCATATTCGAATGAAGTGATCACTCACACGCCAAGCACTGTAACTTGATGTATCGTTAAAAACCAATAAAACCAAATAAAAACAATTCATAACAGATTTTATTCATGATCAAAGTACACCTTCACTCCGACCTTTTTAGTGGTTGTTGGCGTGGTGGGCACGACAGCACTCGACCACTTTAGTGGCTCTCGGCGCTCAAAAGGTTAAGGGGTACGTACTAGACGTGTGCGCCGCGCCGCCGCGCCGCCGCCGCCGACGATTTTTCCACGCCGCCGCCGCCGATGAATTTGACCGGCGTGAAATCGGCGTGTCATAATTGCGTTTTTTTCGGAACAGTATTAATTATTCGATGCAAATTATTTAAGTAATTTTAATTCCAATGCCGAATAAGGAATCTTTACACCACATGGCGACTCTCTAATTTTCTACATTAAAGAGTTTGCTTTAATTAGCTTCGCAATAAATTATAAATTGGCAATTCTGCAGTTTACGTATACATGCATGATTATAACATTCTTGCGAACATACAGATACACGCCATGGTAGATACCGAAGGCTAAAGTCACAACATTTACTTATTTCGTTACTTTTATTGTGACGTAACCTTGATGTAAATTAGATAGGTTTTTTTGAGCCTTCAGCGAACACATAATGCGCAGACTGCGCAGAGTGCTTGAGAGCTGACAGGGCAGCGTTCGAGTTGGTGAATAACAATTTGCAAATCACTGATGACATGACCCTAATACATAGTTGCATATGACACTGAACTAGCTAGCTAGACTTCTAAAGAAAGTAGAAATAATCAGTGTACTGTAAGGCCTCCACGTAATCAGGAAAAAACGAAGCTAATGTTCATAGCTGGGTTGATGCAGAGGGCACGGGAACTACATGACCTGGACTTAGTAGAAAACTTTGTCTACTTTAGGCTCACAGATCTCTACCGGCGGAGACTGTATGAAAGAGGTCATCTGAAGATCGAAAATTGCTTAAACAGCAGTAAAGCAGTATTTTCCAAGCGGAAAATATATGGAATAACAGGAACATCTGATGATGATGACCTGTCCGACCGTTTTCGGTCATGGCGACCATTCCAACTAGCATTTTGGCGCTCGTGCACTCGAAGATGGCTTATGTAGCTGCGAAATTCCGTGCACATTGCGGGCACGTAAGTACGCCGTTCTGGTAGTTGTTTGCTATGGCAGCAGGCGGGCGGGCCTTTAACTGGTCGCGTTTATAGTCAAGGTCAACTTTGCGCTGATCCTCGAACTCGCGAACTTCGATGTTCACCATCCTGCGCCATTCTGACCGCTGTGCTGCCAAACACTCCCATTGAGAGGGCTCAATGTTACATCTCTTCATATATGTCGCTTTTGGACATCCTTGTACCGGAGGAGTTGTCCGCCTTGCTTCCGCTTGCCCTCCATTTCAGATTAGAAGATGCGTTTCGCCACTCTCACCTCCGCCGTACGAGACACGTGACCGTACCACCGAAGCTGCCGACGCATTAGATAGGCCTCAATGCCACCACCACGGGTTCGTCGCAGGACTTCGGTGTTTAGCACTCTGTCGGACCATCTGATCTTCATGATGGATCGCAGGCATTTGAGGTGGAAACGATCCAGAGTGCGAAGTGGTGACGGTACACACACCACGTCTCAGAGGAGTATAGGAGGTAACAGGAACATCTACCGCAACACCAAAGCCAGACTTATGCGCACCCTTATCTTCTCCATTTTTCTTTATGCCTCTGAAACATGGACTTGGAAGCCACGCTTGAGAGCAAAAATATACCTATACATTTGAAATGTGGCACTTACGTAGAATGTTGGTCATCTTATGTATACAACGGCGCACTTATGTGTCGATACTCAAAGAGCTTTGTATCAACATCCGACTTTCAACTGCATGCTTCCAGAGAATGATGACATTATTTGGGCACGTGGCCCGCCAAGACCAGTCCAGCTTGGAGAAGATGATAATGGTTGGCTGCGTTGAAGGAAAGAGGAGTAGAGTCAACGCCCATACGATAGATTGATGCAATCCGCGATGCCACGCGCGTCAATATCCAAGGCGCAATACAAATAGCCCAAAGTAGAAGGGTTTGGAGAATGTTTTTGAAGAACTGCGCTCTTGGTAGTCACGACCCTCATTCTTAAGGAACCAACAAAGAAGAAGAAAAATCAAAATTCTTAATTGATATATACTTATATATTGGTGCAATTAAATTTCAGAAAATGTTTAAACTAATTTATTTCACAATGAGAAGTTACGCTTTATATTTATTTTACCGTACACCGAAAAAAAAGTACCACGCCGATTTCACGCCGATCACGCCGCCGCCGCCGATCAAAATCCCACCGGACGCCGCCGCCGATGATTTAGCCATCGGCGCACACCTCTAGTACGTACTATCGCCCAACGGTACGGGTTCACACTTTCTGTTCAAAATCGTCTGCACATCTATAGTGAACGCTCGAAAATGACCCTAGAGGTGTGTACCCGTACCCTTGGGCGATAGTACATTCATTTCATGTTCAAAAAGTGAAAGTTGGTATACGTATATGATCACCTAGTTGCAGCGGTTGATTATGGTATTATAATATCATAATTACAGTGTAATGTATCTATTATGTAGTAATTGTATTAGGAAATATAATGATAAATTATATTTAAATAATAAAAAAGTTTCTGTAAAAAACAAATATTGGTACAAGCTTTTATTGCCAACCGCAGTTTTTTTACGCAGTTTTTTAATTAATCTTGTTGTAATCATGGAGGTGCTATGGCCACCTTTCATCTTTATCATAAAAACAGTTTTATGGTACCATAGGATGGCATTGCCATCCGACTTATACTAAATTTGAAGTCAACTACAGGAAGTTGGTCAAATTTAACTTGGAAGATTTGACCGGCACATACCTACTAACGATCGAACGAACTAACAAGGCGAGTTAATATAAAGCTTGTAAAAATAACCAGATTAAAATTTATCTGACAGATAGTTTAATATGCCTCATGCTTCATGCTGACCAGACGCTTCACATTTATTTTATTTAAGATCCGATTTGTTAAGAAGTCTGTGAAAATGTAAATTGAGGTGATTATGCCGGTTATGCAATCAGCTTCAGGCCGGCCTCACACAGAACGGGATTGTGTCAGGGAATCATAATCTGAATAATCAAGTTCTACCAAACCACAATTTCTACCAAACCTCCTTTTTTTTTTGTTCTTGAGGGGTCTAGATTCTGTATGTATGGTCTCAGACTGTGTGAGCCCAGCCTCAGCGAACGCCTGACACAGGACAAGGTTTTTTTAATTAAATATATTCACAATTTTGCAGACCCAAATCAAACATTTAGTCACATGCTATTTTTTAAATCTCTCTAACTACCTACTATGAAAACTATAAATTATCCTTTCAATTGAGGTCGTCCATACCGAAGTGTTCGTAAACCAATATACTAAACGGTGATTGCCAACCGGCGCAATTACCTACTAAATTTACTTTACATTTCAGTGTCGTCAGGCAGTTTAAAATTATGCTGTACCTTATTGGCAATCAAAATGTACTTAATATGAAAGAATAAAAAATGGTTGCAACTTAACTGAATATTGTTTCATTTATAAGGGACAAATACGAGGCAAATCAAAAAATAAAAATGCTTATATCCATTACTATTGATTCTTGAAATCACTATTATCGGTTCTTGAAATCACTATTATCGGTTCTTAAAATCACTATTTATCGGTTCCTGAAATCACTATTATCGGTTTTTACAGCACTAAATTAAGCATTCTATACACCATCCACTTGTCACAGCCAACCGCCTAAAAGTGAATGAATTGAATGTTTTCTGTCTCTTTCCATCTTATAGGTGTATAATAGCCTTTATGAGAATAGCAACATTAGATTTTTCTTATGTTGGTGCAGTCTACGCACGACCAAATAAGCGCTGTACTATGAAGTTCCGTCTCTTAAACGTAGTGGTTATATTCTCTTTGGGCACAACCGTTGTGCCCAACAGAAAAAAGTGGAACTATGACAAGGACAACGAATGGTATATCTCTTTCTGTCACACTTAGTGCGTTTCGTATAGCACCGTCGCGCTCGCTCGTGGTATTATTATTACCATAGCCTGTCCATAGTATCCTAGGTTCATGGATACTCACCATGTATAGGCCGCCATAGAGACAGCGCGCGGTCGCGTGATAATACTTCACCGTGTATTGGCCGCCAGAGATAATAAAAAAATAATAATAATCTGCGCCTAAGATAAATTGTTTTTCGTATTTTTTATTAATAATAATTTCCACATGCACCTCTTCTGCGCGTTTTCTAAGAATTTTTAAATAAAAATGATTATATATTTCAGAACGATCTCCTCTCCTAGAGCGACAGCGACAGTGACAGTCAAGTCAAGTCATGGACCAATGATACTCAGGACTAGCTATGGTAATAATAATACCACGTCCGAGCGAGCTGGTAGCATACAAATCTCCATAAGTGTGATAGAAAGGGAAACATCATTCGTTGTCCTTGTCATAGTTCCACTTTTTTTATTTGCACAACTGATTTAGTAAGAAGCAAAAAAACCACGCCTTAATTAAGTAGGTTGTTTATTGTAAGCCATCAGCCATTTTAAGACCAGTTCTTAATTTAGCTGCATAGAAGCCTTTCCGTCTCTCATTGTGGTATCACGTACAGCTTGACCTGAGTATCGTAGGTCCATGATTCAAGCCAAGACAACGGACAGCCGTCAAGATCATAAACTTAAAATGTCAAAACATGTAATTTTGTTTTGTAAATCAAGTGAAACGTTGAAACAGTCGCTTATAGCATAATACTTTACTACCTCCAATGTATTAAAAATGTGTAAATACTAGTACGTTTACAGAAGTTGGTTCATAAGTTCTCGCTAGACATGGATGATGAAAAGCCTTCCGTTTCTTTTCTATCGTACGTATTATTATTTGGAAAATTCAACTTTATTACTTATTGCCCTAATATCAATAAAGCGTCAATAACTAACATAAGTATTCCATTTCAGACGATATAGAAGTCCAACATTTAGCAGGAATGAAGTTCAGACATTAGTAAATATTATTGAGAAAAATAAGTACACAATCCTTAACAAATCAACGAACTCTGCTGTTAATCAGGCCAAAGAGCTTACATGGGAGAGAATAACGAAAACCTTCAACAGCCGGGGGTTCAAGCATGAAAGAACTCTAGATGCTCTGAAGACGAAATGGGACAATCTTAAGAAAGATGCAAGAAAACATGCTAAAAACTTGGTTGATGGAGATAATGGTACGCAATACAATGATTTGACTAAGCAAATAGTGACAATGATGTGTGATGTTGAGAATAATGCACCTATGGAAACAAGTACACACATGGAAGATAATGAGGAATTTAATGGTATGATTCATTTTAAATTTTATATATTCTGCATTAAACCTACCCTATGTAACATGCAAAATTTAATTGAATTTGCTTCATGGGTGGATTGCTAAAAATTTGTATATAGCCTTAATCTAATCTACACTTTAACTTTTTTTCCACATAACATACAACATACATTTTAAATTGGTAACTGTTGTTACACAATGGAAAAAAGTTAAAGCATAGATTAGATTAAGGCCCTTAACTATATATATATATATATATATATTTTGCAATTCACCCTCTTGTGAATTGCAAAAAAAATATACATAGTTAAGTGCAAAATAATTATTAAAGAAAGCAAATTCAATTAAATAAAATTTAAACAAATTTTTGAGTTCAGTGTACAAAATTGGATTTAATTATAATCTTCAATACCTAAAGGTTTCTTTAAATGCATCTTAGCATGCAGCAGATTTATTTTTAGTACAAGTATAGTAGTAAGTAATTTAAGTTCTGATAATGTTACATGACTTTAATAAGTATGGTTACTTACAATTATTTTCTTGCAGTGAAAGTGTTAAATGTGTTCCACATTTTATATTGCATGTTTCTACATATATAACACAATAATATCTCAAACAGATTTAATAATACTTAATTTCAGAACCTGGTTTAAATGATGAAAAAGTGAGTCAAAACCTAAAAAGAAAATCTTGTTGGGAGAGCTTTGATGAAAAGAATTCAGATGAGTCAAATGGTAAATATTTTTTTTAGAAAGTTATTCAACTTCTACAAACAACAACGATATAAATTATAGCTTGTAAGCATGATTGCATTTATGTGGGATGTATAGCATTTATATTATATATATACATATTTGCACATGTAGCGGAAAAGTAGTAGTAGTAGTGTGCTATTTTGTATAGTAGTTACAGCATGAAACGGTAACTAACATCCTCACAAACTCACATATAATTAATTCTTGGTTTTCAGACGGAAATGTTCCCGAAGGATCCAGGTAATATAAATAAATTACAATACTTTTATAATATCACCCAATTTGCTACCCAAACCACAGATGTCCTGAAACCTATTCTTAATGCATGTTACAGAGCAAACCGGTCACTCAATTTCGCCCCACAAGAGTGTAGCCTCTTATTGGAATGTGTGAGAAATGAAAAGAACCATGTGTTTGCCAAAGGATACAATGCACATGCTATTGGATTGAAGAATAAAGCATGGAGGAGGGTGAGTTGTAGTGTTTCAGAATAAACTACCTACAACTTATAGATCCTTCTAAACATGATGATTTGATGATGCACCCTAATCCTATGGACCTATAAGTTATAGATTCTTATATCCATGATGATGCATCCTAATCCTATGGACCTATAAGTTATAGATTCTTATATCCATGATATCCATGATGATGCATCCTAATCCTGTGGACCTTCAAGTTATAGATCCTTATATCCATGATGATGCACCCAAATCCTATCAGATTCAGATTCAGTTGGTTTATTTCTCATCAGTTTTACATCATTTTCATACATTAGAACACACTCAGTAATGAGATTGTCAACAATATAAATACACAATAAATATTTAATTATTAGGATGTTATGTTACCGAAGTGTTGTTGCCATAAGTTGTCAACCTACAAGTTATAGATCATTCTATACATGATGATGATGCACCCAAATCCTATGGATATAATACAACTAATAGGTAAATAAAAAGGAAAAGGGAGGTTGTTTGCAGATTCAATAAAGTATTTACTTGGTTTTGACTACAAAACCAAGTAAATACTATAGTTATACTTGTTCCCAATCAAAGTGACGACTGAGGCCATAAAGAAAGACAATGCAAAAGAGATAACGCGAGCCTATGGTTTTATGGCCACAGTCGTCACTTTGGTTGGGAACAAGTATAGTTAGTTTTTCTGGACATTTTCCGCAAATCGATATCCAACGTGCCTATTTAGCATGAAAGGATTAGACCTAGGATTCCTCACGATGTTTTCCTTCACCGGAAAGCTAATGGTAAATATTTCGTACATAGTTCCGAAAAACTCATTGGTACGAGCCGGGATTCGAACCCACGACCGTCGCCGCAAAGTATTTTTTGCGGCTGTCAAGCGGCAATACTATTTACTAGTTGGAATTTAGATATTTTAAGCATATATATCAATAGCTTAAAATATAATTCTAAATTCCTAGAGTCTAACACCCTTATTCATTACCTATTCATAAAACTTAACATTCTCTGGTAAGGAAAATGTGTTTTGTCGTTTTCTTACGAACACAAATATCAAAGTATTAGGAAATGACAAAAAAAGATAACAGCATTTTAGTTAAATAAAATAGGTTTGATGCACATTTATCAATAAGGGCATAAATATTTGGAGTATTTGAGCATCATTTTTGTTTGTGTTAAATACATATATTTATTTTAATATGGTAAAACCCTAGCGATAAAATCCTGCACTAGAAATCTGTCGTAAAATAAATAGGCTTTCTACTGTAGCAATGTAATTTTAAAATTTTATAATACTCTGATACTGAAATGATATATTGTATACTGTTATGAAAAAATGACACCTCGCCGAGTTTTTTACGCTGGTTCTTCTCGAGGCAGAGGTTTACTTTCCGAACCGGTGGTAGTTTATCGACATTCATAGGTGCATGTTATATGCCTAAATTGAAGAATAAATCACTTTGACTTTGTAAAGTATTTAATTCCGACCTAGACTCTAGTTATCATTATTAATGTATGTGTTTTTCTTTGTAGATATCAGAATCCTTCAATAAAAAGAGTCCACAAAAGAGAACCCAGAAGGTGTTACGCACAAAGTTCAATAACATGAAAACAGTGGCTAAGAGCATGTGCATTAAGGATGCTGTCAAGAACTTTGACTTGAATGCAAAACATGAGAAATTAATCAATGAAAACTCAAAGGTAAGGAATATGATACACTACAAATATTATTAATTGCATACATCAATAAAAGTACAAAATCACAACAAATAAATATAAACAGAGGTCAATAACAAGCGATCTTATTACTAATGAGGGATCTTATTGCTTATGAGCAATCTCTTCCAGACAACCTTTGGGTAATGGAGAAAAACTAAGACTAACCAAAGCTTTTGTCTATTACTTTGTAACCTATTCCTTAATTTAGAAACTAATTTTGTATCAAGAAGTCTGCAAACGAAAATTTTAGGAAAATTTGAAATTATACCATAATTATTATATATTTGAAGTTAAAGGAACAATTTAAAAATTGAAAGCTCCGAGCGGATTCGAACTGGCGACCCGACCACGGCCTGTCGTCGCTACTATCTTAATTTGGAATATATGAAATTTTTGGTTACTGAGACTTCCAATATCCGTTATTTGAAAGGGCGCCGCTGCGCACGATCGAACGTAGCCGTTTCCGTCAAACGAGTCGCTCCACGCCGTCGCTGTGATGTGCTGTGATGTGCTGTGATGTGACATCCGCCTCCGCTCCTGTCAAAACCAGAGCCAGTGCTATAACTACTTCGAAGTTCGGGCATCTCCATCTCTATCGCACTTACAACACTCGAGTGATAGGGATGCATCAGATGCATGTATACGATCTTCGAGTTTCGATTTTCGTGGTAGCGCCGCAGCGCCCGTGCGCCCGCCGCCATGTTAGCTTCAAATAACGGATATTGGACGTCGAACAGAATACATGATATAACTTTATTTGGTTATGGTTATTATAGACCAATCTTTGAATCTTTAATGATGAAAGTTAAGTGTAAATGATGGAAGTAAAGTGCTAATGGTTTGCAGTCAATCAAGTCTGAGCCCGTGTTCGAACTGGAGATAAACGGCCCTGAGGACGAGGACGATCGGCACAACTCGGACAGCAACCACTTCGCCCCAGATCCGCTCGGCACTGTCCTCAATAGCGACTCGGGGATCGGTAAGTACAATGCAATACAGTAGAGAGAATCCTAGAGATACAAACGTCCGATGTGGCGAACTCACACAGACTCGCGTCGCTACAATAAACGTAAGTACATGTCGGGGTAGCTGGCGGTACATCAGGCCGCGTGCCGCGCATGTGTGCACTGATTTTTGATGCAGCGCAGGTTTAAACAGGTCTAAAGTGACTAGTTGAGATACTGCTGTAGCTAATACATGTACTGTGGTGACTGCCGCCAGCGAGATCAATCTTTGTCTCAATTTTTAGGGTTCCGATACCTCAAAAGGAAAAAACGGAACCCTTATAGGATCACTCGGTTGTCTGTCTGTCCGTCTGTCACAGCCGATTCCCTCCGAAACTACTGGACCGATTGAGTTGAAATTTGGTACACATATGTAAATTGGTGACCCAAAGATGGACGCGTAAAGTAAATTAATAAATTTTAAACAACGGGCCACTTTTGGGGGTTAAACTGGAAAATTAAAATAAAAAGTTTTGCACACTGTATTGTGTGACATATCAAATAAAAGGGGTTGTTGTAAGCATGTCAGATATTTCTTTTTTATAATTTTAGCAAAAACAGATTTGAAGTAATTTAGGAAAAAAGACGATAATTGACCCCCCCCTTATCTCCGAAACTACTAGGATTAAAATTCTGAAAAAATATGGAAACGAGTTCCTTGCCTAAAGATTACAGGAAAACCTATAAGAAGTTTGAGTATTCAAAAACACTTATGAAATTTAGATTATATACGGAACCCTCACCACGCGAGTTGAACTCGCACTTGTCCGGTTTTTTGGGTATTTATGTTCATTAATTGTAGTTGCTGCTGTACAAACATTTGTTCCTCTCCAAAAACTGGTTCGAATGGCATCGTAAAAAATATTAATCTACATACACCCCTATTATTACTCCTTAATTCTCTCCCTAATTATTATTCTAGCGGGCAGGTCTACTACAGTAACATTAAACTTCGTCTCCATAGAGATTCTACGTGTTGGATCCATATCCCCCGCACGCCTTCCAACACCACTTCCAATACCGAGCCATAATGGTGAATTGTATTGTGGTGGCACAATACAATTCACCATTATGGCTCGGTATTCCAATTTATTACAATTTAAATCAAATAAAACAACATCGTACTTTGATGTGATTTTGTTTTTAAATGTTTACCGAATAGAGTTAATAATATGTAGAGGTGCTAAAGCAGAAATAAAACACTGTCTAACTAAAAGGGTCGTGTTAAAAGCTGAAATCAGTATAGTTGTTGTGTAGTAATAGTTATTTATGATACAAGTGCGGAAAGTAGGTAATTCCCAACGAGAGATGATGACCAAAAACACGAGCGTCTGCGAGTGTTTTTGAGTGATACGAGTTGGAAATTACCTATCCGCACGTGTATCATAAAATATTTTACAATGCATCATGCAAGGAAATAAAAAAATATAGACAAAAGGTGAGATTTTTATTGTCATGGACCTCATTCCCGCACGTGTGTGGGAATCAGGGATCGGATACCGGTATTATTTCGTTCTTTGGTTATTATATCATTTTTGATCGGGCAATCTAATAATACGAATATGCTACCTAATTACACGATAGAGTCCTACATTAAGAGCCTAAAATAATTCAAAATATTAGACTACTTCGGGGATTTTTGAAAAAACCGGTTCCGATCCCTGGTGGGAATATTGGCCCGGAATAGGCATGATGTCTAAATTTTTTTCCCGATGCCATGCGCACCAGTTTTTGAAGAGGAACAAATGTTTGTATGGGAGCAACTACACTAAAAGAACATAAATACCCAAAAAGTTGAGTTAAAGACGGGCCTCGC
The DNA here is from genome assembly GCA_932294315.1 of Epinotia nisella. Lineage (NCBI taxonomy): Eukaryota > Metazoa > Arthropoda > Insecta > Lepidoptera > Tortricidae > Epinotia > Epinotia nisella. The sequence continues at coordinate 12,881,727 of OW028685.1, read as the reverse complement.
TGGCCGCACCCGAAACGCTTCATACTGATTGACTCAAAAGTATGACGTCACACTTTGGTATTTGTACTAATATTTTATTTTATTATTTTATTTTATTTAATCATTGTAGGGGAAATCAAGTAAATTGCTGTTTAGGTCGCGAAATACTGCGTTTAGGTCCATAGTTGTCATACAATTTTGTTTTTATAAAAGCGTAAGGATTCTATTGGTAGCTTTAAATTTACCCTTGGACAATAAAAAAAATGCTATTTTTTTCTAAACTTTCACGTTTCATATATTTTTATGATATTAATTATATTTTTTTATTTATACTTTATTACAATAATTTGATGGTTTACTATCCATTTAGCAACACTATGTTATCAATTTTAACATGAGTCATCATGCCTATTCGCGCACGGCCCCGCCCCGCCCCGCACTGCCGTACGGGCATAGAAGACTTCCCTTGTTTATGTTTACCCAATAATCGTATTACCCACATATTCGTAGCCGATTAGCGTTCGCAAAGTTTGAGAAATAATTATTGTAAAACGAACTCAAAATTTTACGAGCTTTCGAATGACGCCCCACACGTTCCTAACAATAAAAAAACCGGCCAAGTGCGTGTCGGACCACGCAAAACGAAGGGTTCCGTGCCTATTAAAAAGGTCGTATCGTCATAGAAATCTTACGGCACTTACGTCCTTTTCTTTGAGGAAGGCAGTTTTTCAGCAATATCTCGGAAACCTTTCATCCGATCTTGTTCAAAACAATTTTCGGTGAATGAACTTAATAAGCGCTGTGTCCATGAATTTTTTCATATTTTTAAAATACACCGTTCAAAAATTAGAGGGGGGGGGACAGAATTTTAGTGAGTTTCGGGGCGATTCTCTCTGACTGTATGCACTTAATCAAAAAAATTCCAGAGAAACCTTATATTTATTTTGAAAGGCCTATCGATTCATGTGCCACACGTGGGCTCACGATGAAAAAAAAAAATTTGACTTTTAGTTTTATGTATGGAGTACACCCCTAAAAATTTTTTTTTTTGTAATTTTTATTTCAAAACTTTGTAGCGGCTAACAAAATACACCTATCCTCAAAATTTTATTCAAATACACCTTATAGTTTTCGAGTAAAATGCCTGTGACATACGGACAGACGGACAGACGGACAGACGGACATACGGACATGACGAAACTATAAGGGTTCCGTTTTTGCCATTTTGGCTACGGAACCCTAAAAAATGGCCTGATCCCTTATTACTCCCAAAACTGCCCCCTTAATGGGGGTTTGCCCTTTTTGACTTTATTTACGTGATTAGGCCATAAATTCCTGTATCTATACCAAATTTCAGCTTCCTATGTTACACAGTCTTTGAGAAAACAGAGTTATTACCACAAACTTCGAAATTTGAAGTTCGGGTATCTCCATCTCTATCACACTTACATTACTCGAATGACAGGGATGCAGATATACGAACTTCGAGTTTCGAAGTTCGTGGTAGCGCCGCTGGCTGTGACAGACGGACTCCGAGTGATCGCATAAATAAATAAATAAATAAATAAATAAATAAATAAATATTACGAGACAGTCTTACACAAATCAACCTAGGCCCACGGTAAGCTCAATAAGGCTTGTATTGTGGGTACTAGGTGACGATATATATAATAGATAAATACATATAGATACTTATATACATATATAACATCCATAACTCAGGAACAAATATTCGTGATAACACACAAATAAATGCCCTGACCGGGATTCGAACCCGGGACCTCCAGCTTCGTAGGCAGAGTCACTACCAACTGGGCTACGGAGGCCGCTAAAGCGCGGCATAAGTGTGAACCAATTTTGGTACGGAACACTAAAGGGTTAATAATGATTTACATAATTTCAGGTTCAACACATTCGAGATCCTGGAGTCAAGAGAATAAAGAAGTAGCTAAATTAAAACTAGACATATTAAATTACAAAATGGAAACAGCTAGGGTGAGTAAATATGAGTATTTATATTCGGTGATTACCGGAAACCATTTTAGTTTAATCATTAGATTATTTACTAAAAATTTGTTAATCACAGAAAGGATAAAACCTATTTGTTTTTATTTTGTTTGGTTGTAGGTTAGAGCTCAGCCGAGCCTTAAGAGGGCACGTGTTCAGAAAGATTAAAAAAAAAATTGGTATTTTGTAAAACCTATTTCCGTCGCGTTTTGCGCGAATTAGGGGTGTCTCTGTAAATGTGTTCGTAAATCATCAATGTGTGCGTGTAAGGCCACCATTTTTCTAATTTTGTAATTTGAAGTTCACGGGGAAGAGATCAGAAATGTCACGCTATACATGCATCCCTTTCATTTTATTCCTGACATCTTGAGCCTTGATTTTTTAAAGGAAATCGCTGGAATTGAGGGAACTCCTCAAATATAGAAGGCACGCATGTAGTAATTTCGGTATTTTCTATTATAACTAGTGTATTTACACCCAGAAATCACAAATTCGGTGAAGTGGATCTGATGATGATGACCACAGATGACTTATGGAACTCGTACTTAAAACTGTAAAAGTACGTTACTGATTCTGATATGATTCCGTTGAAATAGCAACTATTGAAGTCTTGTACTGGCACCACACTTGGGGTTGCGTGTTCGCGTTGCATCGTTGCCTCTCTTTCATTTGCCGTAGGAAGAAAAAGATGCAGCACGAATATTTGGGCAAATACCGCCAAGTGTGCCAAATCGACAGAACTCTTCAAATATTATCGGCCCACATACAGTAATATGATTTTCGTCTGTAATAATCAACGTATTTACCCTCGGAAAGCAGTCCATGTGGTAAAGTAAAAAGAAAATGTGGAAATGTTCATTAATTGGCTTGGCGGAGTTACCAAATTGAAGTCGGTTAAAACTTTGTTTTTAAAGTAAATTATTTAATGGCTGATGAACGCCGTGATGCTGTATCACAAATAAATGTGGAAAGACTATCTTGCAGGCCTAGGCCTCCAATTTTGTATGAAATGCCATTACGGAACTCTTGACTCGCCGCGCCCGAAACGTGATACTTCGAAGCCTATATAAAGAACACAACGTCAATATTTTATTGCATGATTGTGAAAAGATTGTTATTATTTATTCATGTCATCATGTTAAAATTGATAACTCAAGTGTTGCTAAATGCATAGTAAACCATCAAATTATTGTAATAAAGTATAAATTACAAAATAGAATTATAAACATAAACAGAACCCAGGACCTAGAAAGTTTAGAAAAAATATGTTTTTATTTATTTTATTGTCCAAGATTACATTTAAAGCTACCAATAGAATCCTTACGCTTTTATAGAAACAAAATGGTATGACAACTTTGGATCTAAACGCAGTATTTCGCGACCAAAACAGCAATTTACTTGATTTTCCATACAACGATTATGATTTCACAGTTTGCTATTTGTACTAATCGACATAGGTCAATTAGTAGTATGGATCGTTTCGGATGCCGCCAGCGAGGTCCGTCTTTGACTAGAATTTTTGGGTATTTATTTATGTTCTTTAATTGTAAGTTGCTCCCATACAAACATTTGTTCCTCTCCAAAAACTGGGCCGAATGGCGTCGTAATAATACTTAGGACACAAGCCTATTGTTCGATTGTTTTTTCAGCTAGAAAGGCAAAGGCTAGAGGAGACGACTCGAGCAGAGGCCGCTACTCAGGAGGCCAACTCCATAGCCGCAGCATTGCGTCTCCGCGCCGCGCGGCTGGAGGCGGTCGCCGCGGCCGCGCGGCTGCCCGCGGAGCACCCCGCCCGCCTGTTCACGGCCGAAGAGCAGCCGGCAGAGAGGTACTTGCGACAGTACGAGCACACTTGAGGTGCACTTACTATTTTGTTGGTTTAATTCGATTGTCGTATGTTATTTTAACAAAACGGGACAGTTGATGCATCAGCAAAGTTGGTTTTGAATTGGCGCTAATCGTTATCGTACTGTAAATATGAAAAGCGGTCAATGATATTGCATATTACCGAAGGTTGTATAGTCTATCCGGTGGTCTAAGAGCGAACAGCCATAAAGGTCAGCTAATTGGTTAATCTATTGTAAAAGACCATTAGTGATTTGTTACACATAGAACAGGGTAAGGTAGTAGTTTGCACTAAAGTACAATGTCAAAGAACGCCAATAAAAATTGTAAATGCAGCTTAAAAATCGAGGGTACGTAAACGGTTACTTTAAGAAAAAATGGGGCTACTTTGATAATTTAGAATGTAGTATAAAAGCAGAACTATTTGAAATTAAGAAGATTTAATCGAGTATACAGCAAGATAGAATACTAATATATTCACTGCCACAGTTTACCCACAAGTAAAAACAACGATTTCGAAGAAAAACCTATTTGAACAAACCCCCCGAATCAAAGTACCAACGTAGTTGTTGAGATACACCTTCGTTTACTGAACGCACAAGGTATTTTAAACTTTAAAGAAGTTGCAATTCACTTGTTCGTATTACGACGTATGATCATTAGAAATATAGGCTATTTAGCAGGCTTTTTATTTATTTTATTGCTTCAAAGTTGCTTAAAATTGTATGCCACCTGGACCATGTTTGTTCTTAAATGTGTTGGTAATAGGTACCTTCTCTTTCATAAAGTGTGTAAGGTTACCACCTTCACTGATCTCTACTAAGCTGTGAAGGTGAACTAAAAGTACAACAATTTGAGGTTCACCCTGTTAATGTAGGAATTAGGTGTATAGTGTAATTGTTTTTTAAGTGTCCCGTTATGCTAAAATAATGTCAGTATTCTGTTGTTTCTGAATGTCTAGCTATGTCAGCTTTGAGTTATACAGCGACCGGTTCGTTGTCTATGGTGTGTCATTTATGTTGTAACACTGAAGCAGTGTCAAATAAAATACAATAATTTAGATACGAAAATTTGTATATTTTACTTAATTGCATTTTACATGATGATAAATTATAAATCAATAATAAAATTAATATTTTTAAATATGCATTTGTACAATTTCCATCTATAACTAACTAAACTACGACACCTATTTGAAATATATTACACATTGCTAATTTACAACATGCTTTTTACATAGTCTACTTCTATCTAGTATGTCATTATGTATAAAGTACAATACATACGTACGTACATACATTCACAATGCTATTGAAGTAGTGTAAAGATTAAGTAATGAGCCACAAGTCTATAAGACAAGCTTCAAGAGTCCGACGGAGCGCGGTTTTCAACAAAATAACAAACATTTTTGTTTTTGTAAATCTTTCGTCTTTTCCTGATTCTCTGTAAAATGAGAATTGAATTTGTATAACAGTGTTAAGGCTCCGAAGGGCTCTTTTAACATAATACAGTTAGTAAAGTTTGAGCGTATTCTAGTGATTGAGTCAGTCGTGATCTCAAAATGCGTTTTCTGTCCGGACTATTGGATTTCTCGGTCCTTTAGCTACCAAATACCTTTTACTTTTGTATACTGACTCGTGAGGCAAGTATCAGGAACATTTATGTTCTTTCAGAACAAACCATGGTCTTATCCACGTACATAGTCTACTATTAAGTCTTCCAACATAAAAATGGCACCAACAAGAAAAACAGCACCACAAGGCCCTGTTCTCGAAGCAACATGTTATGGTACGTTTACACGCACGCCGTGCAGCCCGGCAAGCAGCCCGGCACGCAGCCCGTGCACTTTTGCCGGCCAAGCAAGTTGTTTACACGTTCGCGGGTATGAGAGTTTTTTTTTGTTTATAATGTTTATTCTGGTGGTCTCAAATTGTTGGTAACCCTCCAGCAAGAGCAAAATGTCTTTCTTTGACTATTTTTGATCGTTTGAAGACGGACATTTTTAATATTGCACGCGAGCGTGTAAACAGGTACTCAGGCACGAGCACATACACCCTTTGATCTTTGTCAAAAAACCGATCGTCCCGATCGGCGGCATGCACGGGCTCGGGCGCGTGCACAAGCGGGCTGTTTACACGCTCGCGCCCGCGCTTGTGCCCGTTGGATGTCGATTTGAACGCGTGCGTGTAAACGCAACATTACAATTTTACAAGTCTATACTGACAACACGAAACGGCGCTTGTTCAATACCGACTGACCTTTTGACTGGTGTTGCCTGTTTAAACTTGCAAAATTCTTCGCGCTTCGTGAAACGCGTCATAGTAACATAATATCATCTTAAAATTGACAAAATTATGCAATGATATTATACTTATGATGTTTAAAAATATCTACAATTAAAATATGACAAACTAGTACTAGCCGGTCGGCGGAAAAGAAGTGTTATCCCCGTGCGAGTACATTTTCACACATACACAATCTACGAGTCGTAACTAGCTGATGCAAAATTGTATAAAATCTGGACGGATAACTCAACTCACTACGGCAAATGAGCATCCAGCAATTGAAACCTCAGTTGACATCCGTGTCGTTAACTTTAAACTTTCGCCGAGGCGTACAAACTACGTTGATCTCAGTAGGATACCGATAGTTGATTCTTACCAGTCATTTCTCCTTCAAAAAACCCACATTAATATTTTGTCTTTGCGCAATAAAGACATAGCAGACGGCATAATCGTCAATAACGGACAAATTAATCCTTGTACAGTCAGGGGTATTAACATAGGTACATAAATATCTGTACAGGACTCTATTGTCAATGTCATAAAGGCGTGTACAGATATTCTTGTGCTTACTAGCTTCTGCCCGCGACTCCGTCCGTGTGAAACTCGTTTATATCGTAGCTCCATACAATTTTTCACCCCCTCCCCATTTAACATCCTTAGGGGGTGATTTTCGGGATAAAAACTATCCTATGTCCTTCCCCGGGACTCAACTATCTCTGTACCGAATTTCATCTAAATCGGTTCAGCGGTTACAGACAGACAGCCAGACACATTTTCGCATTTATAATATTAGTATGGATTTATGTACAACGTATATTAATACCCCTGACTGTACAGTTCGTGAGCCCTTAATATTTTACTTTTACTTTGACACAGACACAAACTCGAATCCTATTCTAAACGCTCACGGACTGGTAGCTCTACCTCCTTATCTCATACGACCCGGTCACAATATACGTGCACATCCCCCGAATGGGACGCTCCTCCCGCGCCCCCCTCTTACCTCCACGCGCTCGCTAAGTGTGCTTCACACAGTACTCAGTCCACCGATATGACGTCACGTGGCGGGGTACACAGATATTGTGACTGGGTAGTACATGAATCATACAACCTTGACATAAGAGTCAGAATATGAGTAACGGATTCACCACGAAAGGTTCCACTTTGTCGGTTGTTAATAAGGACGATTGTTAATTGCTTCGTTATGTCAATAGCGCCTCATTGACTACCTACCAAGCGATACCTTCTGCTTTGGAATTATCTCGTTATTTTCACTTCTAACTTTGCTGTGATAGCATCTTTCAAAATGTGTTTTATTCTAGTTTCCGAGTTAGTCAGTACCGCACTCAACATCCTTGACGCATTCTGTCTTTCCATAGCAGGTTAACTATCGGAACCCTATAAATTACTAATGGCAGCCTTTAATTTATTGTAAGTAGATAATCATATTTATGCTAACATTAAATATAACTATTTCGTCGTCATTATGGCAGTCGCGGTTATATTCTGTAGCTAAGTACTATCTCGACATTTTCTTTGGTAATTATTCCCATCCAAACTCCTCTCATTAAAGATGTGGGCCTCGACTTTTCTAGTATTTACTTACATATGTATTTGTTGCATAAGTACTGATGCGTTTTAACTTTAACTTGATCTGCACCATGCCTAAACATGGTGCACAGATACACTCACCGGCAAAAATGTTGGCCATAAACTTTTTGTGATTTCAAACTATACATTGAATAAATTAAATAATGATTTTCTGTATAGTAAACTTTTTCTAATTTAGGCCAAATTTTCTGCCGGTGAGTATAGTTTGTCAACTATTCAAATCTGTTCATATACCTCATATTGAGGAGACATTTTAGTACCAAACATCAAGACCTTTTTCACTGTAGATAACATTACGATATATTTACTTGTATAAGCTTTTTACATAACCCATTCGTCCCAACTCCAACGCCAAAACGCGTCCAATTGTTATCAAGCCAACGTGATATTTTTCACAGCCTAAACGTTCGCAAACAACCGATCGGTACGTCTCAGACCGTTCACGACTAGCGCATATGGCACCAATTCCAACGTATAATCAGCGCTAGACTGATTGCGCCCATGCATTCTACAAGAATAGCTGTAGAATGCATGCGCTAGTCCGAATAAGGCCGGAGATACGCCAAATATCTTCACTTGTAGGGATGTGAAAAAATAATCGATTATGAAAACAATGATTATTATTTTCCTAAAAATCGATTCAGATTTTGAAATAAATCGATTATTTTTTAATCGATTTTAATTTAGAGCAAATGAATCGTTCTTTAAGGCGGAAGTCACATCCCTACTTCACCGGCTTCTCCCCGGTTCACAATAATTGTTCATTCCGCTCACTATATCTGCAAGGTGGCCAACGAAGGCGGAGTGGTGTCGTGCGGCGCGCACGGGGTGAGCGGGGTGAGCGGGGTGGCGGGCGCGGAGGGCGCGACGGCCGTGGCGGGCGTGCTCGGCGAGTCGGCGGGCGGGTCGGCGGCGCGCACGAGCGCGCGGCGCAGCTCCTGCGCGCGCGCGGCCAGCGTGCGGGCGGCGGCGCCCATCTCCGCCACGGCGCCGGCGCAAGGGAACTGCTGCGCTGCCGCCTTGGTCTTGGCGACGGTGGCGGCGAGCGCGTCCGACAGCGCGTCGGAGCAGCGCAGCGCTCGGGACTTTAGGCCGGCGTGTTGGGCGCTCCTGTTGGAAAACAGACTTTGATAACAATATCCTTCGCAGGTTTTAGCATCGCTAACGCATTATAGCTTTAGAAGCTCTGAACACGATGAAGAAGAGGAAGCGCGAATATAATTTATGCAAATGATTCCAAAAACACTCGTTATCTATTCGGAATTACTATGAAACCGCGGTAGCGGATGGCAGCCAAGGAAGAAAAGAAGCATTATAGAGCAGCTGGATGAATTGATATTCATCCAAATGCATTATAATATGTTCTTCTGTGTGGTACTTAGAACCGCATACTCTAGCGGCTGGCCCATCTCCACAGTACGCCTCGACGGCAGTGCCTAACATACCTGCTAGTAGTTCTAAGCGTGGTATAACAATGATACTGACCGATGCACAGTGTCTCCGACGTGAACGATCCTATGCGCGCTGAGCACGACGAACTTGCCGTGCGCAAGGAAGACGTCCGGTGGTTGGCCCATCTCTACTGTACGTAGGAACGCTTCCACGGCGGTCGCGAGGTGCGCGCCGTACGTGGCTGCTTGTGCGGCGTAGAACGCGGCCAGTTGCCGGTCGTCGGCGGGCAAGCGAGTGGCCGCTGCCACTGCGCTAACCTGTAACATGAGATATTGAAGTCAGTTTTATTGTACATATTAAATAATTTTTGATACAAAATTATTTATTATTGCATCGGGTGATTCGGTGGACTAATCTGAATATTCTATAACCGTGTTTATGATACTAGGCGCCACTATAAAATCAAATTCACCAGATATCTCTTTGAAAAAAATTTGCTCTTAAGTATTTACTTAACAATTCATCATATTTTACGGTATAACACAGTTTTTTTTTCAATATTTAATTGTAGCGTATTTTTTGTTCTATATACACAACTTTATAACATTTCACATTGAGCCCTCCGTCCGGTTGAAAATACCTGGATGGTATATAACTTAATTTGTAACTCAGTAAACCTATTCGGGATCGTTGCAGAAAAACAATGTACATCTCTGTAAAATCTCGTCGCAATATCTGTGTTAGTGGAAGTTGTAGAATGTCTCCCATTGTTCTGTCGGATCGCCCCATGGTGGCCTCCGCCCACAGAAGATAATATTCCCAGCTAAAACCTCTAAACTGCTGCTGCACAAAAAAATTAGAATCTCTTACCTCGCCAGCGTGGTCGGCGTCCCTGACAAGCGCATCGAACGAGGCCCGCAGCTTGTCGGGAAGCGCGGCGCGGATTTCCGCGTTCCGCCGCCCCACCGCATTGCGGGACTCCAGACGCACGTAGTCGTACTCCTCCGTCCACTCGTGCTCGGGGACTGTACCGGCTGAGCGCCTGGACAAAAGAAAACAAGGTCTAAATCATAATTTCTACCGAAGAACCAATGCCGCGCCACAATAATTAGGTTTCTTGGCTTCGTCCAGCAAACTACAAAATTTTAATTTTGTCGGTGCTTTGGAACTGCACCGGGTGACCGCTTGAACAAAATAAATCGCGCTATGATTTCATCTGAAGAAACAAATCTAGGATCGCGCCACAATAATTAGACCCTTGTTTCGGCGTCAAATGACATTTGGTGAAGATGGGACTCTCGGACAACTTAGATTGTAGATACGTAGTGTAGATGTCATAACCTCTCCAGACAAAGAATGAATGAATTTGGAAATGGTTACCCAGAACCAAAGGAATTCAAGGCTCCAGTTTGTGGAAATATTAGAGCGATCGTTGGAGTGTGTACTATGCACAAAGAAGGGGACAATTGCATAAAAGATCATATTAGGGCAAGTGTATTCGTCAAACAAAAATAAGATAAGAACACCTCAACCAGTACCGAGCTTCGCGGGTTTTATGATTTATCTATCCGCTGTCTACATTACGTCGGGACCACACACGTTTAAGCCGTGCTTTGATACCCTTCCGCTTGTAAAAGAGGTCTTACCTAAACAGCAGCGAGGCATTCCCGTGTATGAAAGAAGCGGCTCGCCTCACGTCTTCCGTCAGCGACCGCGCGCAGGCGACGAGTTGGTCGAGGGCGTCTTGCGTCCCGTCCGTGGGCTCTCGTTCTCGCTCGAGCCGATCTGGCGCCCAATCGCCCGCGTCCAGCGCAGACGTCGCCTCGTGCGTTATGCGCTCCGCGTCCTTCAGGGCCTTTACTAGTGGCCGTAGCTTTACTGCGATGCCTGCAAATGGAGGTTTATTATTATTAGGTGGTCTAGGTACGGCTTGGAAACGTTTATTGAGATGGATGGTGTGAACACTTACGGTCGTATTCATAAACGGTCTACAAGCCTATTTTAACTAAAGTGGCGTTAAAATTCGTTTGTCTTACTGTCACTACCATTAGTGTTCGTAAGAAAAAAACAAAGCTATAAAGCGGTTAGCAAACATCGTCTGTTGGGAACTATTCTTATGAAAAAAAAGACAAGTGCAAGAAGACTTTACATCTAGGCCAATCAACTTTTTCCTGTCGATAGTTGCCATCTTGCTCCTGGGTTATTTTATAAGAACTGTTGTTTTATTTCATGGGCCATCTTATAAGCATGTTAGAAGTTCATGCTGTAACAATTTTTTTTAAAAAGTCCTTGCTAACGGACCAGAATAATAACGAGAAATGTTGATTGATCCATCCCTTTTGCAAAGAGATCCTATAGTTACCCCATCTAGAGGATCGTAGAAGCGAAGTCAAAATAGAAAATGCAATAGTATTTAGTGGTTATTCTACTTAGGGCGAGAAAGTAACCTTTGTCCTGCGCATCATGCGCGTTAGCCAGCGTGGCGTCGGCGAACACGGCGAGGTCGTGCAGCGCGGCGCGCAGGCGCGCGCCCGCCACGCGCACGTCCAGCACGCGCGGGCGCAGCGCGCCGCGCCGCCGCCAGCCCGGCGCCACGTACGACAGCAGGCGCGACACGGCTGCTGACGCCTCCTCCTGAAAACAATCTTATGGTTTAGACTCAATGTCATCTTTTCCGTACTTTTTCAATTAATCAAGAACTCATTAATCTTGGTGGCAGAGGGCCTACCGCGAAGCGAAATTCGTTTTCGTTCGTGTATCTCCGTCTCAGTCGCACTCGCTAACTCGAGCGACAGAGACGGAGATACACGAACGAAAACGAATTTCGTTTCGCGGTAGGCCCTCTGGTCTATCTCCACAGTACGTAGGAACTCCTCGACGGCACAATGGTGGTGGATTTATGATCTACACTGCAACCGACCAGAACTAACAAGGTGGAGCGATTATCTGGTCAACATTCTGGAGAAGCGTTGGTTCCGTCCTTATGGAGATCCTTCTAGAGAAGCCGATGTTCAGTAATGGATGTTATCCAGCAGGAATAATGATGAATGGGGTACAGAGAACGAACTGAGAGACTAAAACAAATAATAAGTACATGCTGTAAAGAGCCGAGCTAACCGAGTTGGTGAAGGTACTACTACATACGACATAGTGCTAGACAAACCAATAGCGTGGAGACACATGGTAGTGGAAGTGCTCGTGAACGCGGCACGCGTATGTACTGGAGTGGACGGAGCTGATGGAGGTACTGGGATTATGAGACATGGCTTTACCTGTAATCTCTCCAAGGCTTCTAACGCGGCGTCGCAAGGTAGTGGAAGTGCTCGTGAACGCGGCACGCATATGTACTGGAGTGGGCGGAGCTGATGGAGGTGCTGGGATTATGACACGTGGCTTTACCTGTAATCTCTCCAAGGCTTCTAGCGCGGCGTCGCAAGGTAGTGGAAGTGCTCGTGAACGCGGCACGCATATGTACTGGAGTGAGCGGAGCTGATGGAGGTGCTGGGATTATGACACGTGGCTTTACCTGTAATCTCTCCAAGGCTTCTAGCGCGGCGTCGCAAGGTAGTGGAAGTGCTCGTGAACGCGGCACGCATATGTACTGGAGTGGGCGGAGCTGATGGAGGTGCTGGGATTATGACACGTGGCTTTATAGTGAACATTTTTTAAAAAGTAGGAATCCACTTCAAGTCTTATCTGCCGATGAATGGTTTTGTTCTCTATTGTTAAGGCCGACCGCTAATCACCCGTGCAAAATAAAATGCATAAATAACAAATGATTTCATACGAATAACAACTTTATATTAAATTAATAAGGTTCAAATTTCATCAGCACGCACTCGACATAAAACCTTTTGGAACGGAAGAGCCGAACACCTGGGCGATCACGGCTCTTATTTCCAAAAGGTTTTATGTCGAGTGCGTGCTGATGAAATTTGAACCTTATTAATTTACGATAAAGTTGTTATTCGTATGAACTCATTTGTTATTTATGCATTTCATTTTGCACGGGTGATTAGCGGTCGGCTTTAACAATAGAGAACAATTCCATTCATAGGCAGATAAGATTTGAAGTGGATTCCTACTTTTTAAAAAATGTTGACCCTGTAATCTCTCCAAGGCTTCTAGCGCGGCGTCGCAAGGTAGTGGAAGTGCTCGTGAACGCGGCACGCATATGAACTGGAGTGGGCGGAGCTGATGGAGGTGCTGGGATTATGACACGTGGCTTTACCTGTAATCTCTCCAAGGCTTCTAGCGCGGCGTCGCAAGGTAGTGGAAGTGCTCGAGAACGCGGCACGTCGTATGTACTGGAGTGGGCAGAGCTACCCGAATTGGCAGAGGCGCTGGATGTCGCCGACGTTAGGGAGCCGGTGCCGCTACACGCGGAATCCGCGCTGGCTGGTCGCGGCGCGCGCGGCGCGTCGTACCTGGTGCAGACAAGACAATTTGGTAAAATTAGGGGATATAGGCCTCACCTGCATAGTGTCTTCTAACACACTTAAAAAGACCTTAACATAATCTATAATATATCATGTACATCATGTCATGCGCGTTCTTAAAATGTTGATGGACAATATGTATTGACGAGAGCCAAAAAATTTAAAACAAGAATATAAATAATTCGCCTGATTAATTCTATTGTTGTTTCTGATTTGTTTGGCTCTCGTCAATACATATAATATTTTTTATCTGTTTTAAAGATGACCTAAGATTGTAGCGTTTGAATATTTACATATGTAGGAATAATATCAATGCAAAAAATATATATACAAACAGTATTAACCAAAATCCGCAAAATACCACACAGAACAACGACGTCACTAAGTTGTTTTCTTATCCACGTCATGTTTACTTACTCATCAAAATAACGTAATGGATGGTATGGAAATTTGAGGTAAATGTACGCAAGAAACCGCACAAACACATTATACCTATATACACACGTATACACTCAACCCTTTCTGTTCCAATAAGCATTATAGGCAGAGACGAAGGTAACGGACTACTTAGGTAGGTGTCGACTTAAGTTTTGACGAACATCTTGCTTCACTCTCCTTGTTTTAACTCACATATTATGCCCCTTGATTCGTAAATGATATGTACCTTCATATGCCCAGACCCAGAACCGTATTATTTTCGTTGCGTTTTCGAATCAATGGGCTTATAGAATACCAATAAGAGACCTAGTTCTAGGCATAAGGGATGTTGATCGTTTTCTAAACAATGGGCAAATGAGATACCAAAAACAAGCATAATTGGCATATATGTACAGTCAGCAGCAGAAGTAGCTAAGCGGGCCGGGTGTTCAAAATGACCTGTACACGACTTTATTCTTAAGAAATTAAGAGCGTGTGTAGGTTATTTTGAACACTCGGTCCGCTTAGCTACTTCTGCTGCTGACTGTACATATGGGTAAGTAGGTACAATAGAATGTGCCAAGGATGTAAACAAACCATTTTACTACATAACTCTATACTATAGTTTCATGCGAGGTTTGACATTATGATTGGTAATAAGTGCATATGTTTTTAATGTGTATTGTGAGTTAAAAATAACAATTTTATGTTATTTTCAATAAAATGCACTTTTGAGGTTATGAGAGAAATTCACTTTCGAGTCTTGATTCTGGGGCGCTATGTGAGATTCAACAGTAATATAATCTTGTCATGGCGTTGCTGGCCCATTGACTGGATAATACATTTCTGCTTAATTAACGAAAAAAAAAAGTTACTAATTAGGTACGACAAAAGGACCAAAGATGTATAATTAAACCAGACACGCACCAGTCACCGATAGGCCTCGGGGAGTCATAGTTGCCGATCCTTTGCACTGGCATAGGCGCCCGAGGCACGTCGTAATGTGAGCATTCCTCTATCTGAAATTGCAAGGGAAAAAAATTAATGTAAGGTAAATATTTTTGTAGTGTGTGAGGTCTGGAATGCACGAGGCATGAGGGCTAATTGGTCTTAAGTAAATTCTCGGCTTCTAATTTGGGTAGGCCCCGCACAAGATGGACTGATGACCTGGTAAAGGTGGCGCGGGAGGCCTATGTCCAGCAGTGGACGTCTTTCGGCTGATATGATGATGATGAAATTCTCGCTACTGCTAGAGTAGTAAGAAGAAAAGCTACGGTTTTCCGAGCTTAACGCCTGAAGAAAATTGTCGGTATAAGCGTCGTGAATATTCTACTAAACCCAGCCGCCACTAATACCACAATAACACCACTACTAGCTCTGTCTATATGTTATTGTGTTCCTGATGGTGAGTAAAGTCGGATCACCACCGAGTTCCCAAGGATTTGCTAGGTTGACAGGGAGGGACCTGCATGTGTCATCTTAAAAATAACACCTCTCTTTTTGTGTCGGGTGTTAAAAAAAACTAGCAGACCTCCTTTACCTTAGTGAACGCAGGCGACTGCTGCGTCGGCAGCGGCTGGTGCGCGACGGGGGCGGGCGCGCGCGTGCGCCGCCGCTGTAACGCCACACTGGCGTCGAACACGCCCGCTACGATGCGCAGGCGGTTGCCCGGGCATATTCCCTGAAACGACATGACACGTCAGTTACACTTTTCTAGACTCCCTTTTTCATAAAACTTAACCCTTTAACGGGCATAAAAGCATATGAAAATATTAAAATTAATTGGCATCCTCCCAGGCCACGGGGAATGTATATCTCGTCTTATTATAGCCTCTTGTCTATTATTGGGTCACTTTGATTAGTGATTAGTGCGAGTTCATACATTTGCTGCAAGTGCGAGTAGCTTTTGTATATATATGAAATTCTTAAGACATTTAAGGCGATGGGTCGTTAATTATTAATTTGTGTGCCTATGTACAAATTTAAGTGCATAGGTATGTGTATTAGGAACTGTTGCTTTTCTGCGTTCATTGAGTTCAAGCTTTCGCACAACTTATAGCGAGTTTCAGTGACGTAAAAGCATTGACACTGAAAGAAGTGCAACATCTCCGACCCTCCATATACACGTCGAATTATCGGGAATTAGGTAAGTATATTGAATTAACGCGAAAAATGATGGATAGCCCATCTGTTTCCGGCCGGGCATCCCCCATCCCGTATCATCAACAAAATCAAAACATTTAAGCTACAAATAGGCGTCTAGGGCACATTTACACGCCAAGATGATAAAAACAGAATAATTTTTTAAATCAAATTTGGAGTTGTATGCTGTACCTACCTAAGATCTCCAAGCGTCAAAATTAAAATAATTAAATCTGATAGCGTCAACATTGTTGTATTTATACTAACTAACATTGGTTTGGTGGTGGGTTGCACCAAACCGTCTGTAATCGTAACCGGTGTTCGTTAAAAATCTGAATGTACTTATAGAAAGTTTGACAAGTTTTTATCGAATGACAGCTGCTTTAACGTTGATATATATAATCGTAAATTGGTGCAACCCAGCCTAAGTAGGTATATTGATGTCGTGGTTACCTGGCGGCCCCTGAGCGAGCACAGCCACCAGCCCTCGCTGCCGCCGGTGTTCTGCTCGAGCACGGTCAGCAGGTCGCCGCGCCGGAACGCCAGCTCGTCCGGCGACTCCGCTATGTTGTCGTACAGAGCTCGCGCCATACACTGTAACAACAAAATATGCTTATGAGTAATACAGTTTTGAGATAACGTAGGTACACGTGTTCTAAATGCAGACCACAGTCCTTAGGAAACACGTACTAAAATTATTTCGGTAATCATTTGTTTTACGATAAAGTTCGGACAAGTGAGCTCTTTCTCGTAGTCTACGCCTGTCTCATGTCTGTCTGTTCTCTTCATCAGGGCTACACTTAATAAATACCCAAATAACGAAGTAACTTCGCCTGGCAGCAACCCGTCACTTCGCTGTTAGTGGTAATCATATTTGCCAAAAGGTAACCAGCGCAGGTCGGCGAACCAATGAGTATCAGTGGTTCTTATAAACAAATGCGATTTTGCTTGATTACCTAACTGAGAGAGTTCTTTTACAGTAGATACATCTTACACTAACCTACTGAAAAGTGTGACTTTGCTTAAATAGATGCAACATATGTTTAAAATAGATTGCCTATTCAAGCCCGATATATATTTAGGTATTTATAAATATCCGTTAACAGAGAACCCACGTGTTGTGCTATTATTTAAGCCCTCGTTAGTATTTGACACCCTCGCCCACATAATTTGGCGCATGCATTGCAGCTGCAGCGTCCTATATCGTGATAATGACGGATTGTGCAACGCGCGTTGGGGCAGGCCATGTCCGTTTCCGATCGAATGTTTATGCAATTGATAACTTCATTATGCGTATCTATGCAATACAGAGGCATTCTAATAACATTATGTCAGGCGTACCTAACTAAATTAGGCCCATTAGGTAGGTAAATATTTACCGCGTTGCCGTAATGTGATCGAATTAGTTGATACATTTATTGAAATTACACCTGAATACGAAATTTGCGCATATAAGTTCTCAGTCCCTGGGCGACCGAGCTCTGCTCGGGTGAAAATAGAGAAAATACGGAGAAAACTAATTTTCCCAGACATTAGACCTAGCTAGATCGTTTTCTTGCCCTCGTAAAAGGGATATTCCAAATTTAATCGAAATCGTTGGAGCCGTTTTCGAAAACGTGATTGCAAATATATATTTTGACGTTACTGACTGCTTACAGAATCTGTACATCTGATGTTGCGGCGATATATTAGAAAAATAAATGAAAAATTTTAAGAGGTCAAATATTTCGGAAAATTAATTAATTGTCGCAGTCGGATAAAAACTATCCTAAGCGGAAGCCAGAATACTAATGTACGTATAAAAAATCTTTCATGTTTTTCCGTTCATGGAAAGCTTAGATCATTCGTGACATAGTAACGTTTAGATGATACTGGCTGTTTTTTTTCAATTCAGAGATTTATTATAAGTGGAGATGGAGATGAAGATGCTGGCAAGACGGTACGCATTCAATTAAAAGTGGAGCAGTCATCTTAAATTGTTACGGATATCCCTGAATAGGCAAACTAATTTAAATAACAAACGCATCTAACCAACATGTGACCCCAGGTTATTTCAATTTCAACATAGATACAAATAACAACAATGGTGAGTTTTTTCGATTCTATAAACGAGCGTCCGGCTTCGTTTATCAGAAGAAAGGACTTTTTCTGTGCAGCCAATAAATTATAACGATATCCTTACATATAAACTTATCAGTCTTGGTCGAGATATTAATTTAGATAAAGGGATGTTTAACTGGATACAGATTTTTATAAACATGTTTTAAAGATTTTTTGTATTAATTTACGTCTTACTTATACATAATACCCATATGTTGTTCAATCAGTCAGGTAGTAAAATACCCATGCGTTTAATAACTAACAATAAAGTTTCACAAAAATATATTTTTGCAAACTGAGTAGGTAGGTATACTTTAAATCAATAAAAATATATGATAAATTATTGACATACCTACTTGTAAATAGCAGCATGTAGATAAGATGCTTTGTCACTAAAATAAACTTCGATCTTTTATTTTTCTTTGACTATATTAAGTAAACTAAAAATGAAAAACCTACCCTTTTATGTTGCGCCGGCTTTACACTCCTCAAGTAGCATCCTTTGCAACTTTTGTACACGTTCGATACCATCGAGACATACACTCGAATATTCACTGACTCCGGCATATTCACATAATTCAATACTCTAGATTATTATAATTTCAAAATTGTATTTAGACCGCTCCCGTCGGAGGAATGAACGATACTGGATAGGAACGCGTATGTTAATTAATTTTATAAGTTATTTGTTTGGTAATGAAAATGAATCATGTAGGCGTCAGTCACGTAGCACTTTACGTATGTCCTATACTATTAAACGAGCAATATGTGTATATACCTATATACAGGGGCCCTGTAACAGGAGCAAACAATTTTTTTTGGTTTTTTTTTTCAACATAAGTTTACGTGTACTTTTTGACTCTTCTGGAGTGATAAGTAACTTTTTATTTTAAAAACACTAAAAAAATTTAAAAAAAATGAAAAAAACACAAAAATATACTCATGATGTTACCTCAAAATCTGCATTAACTACTGTGCTATGATCTCGTGGTGCCAAGATACATTACTCGAAGGTCATAACTTTAGATCAATTTTTCTCCGAGTTAAAAAAAATTGAAAAGAATTTTTTCACACCTCTCATTCAGAAAAGTAAGTTTTGGTCCCTGACGAGAGGGAGAAAAATGCCACTTTTCTGTTCAAGCTACTTTTTTAAATTATTCATTGGAATGTAGCATTTACGCAATGTGCCAATTGAACACAGATCTTAAGAAAATAATCGATTGTAATTTCATCGTAATCGATTAAAAACGAACATATTTCAAGTTTTAACTTTAGCAACGTTATAGGTACATTTACATATTAAAACTTGAGAATTTTTCGTAATATTTGAAAAAATTGTCACAATAAACTATACGTTTTACTGAAAAGTTATTTAATTATTTTTAGAGCATTTTATTTCAATTTTCCTCATAATCGGTGTGAAAAGTTACATGTGTCACTCAGGAGCAAAATTATTTTCGTCTTGGGCGTTAACACTTGAATCCCTCACTACGCTCAGGATCCTACGTTAGAATCCCTCGCTACGCTCAGGATTCTATTGTAGGATCCCTCGCTACATTCAGGACTCTACATACACCGCCCACGCCGTAAATATACTATTTTGCTCCCTTGTGACACAAATAACTATTTATTCCATTCAAAGATCTAACGATAGTAAATGTTACCATACTGAATTGGCCTATCTATCAGCTTAGCACACAAAAAAAATCAAGCATCTACCGCAATAATTCACGTCACCATAAATAAAAATCTCATTGTACCTACTCGGCGATAGGTGAAAAATTAAAAAAAGTCATAACTTCGTAAATACGAAAAATCGCGGAACATATTACAGGGGGGTGATTCAGATAGCCCTCTAGGTCCTCTACCTCCCAGCTTCAGTATATCACTACTTCTTGGGACACCCTGTATATATTTGCAATCACGTTCTCGGAAACGGCTCTAACGATTTCGATGTAATTTGGAATATAGGGGTTTACGGGGGCGAGAAATCGATCTAGCTAAGTCTGGGAAAATAAATATAATTGTGTGATTGATTTCAGAAGAATGTATACATATAGTTCATACTTTCTAGATGTAATTAAATTGATATAAGCCTAGCGATTGTATTAGGTATATAGAAAGTGTATAGAAATAGATTATAATTGTAACTGTAGGGTAGGCTTTCACTTGCGTTATTGAAGACAATTTTTTTTATTTTCAGTGCGCTATTGTTTCGTGTTATATAGTGCCGGTTTTTTAATTGCCTTTTAGTTTTTTTTCGACGGTTATTTTTTTTACCCATCTACTGATTACATAAACGTAGTTCGTTAAATATTTCTGGTTTAATTCTATGCAGATTGCCTTAAGAAAACTACCTAATTTATAAAAAACACATGGTATTTTCTGGAGAAGAGTAGGTAACCTTGTGACACATACAAATATGGCTAACTGCTGGCTTTGTGAGTTGTAAGTAGTACTCGAGTGTGTCTTTTTTATCATTGTTTATAATTCCAAAAACTGAATTGTCTAAAATATTCTACACCTATAATTATGGTACCTACTTAAAGCTAGTATTTAACGGCATATCAAAAAAAAAAAACCCAACAACCTACAATACTTATTTTGCACATCTAACATACCAATCTTTCACTAAAATGCGGTTTTGAGTGCATGCCAGTATTTTTCGGTGTGCAGTCAGTATTTTATTGGTAAGCGATTAAATATATCCCGGACTTAAATATTAACCAATTGGTTAGTAGGTAATTAATAAATTCCATTGGAAGTTATACTAACTATAATTTGGGCCTTTTTTAGATTTAACTCAGTTATAATTTAATTTAATTAATTCATCTTGTATTTACTTTAGAAAATAAACTATAATTCAATGTTTAAAAATTCGTCAAAACTATACAGTATATTTAAAGGCGTTAAACGTATTTAACAACTTCAGCTTCTTCCAAATATAACATCATTAACAACAAATGCAAAATAAGGATGCTGCGTCACCGATATCGAAGAATGAGTAATGAATCGGACTAACTAATCCATAGTTTAATGGAACGGGCAAGGGTAATAGTGCCCGGTGACGGTGAGGTCATTGTCTGGCTAGAAACTATTAATGACATTATCCTACTAATAATTTTCCTCAAACAATCACAAACACGAAGCTTTACCGCATAAAAACAACATTTATTATTCTCACAACTTATTATTCCCACAACAAAGACGCAGATTTTGTTAAAATTCGCATCTACCTAAACTTTGTGTATTCTTTGCGGTTACGGGTCACTTAATAAGCTAAATAAAGTTGAGTCGTAAAATGTTTTCTTTTTTGTAGAAAAACTCAGAAAGGTCTCATTAACTTGCAAAACAACTTACCTCTCTCGGACTCTACTTTTGACACCACGGTTTATTTATAAAATTTGGAGTAAATTAGGATGCTGTGCACATCCAGGTTAGTTCGATGACCTAGAAGTCTGCACCCCCGTTTGACAGAGTCAGTGGTCAGTCAGCCACGTGTGTCGAATATTGCGAAGTGAGCCGGTTTTTCGCGCTCGAGTGGACCCGCCATGTGGTAGTGGGTCGAACGGTCGAAAATCAATGGCTGACGCCAGGGGACTGAATGGCGGGGCGGCGACCTACGAAGGTCGCGTTTTGCTCCCGTAGTACGCGAAGGATTACTGCGCATGCGTAGGTACTACGTTTCACCCGGAATTCCGCCTTAGTTTTTAATTTATCTAAAGCCGTAAATATAGAGGCTTAGCAGTTTATTTAAAGGATTCGTAAATAGATTCTGTTTACGGCTCTAGAATATTTAAGCAAAAAACCAAGTATATTGGCGGACACACTATTTGTCGCAGCATTTAACTTTTCTTGTGAAAGTACGGGCACTCCTTCGTTCTTTTAGCTTAAGTTCACGATAAAAAAACGCCTGTCAACTTTATTTGAAGTGTGGCGGGGATCTCAGAACTCATAAAACCTAAACGATGGACGCCTTATTTAAACTTTGTTTTTACGCGGAAATTAGGTAACTTAGATTGTTTGAAACTTTAATCATCATCAGGAAACAGCCGCCTTAATTAGCTAACTCCAGATCGATGCAATCGGCATAAACGAATCGTATATTGGAAAATTGAAAGCTATTTCGTCCACACCGATGGTAAATTGCAAAATGCGTTTGTAAAATATAGCTATCCTATTTGTGCGGTGTCAGAATGGGGTCACTCGTCTGGCGCCTCGCTAGCTCGCCCACTGCCCGTTGTTTTCTATATTATTTGTTTTAAATAGTTTTATTGTTATCCGACGTTAATGAAGCGGTTAGCCGCTGGGCATAATATTTCGATGGAGAAGTTGTGACATCAAAACATAGATATCCTACGACTTCTCTCGAATCGGTGTCGTATCTTTTTAAAGCCTAATATCTATAGGTAGGTACCCATCGGTAATAGATTGTCCTTTTCTGCATCTACAGTTTTCCCGATTGCATCCTCAGCTACTGCTTCAGGGTCTGGTCTCCGCTTGGCTACTTAAACCTACGGACTGACGATGACGCGCACGTTAAGTTATTGTTCCCAATAATGCTGAAGCCTGCCTCCAAACTAAAGGCTCTCAGTAGAATAGAATAGAATAGAATAGAATTATTTTATTTGCCAGAATACTTATAAATATAGTACAGGGTGTAGTATAGTCTTTAGTTTGGAGGCAGAGTTCCTTCCGCGAAGACTAGTGCCTTCTACGAGTAGCTACTCCCTAACTACTTCCAAGGCGCGGAAGCGCTCAGGTAGTTAACTCAGGTGAGTATTATATTAAAAGTGATCACGTAACACTGACCCGTCCAGTGACCAGTGACCGATCTCGATTGTTGAACTTTACGGACTATCGCTGATCCACGAGCGTAGTTTGCGATGATGGCTTCTATCTAATATTAATATTCATTCATTAGTATTGTTTCATAAGCTAGAAAGTTAAGACAGAACCTTTTAAAAAGTCTGCTTAGTTTGCATCGCAAAAAACTAATGGCATCCATCATCATGACGTTTTAATGGAAATTGGTAGTCGCAAAAACGGCGGTCTGCTTCCACTTGTGGCACTTAAAAACGAAATAGGATGCAGAAGCAAATTAGAGGCTGATGTTTATCAGCAAGAAGTCAAGACGTGCTTATTACGGCATCGGCACTGAACTTCATAAGTGTCTGCGACCTCAAGGACACTTTGTGTCCCATCCACTCGGCAACTCCTCAGTGATTCAAGCGAGATGCAACTACATGACCCACATACACGTATCTTTTTCTCTCTGCATTTGTCAACATGCACGCCCCCGATGCATGTATGAGTGCGCCAAATGACTAAGATAAAAAGTGCACATGGCGTGGATAATGGCGACGGCGCCTTTATGGAAGCGCCAATAGGTGATTCATAGTGACTAGGTATATACCACAGGAGTATGCGGTCGAAGGCATAACGGCAAAAACTAGTCAAGCGCGATCGAGTCATCTTCGTAGACCTTAAGAGTTTTTACATTTACAGTTAAACAGTAAGTTCTTTGAAAACTAAATCTATAAGTAAACGCTGATAATTCACTAACTCGATTGTTCACATTTATTTTGTACCTACTCGTAGGTACTACGCAGAGGTATGTGGATTTTTAAAACCTGCATGAGCATGTCATCCCTGAAGTCTAGTTGCCCTTTTAGGTATAGACGTTTTATCATTCAATATTATATCGCTCAGTCAACGACCCGCATTCAACTCAACTCAGAGGATGCTGCAAATGATCGGGGAAACTTCGACAACAATACCATATTTCGGCCAAATATGTACGTTTACAAGTTACCTTATTAAATATACTACTTTTAAAGCAACGTATCTGCTATAAATTGTAGTTTTGACTAAAATTAACGTTTAAGATATATAGCGTCGGTTGTAAAGTAACAAGCACAATAGGCTAACGGTAGCTAAAGTTCGAAACCCTAAGGATTAACCCGAAATATATCTATGGTATCTAAATACCATAATAGTATTTTATGCAACAGTTGTATAAGAGAGGTCCAAAAAGGCGAGTGGCGTGGGTTACAATGTGAGCCGAAGGCGAACATTGTAAAGAAAGACGCCACGAGCGTTTTTTGACTTAGTTATACAACGTTGCATACAATACTTTTTCTACGACTAGCTACTGTGGAATAAAATGCAAAATTAAACAAAGAATATTTTTTTCTTAAACTTTGTCGTATAGGTGCCGAGATTTAGTAGGCAACAAATTTTCGGTCACTGCTTGTGGGCTGCCGGTGTATTTCTTCTGGTGTAGAAGCAATATTTTCATCGTCATCCATTTTTATTACTTTTGAGAAACACCAACTATTTTGTAGCAAACACAACGGCCGCAAACTCAAACAACAATTTATAAAATAACCGGGAATTCGGGAAACGTGAAAATGAGACAAATGGGTGTCTATGGTTAACTTTGTTTTTAATTGATGTCAACTTGCCAGTACTGCCATATTAAGAATAAGTTAGTAGCAATGCCTTTAGTTCAAAAATTTCTAAAAAGTAAAAACATTCAGTGGTTTGTTAAGTTGGTAGTACCTAATGTATAGGTTTAGAAACGTATGGCTGCTAAGCGTATCGTTTTGGCGACATAACAGCACGGCTGTGCCGTACTGTTATGGGGAATAGAGTATAGACTTTTCTGCAAACTTATTTTGTATGTCTTTATATTAGTGTTCGTGACTATGTAAATGACAGATAAAAGTACAGGAGTAGAAAAAATATATTTCGGCTACCCTTATTTGTGTAATAAATAGAAAATGCAAATCTATGGAAAACAATGTAAAGCTCATAACATAACATAACATCGGAATAAACAATTGAACACTACATAACGGGCAGTTAATAGGCACTTTATTTGTAAATTCTCCCAGATGTCGCAAGCAATTGGAACCGCTGTCTGCTCTCTTTTCGAGCCGGGAGGGCTGCAGATAAGTAAACACCCTTCTCTCACGCGTAAATTCTCATAACAATATTCATGCAGGTTAACCGACTCTTCGTCGTAACTTCAAGAAAAAATATGTCTCCCAATGATTTATACCGCAATTGCGGCGACGTGGCAATTTGAGAATGTTACGCGAATGCCTGCCCTGAGTGAAGCGATTATGATGGTGGGAATACATTAGTAGGTACTCGTTTATGTAGTCGATTTGTAGATTCTAGGCTAATTGGGGCAATTGCATACTCGGCTAATAAATGTTGTTAAAACATTTATTGAAATTGCCCAGCAGTGTATGTTATTGTTTATTGATGGAAGGATAGGCGCAGGCCGAACAATTGAACTACATACCTATAATGGTAAGGAACTTCAACCAGTGAAACTGCATAATAATGGGAAGATACCTACACGATTACAAAGTTCGCTTGATGGGAACGAAAATTCATTGTTTACTTTCTTTAGTATGATTTAAATGTTTATTTATTTATTTAATATTCAAATACAGGTATATGTTTTTACCCATATAAAGGGGGTGAAATCGGATTCACAAAACTTAAGCAAATGTTATTTGATCTCTAAAGTAATAACTTAATCTCTTTAAGTTTGTGCCAAATGATAGTCAATTACTAGTACTTTGATGTGAGATATTATTGATATAAATCTATTTGTAATAATAAATTAGAATTATTTTTTCTTAATTATCCGGTGTTACCCCCTCCTCCCCTAGCTACACGTATCCCACTGATGCTAATCGCATAATTACAGGGAGGCTGTAGCTATTGAAGGCAAGAAATACTGTCCATTCTCTGTTATACTTTTTATTTTTATGCAGATTGAATGTTTTCATCGGCTCCAACAAGTATTAATACCCAATTAATATGGTAATAAAGATTTTATTGCAGCGTTATATCGATAAGCCTACATTACTGTTTTTATTATAAGTTTAATGGTATCAGTTTACGTAAAGAACTAAAGTTATACGATCGAAATAGCTCTATAACCCTTGGAATATATTATAGATGTAAATTAGTCTTTGTAACACTATCACAGGAATTGAATAAAAACATCACCGCAGGAGACCGCCGCGGAGGGGGCGGCCACTCCGGGCCCTCCGCTGAGGGCGAGGGTGCCGGGAGATGCAATTTCAACTGCATTCTGTAGATATGGACGGCTCGGAAGAATAGATGCGACTTTTTACTTATTTTACCCGTGTTTTAACCGCCAGCTACAATTCTTAAAGCCTCCGTCGGAAGCAATTTTTTGGACCGAAAAGCGGCTTATAACAATGGGATTGCCGCAGCGCCCGTGCGCGTCATTCGCTGAAAAATTACCGTTCATTCGTTAAAAGGGATAAAAAATCCGCGTCCCCATTTCTGCTACCCAATTATTTGTCGCGCGAGAGACGCCGACAGATGCCAAGTATTGCAAGCCCAGGCTGCGCCTGACACTTGTAGCTTGTGTCTGTGACTTGGCACGTGTCCAATCCAAACGCGACGTTTACTCCGTTACATACTTACATGCTCGGGGTAAATGTGAACAGAATATAAAATTTTATAAGGGAACTAAAATATGAGCTGCCTATAACTTTCCGACCGGGAAGTAATATCGATAGTGCAGGAGAGCCGTGTTTTCTGCTTCACTTCGCGGAGTAGGCAGTAACCTGCAATTTACGTCTCTGGGAACGAAATAAAATAATTATATTTCACAAATGCATTAAGGGAAACTTACAGGCAGTCCGGCACCCCATAACCACAGGTACAGTCGACTACAAAGAGAGCGATACGGCCAAAGTTACAAAATTATACTCACGTTCTTAATAGTAAGGCAATAAAGCCGTGTATACATAATGTTGTAACTTTGGCAGTATCTTTCTCTTTGTAATCAACTGTACTAATGGGTCACAGAAATTTGAAAGGGATAGATTGTGAGAGAATTCTCGTAATCTAAAAGAGGTTAATTAGTTTATGTTATTATACGTCTATTGGACGCACGGATTTCCTAAGAATTGCGGTTGGTACCGTGTATTTTTCCTGCTTTTGTGTTGTGTCATGTCTAATTAATGATCTAAAAACCCTTATAGTACCTACTTATAATTTGTATCACCGTTCAATATATGAGCTAACTATGTTACCTATGTTCTATAGAACAAAACAATCATAATGACGAGAACACGCAAGATAGAACAGTCTAGTATAGATAGGCTGCACTATTATCAAACTTGTCGTTACATTACGACGATGCACAGCAGTGGAGTGCACTCGAGGCGGCTTCAAACATTTTCGTCGGCCGGGCTCGAGAGCTGTCTCTGATTAAACTCCGTCCGCGCCCGCCGCTTTTGCTTTATTTACCCCAAGCACTCCTCGATTCATATTTTGGATTCTTTCGAAAATTAAAAACTTTTTTAGTGCAAACAGATGAAATCAGCCGTATTTGTTCGCACGCAACGGATTTTCACCCGGATCAAGGTTTTATGCGTGCGCTCTCAGTTCTGAATAGCTCCTATTAATTGCGAATGTCAGACTTCCCGACTTTAGAACTCTTAGAAGCATGTAAATCTTAAGCTTCGTGGATTTGTTAGAGATCAATAAAAACGCAATGCCTTGATTGATAAAGAATAAAACCTTTAAATAATAGTTTTTGTCTAAAAGGAATCTTATATTATGCAAAATGGTGTGTTGTCCAAGTAAATTTGAATTAATTATTTATGCAAGCTGCGGCGTCTGATGGCAATTGCACACAATAATTTAATAATGGAATATTTAATGGAGGGAAGAGCATAAATTTGGCGCAAGAGCGGCAGCCAGACTGAATTAGATTATGCATTAGATCTCGGTTCTCGCCCTTTATTAACACTACGGAGTGCGGACTGAGTCCGTTCTCGAACGCCCATGCGTGTTATGCGTGCATGAAACTTGTGTGTGATCGATTATTTTCGACATTTTTGTGTTCCTTTTTTTTGCAAGGAACACAAAGCAATATCTATCAGCCTATGCTTTTGGCGTTTTGGCATACCTCAAGTCAGATATTTTAACAATGTTTTTGTCTTGACAGTTCGTTGAAGGTACATAATGTTGAAATGTATAATATGTGTTTTTGAACTTGTGTTTCCTGATATTTTTATTACCAATAAATACATTTCAGTACCTTTAAGGAAAAAGTCGTCACTAGGTAATTTGTAAATTCATGGCAAGAGCTGACTACGAGTAGTTACCTAGTCGGTAGATGTAAACCACTTTGAATATTTGGTCGATAAGCCAAGTTTCAACTAGGTCGGCACAAGATCTTGTTCAGAACAATAAGTTTCTTGTACTCACGTTACAGAGACTGTCTCCGCTATCAAGGGTAGACAAACAATGAGACAAAGTTTGGAGACCGCTGTCCGTGGCGTCCTAGACGGCGTAATGGCTCTCTTGAGTCTTGAGACAAGGCGCGTCAGCGATATTCACTGGCATAGGAAAATAAACCATCCTGTCCATTGTCGACGCTATCTGTCGTCCTTCTCAAAAACGGAATAGGTATGTGTACTTAAGTTATGTAGGAAACTTGTGGAATCCTCTCTCCCTACATATTCAAATAAAAATATGAATGCCTCTATTTTCTTAACGTCCCTTGTCAATATTCGTTTTTGTCGACAAATATAATCCATGACGATGCAATAGCGAGTATGATAGCGATAAATAGCTGGTAGTGCTGTTTGTACTATTTATTATATTTGTTCGAGAAATAGTCCCGAAGCCAAGTCTGATAACGTATCCACTAAAACGTATGGATTGTAAAGAAAACCGATAACAGTATCCAAGCCAATATCCACTGCTAGACCGCAACATAAACCTCTTATCTTATTTCATCCATTTTTTGCGAATCTAATCGTTGGGGCTCCCCCAGCGATGAACGTCTCCCGAGAGGGATAAAGTCTTTGCCACCCTTCAGGTTTTTTCCTATACACAGGTTTGTACTTAGCTATGGAGTACTCTCATTACCGTGCGTTCTCCCCTAACGTTGGAACAATACCATAAAACCCGTATAAAATGTAAGTATCAAGACTGATTGTGCCCGGTCGGCCCCTTATTCATCAAAATAAAGACGTGGTTTAACTCGTGTACAAAATTACTTTCTTCCTTTGTTCCTGTGATGGAACTATTGGGGCTGTAATCAACTCCGGCGCTAATGCATCAAGGAGGTTGAGGGGTAATGGTTTGTTGCCTATTCACGGGATTTGATGAAGCGGTCGCCTTTTTAACTTTCACGTTTCGCCGGAAACTTCCGTGAAACTTATAATATGAGTGATTTTACAGTTTCTTCTATCTTTTATTCAAGAGACATGTGGCACCTCGTTCTTCCCTTTAACAATGAGATGTTTATAAAGTATGTTGGTCCTCGGTAACTCGCGCGACAGTAAGGTGTCATCCTACAATCGTTTATTCAAGGCACTCATCACATACACTCATCTGCGTCTAGGTACATACCATTAAGATTCAGTAACAAACGAGTATTACAAGTACTCAAAGCGTGGGAACATGTCTGCTATAACGATCTATTTATACGATAACAGTAGCTTAACTACTAGAGACCTTTCGGGGCTTGTCTAGAATGCACACATCGACGTTTTGATGAATGGGCCGTCGACTCCGCGCTTCTGTCTGTCCGTTACGGCACTTACGATGCATGAGCCTGCTCCCGGGTTCGGCTGATACCGTTTGTTCTCACCGAACGAGGCTTCATTACATGCGAGGTGTTGTGACTGTCACTGACTTAGCTTAATTGAAACGGATTTTTTTCGTGTATGTTTAACCTTCATTGGACAACGTAATCTTTATATGATATTTTCTTAGTTAATTATGGAAGCCGCTTTGAAATTAACAATATATTGCATCCCGGGATAGACACAAAGTTCTCACTTCCCACGGTTACAACACGTTCTTTCGAAGCAAAAGAAGCCGCGGGAAAAAGGTAGGAGCTGATGTTTTTCAGTCATTGAACCACGCGTTTGTGTCAACACCAGCAGTTAATTAAACGATGCCATCGCACCATCGTGATCGTTTAGGTTCTGCAATTGCCTCCATTGTCAGCCATATTTGTCAACGCTTGCGTGCTCCCACAAACTAAAATGGAAGCTAAGAACTAGAATAGAATGTCAAAAACATACAACAAGTCACGATTCACCATTGATTTTACTTCAGGTCGAAAGTAAGAGTTTTTCGGAAATTATCAAGTTATTTTAATCTATCTCAAGGGTTAAGCTGGGTTGAAAGGATTGCGAAATAGGATTTCATTTTCGTGACATTATTGGATACTCGGATACTTGTCGTGGATATTGCGGGCCCCGTTTGTTGTATGTACCTACTTGTTAACGTCCTCCACTTCCTATTGGCCCGTGAAATTAGATAAGAGGCCCTTGCCACGCTACACGTAGCAATGGTTCCTAACTGGCCTAGTTAGGAGAGTAGATTATCGTGGATAAAATTTATCACTTCATCTGTATCGCGAACACATGGCTTAATTTGGGGTAGAAAACTTCATCGATTTAGTACAAGTACCTATCTAATTGCTAATTAATAAGCCATCTTAGATATATTGTTTCCGTATATTGCTCGACTTAACCACTCAAAACGCAATAATCATACCCTTTTAGATTCGTCGTGTATTATTTTAGTGCTTTACATAATAAATGAGCAAATCGAAACAACGACCACTTTGCGTTTGTACCCATCGTCAGTGTGACAAAATATAAAGTGGTCCGTTTTCCATTTCCTTGGCTTAAA
The DNA here is from genome assembly GCA_932294315.1 of Epinotia nisella. Lineage (NCBI taxonomy): Eukaryota > Metazoa > Arthropoda > Insecta > Lepidoptera > Tortricidae > Epinotia > Epinotia nisella. Next base: position 12,850,784 of record OW028685.1, on the reverse strand, counting down.
AAATACAAAATTATTAGATTATAACTTCCATAGAGAATTGTGAAACCTTTTGTTTTCCTGTACCTACCTATATCGGTACGCCAAACACATCTCAGAATATAAACGAGTAGTTACCTACTTACGGTAAAAACATACAATTTACATTAAAATCAAACTTCCGTAGAATCAAATTATTGGGAAACCTTATACTTTCCCGTAGATCCGCGCGCAGTTCATCTCGATATAAGCGGGTTATTCATTAACATTGCAAATTTCGTAAATTGATCACGTACTTGCGTTCCACCGATAGATACTTTTGTGGGGAATCAAGAGCGCTCTCTAAGCGTTTTCCTACTTGTTATGTCATATCATCCTGCTCCCGCCTTGTGCGGCAGAGAGGAGAGAGATATAGAGTACTTATAGGTTTTGTACGTAGGTTCTGGATGGGGTTGGAGCTGGACTCATCAGGGTGACGTGACAGCCACTCCAACGCCGATGCGCGCTCGAGGAGCACTCACGTCCCTGGCTGACAGTGACACGCCGCTTGCACAAGATGAATTTGCAAATTGCGGGATTATTTCTTATCGTAATAAGGAAAAAATTCAGGGTGGTTCAAGACATTAAAACAACAAAAATATAAATAAAATGACACTAATATTAAGGTTAATGTAATATTTTGAACATTTCTACGCCCGTGACTTGACTATGTCTATATTTATAGGCATAGTCACGGGAGTAGAAATGTTCAAACTACTAATATTTTTTTATAATGTTTGATACTCAATCACGAAAATCGCCTCTACGGATTTCAGACACAAGTCACACAAGAGACATTTTCTCCCGGGAACTTTCCCCAGGGAATGAAATTTCGGTGGATTTTTATATAAAAGTTCACGGGGGTAAAAGCTAGTAGGTGCTTCAATATTTAGAGAAATACTCACTCTGTGTGTAATTGATAGTATTTATATTCATACTAGCTTAGACCCGGGAAAAAACTACCCTTTAAGTATTTTAATCCAGGCTATAAACTATCTTCGTGCAAAATTTCTTCCAAATCGTTTGAGTCGTTTAAGCGTGATTGACAAACATCCAAACATCTAAACTTACGCATTTATAATATTAGTAGGATTAGAAGAATTTGTAGCGAAAACTTCCTACGAACAGGAGCAAGATGCTGTGTTCTGATCTCTCGCTCATACTCGCCAGTCGTGGCCAAGCCCTTAGATTAACGTCTAAGATCAGTTTCTATCAAACAGGAAATGACAAGGAATAAGGGTTTAATCAAACATTAACGTCGAAATAGTATGGACTAATCTAGGATTAAACTATAATCTTGCTAGGTCGAATCCAACTTAAAATATTAAAAGTTCAATACACATCGAATAGTTTCGAATTCAAGCGGCTAACCGACGAAATTATAAAATTGCACGCGATAAACTCGTACGTTAAGATAATCCTGAAATACGATAATATTTTTCAGTTAGACTGCAAATTATCTGCTATTGAGATTAGCACTGCAATAGCAATCCACTCTGGAGTCGGGTAAGCGAAGGGATTGGCTGTACGACTGCAGGGTGTAAATAGAGCTTAAAAATCACTTGAATTGCGCCATTTCTCCGCCACCCTCTTTAAAGCGGAGATCTTGGGGAGATTGCCAACATTATAGACGAAATTCATTTTCATTTAAGTGCTAACACAAGTGGATTCAAGCTACAAAGTGAAATGTAGATTCAAAGTAATGAAAAACAGATGTTGGTAAATATTACAGGCATTGCAGCTAATTACATACTTTTAAATAGAGGCACACGGAAGTATTTTTTGAAAATGCGGTTTGGCCGAAGTGGTTATACATATAATTTTACATTACAAACATTGGTCGGCGTAGGTACTTATACAACTTTCAAACCTAACAAAATCTGTACAATAATCTGGCATACGTAATTGATGATAGACAAATAAGTTTCTGTCAAAAAGTTCATAATTTTGGTAGGTATGCGCTTTTATTACTGACTGTTCTTTTTTGCATACTCATCAACTACTCGTTGAGAGTGTTCCTTATGTAAAAGCTAAAGAATAGCTACGTTTCAAATTATATGTTCCATTGCATAACTATCGGTTAACGAGCTAAAACTCCGTCATAAACATACATTGAATGCGTCGGTAAGCTACATAAATATTGGAATCGGAATAACGACGGCTCAGACCTCCCAGCCCGTTTATAGCTCGGTCAATGTTATGACATCGTCAGTAAATAATTAGCAACAGCCAGACATAATAGACTGATGGATAATGCGTGTCTCAAGTTGGAACCTTAAACTGAATTGAGGCAGAATGAGTTTGGACGTTTTTAGATGTTTATAGATACCTAATAAAATAGGGGATGACTAGGGGGCTATAGCTATTTGTCGTGTTTATGGACAGCACCGCATGCGGCAGCGCGGCACGCGAGCTGCCAGGCGAATATAGAAACTCAGCCTGTACATAAACACGCCTAATAGGCGACTAGTCGACTACCAAGGGGTGCCGCGACGGCGATCGACCCTTTTGTCCATAAACAAGACCTTACTGTTTTTTTTCATAACACGAAATAACCGAAGACCAAAACGAGACAACGCCCAGTTATTGACGACCCAGTCTTTAGTGTTTGCGTACGTACAATAATTGTTTGTCATATTAATGACGACAACGTGGCCTGATAAATAAATATGTATGTCTTTGTCCCATAGGAAGCAGGCCCTCAGTTCAATTACGACGCTAACTCGATTAAGCAAACCTTACGTCAAAGTCAATCGTTATTGATTGGCCTTCAGCTTGGACATCGCTAACTGTTCCTACATAATCAAACGTAAATACTGGAACCCAAAGGAATTAGCATGAGCTTAAGGATCACGAATGATGATCACACTGACGTGGTTTTATTACCTCCTACTACGTACTGCTTTTTTAACCGTCATGCAACAAATACACTACTAGACGACTCTACTCTTAAGGATATTTGGATTTTGTTGTAAAACAAAAAAAAAACTTAATTATTCCTGTAGGAATCTGTGAAATGAAATTTGTAGAATCCCTATAATCACGTCATCAATGTTTAAAATACGAGTAAGCATGATAAAAATGATGTATTCTTACATCGGAAAACACGTCGCTCCCACGGCCTAACTAATTCCTAAACCTTAATTTAAGCGCTTATAAAAAACTCAGCGAACAGCGATAGCGTCCCCTAATGGAATGAAATAACGCAATGAACATGAATGTAATGAGAATCCGTCGTCACTTGTCGAGGGTGCGCATATGGCGGGATAATCTCCCCGATGGCACGCTGGTCACGCGCGTATGCGAGTCATGACAGATTTACCCGATTTAAACGTCCCTCTATCATGTTGGCTGTGGCATGTCACACATCATGATACCCCAAATGTCACAAGCGACGTAACGGAAGCTTTCGTAAAAGCCTAGCTCAAATGAAGTGGCAAAATAGGTCTATTAAAGTGATAGTTTCTGAATATATATGAAAATACGGAGAAAACGAATTTTCCCGGACATGACACCTAGCTAGATCGATTTCTCGCCCCCGTAAACACCTGTATTCCAAATTTCATCGAAATCGTTAGAGCCGTTACCGAGAATGTGATTGCAAATATATAAAGGTATATACAAATATTGCTCGTTTAATAGTATAGGATACTCGTACAAGTAAGCGTGAGCTAAAAAAGTCGCTTAAGAAATTCAGCGATTCAAGCACCGATATCACCGAACCAAAAGAGCAGGAAGGCGCCCATTTCTATTTAAGGCATTAAATGTTACAGGTTTAATTGCTTAAAATGTTTATAGAGGGCTCTACCTTAATGTAAACACAAATTAAAAGCAACGTAGCCCTTTGTAGGTAGGTAAAAATAATGACTCGTGTCTAATGGCGCTAAAGATAAATATTTGTGTTGTCTGCGAATCATGCAATAGGTAAGCCCTTACAAGGTAAAAACCTGGAGGCAACCGCTAGCCGATGACCAGTAAATTAATGAATTACGAGACAATATGCATTCATTCACACTAGCAATACGCGAATACCTGCAGTCATAAAACTTTGACTTTACGATAGATATAATGTTAAAGTTAAATCTTGTTTACTATCATGACTTAATAAGCGACTCGCGACGTTAATGCCTGACCACTACGCTTCCAATATAGAGCAAGGGCCAAACAAGTATTTAATATTTAGCTAGTTATTGCCATTAAAATATTATTACTAACATAAACCACAAAACATGCAGGAATGTAGTAGGTACCGCGACGCCCCTGTAATAAGATACAGCGAACACTTGTTTCATTATCTATAATCCATTCACGAACAGATATTACATAAAAGGCAATTTCGATATTCGCAAGCAAATATTTTATGCGACAACATCAGCGAATTGTTGCTATAACAATAATGTAATACTGAACTTATAAATATAGGGGTCTATTCTGGGTTGATACAATTATCGCACGTCTAATTTGCTCTAAATAAGGTTGACACAAGCTTGACGCACTAGATAAGACCGCTGGCGATGCCTGTGACGCCACGAAAACAGAACTGGCATATTGATTTGTAGAACTTGCGCCGATAGGTACAGAGTTGTTCGGGTAATGTGAGCTTAATTAGAATCGGAGACGAATGTAATTAGCGTGGAGAGAGCGCGCCGGAGATAGGGCTGCACCCAGCGACCTTGCGGCCGCGCCGTCCTGCCGTCGGTCGCGTCGACGAGAATGTGCTGACCTGACGACGTGCGATACGCGAATAAAACAAGATAGAAGATACGCCGGCGCCGGCCGGCCGCCGCGCCCGCGTGCTTGCCATGCAAACAACTTGCTCTGAGATTTACAACAGACACAACCTGCTTCGATCGACCTCACTACTCACCCCCGAGTATATCTTGACCCCAATAATCGTCGGAAAACTACGTGTAAGAGGCTAGACTAAGACTGGCTTAGCTCAGACGAGTGGTCAGAAAGCGCTATGAATACCAGTCCTGCTTATGCATGCGGCGACGATACTTGCAACTTGTCATGTAAAATATCCAACTGGAATACCTATGAACCTTTGATAGTTCTACCCTCCTAAAGTCGAATTTAAAGACATGCCTAAGATATTTTGTAGGGTTACCTATCTGAATCACCAAAAAATGTTTCCCAACTATATCGTTTGTGTTCTAATTTTCATTTGTCCTAAAAGTCGTTTTTCTCTAAAGGTATGACATTTTCAGGATTAATATAAAACAATCCTGATGGGTTCTACACGATAAGTATTTAAAAAATAATCAAAAGCTCTTGGGGTCTTCGTGAAAATTAACAACGTTAAAGTTGGGAAATGAAATGTTGTGAATTGTAGGATCCCAAATTTTTGGGCAATTAAATTAAGTATGATTTAAATAATGTATCTATTGGGGATTCCATATACAGGCATGAGAACTAATAACTCCATCTTAGAGGAACTCGGCATCACCAGACGACTCTCGGACATCTGCCAGGAACGAATTCTTTGTTTCTGCGGATATATCATGCGTTGGTTCTGTGTAAGGCAAACGCGCTAGAGGAAGGACTCCAGTGCGCTGGACTGATGCAATTAAAAGGGCTGCAAAATGCGGCATGCAGTCCACTTGACGAGGAACCGAACTGCATGGAGGGCTATTGCATGTGGTAATGATCCTCAGTCATGAGGGATCGACTAAGATGACTTCAAACTTCAAATCATTTATTTGTGAACAATAGGTATGCACATAATATAATTATGCCAGATGGTAGGTACATATAAATTAGTTCAGCTGTGTTCTACGGGTTTTGAAATTTTACCGGTTTTTATCATTCCCTAGATCTAGCTTAGCAGCTACTTACTTTCTTGCATGGAGTTTCAATTTGATTTTTCCATGACGGACTATGATCCAGTACTAAGTCTAAGAATTTTGTGTTGTCTACTTCTGAGATATTAACATTCGGGTTTCGTACACCATAGCGTCTCTGTTTGAAATTCATGATATGCGTCTTGGATAGATTCACTCTAAGATTATTGCTTTCAAGCCATTGTATATTTCCGTTAATTTCAAATTAAAGTGTTTCGGGTTGTGTGTAATTAAATATGATAGTACTGTCATCGACAAATAAAACCATGTGGTATTTAGTAATTTTTGGTAGGTCATTAAGTAATCTATTATATATAGAACTCTTGTGTTACTGGTCGATTCACAGACAGCGCACAGCCTAAACCGCTAAACATACAGCCTGCATGAAATCATCGGCCATCGGTTCTACATGCAATGTGCCCCGCCCCGCTCACTGCCACTTAAGTTTAGCGATTCGGTTGATTGACATATTAATATTATGCATATTTTAATTAGGTGAATTCAATATTGTGGTATCATTAGGTAATCGTAATTTAATTTTAATAATGTTTAATGTAAAAACTAAATTACAAGTTTTCTTAACTAATTTTATATGTAGGTATATAGAATACTTAGATATTGCAAAGCTCGACAGAGCTCATGTTAGAACTACTCCTAGCCTTAAAACCTTTTTTGTTACACTATGAACGCAATAAAAAATCTGAATCTGAACCTAAAATGCTTCCTTGAGGGACGCCGTACCGAATTGCTCTCGAACTTGATGAGTAAATGATCTCTTCTTTATGGTGGCACTTCACTTGGCGTTGCGTGGTTGCCTCTCTTTCATTTGCCATTGGAAGGAAAAAGATGCAAAACGAATATTTGGGCAAATACCGCGAAGTGAAGTGCCAGCATACGATTTTGAGTCAATCTTTGTAATTTGTGTCACTTGTTTCCTGATACTAAGATAAGATTTGATTAGTTCATGGACGTTTCCCCTAATTCCATATTTATACAATAGAAGAATAAGAAGAAGATAAATAATTTATGTAAGAAACATTTCGTTTTTACGTGACATTTCCTCTTGAGGCGATTACAAAACCAGAGCACTACATTCATGAATGTTAATCCTTTGAAAGTCCAATAGGACAGTTTATCAGACGGGTTTTGAAGAATCCTGTTCGTTGTAATACGCATATTTACATACAAACGTCCCTAAAGCCCTAACAATGTGACTACATTTTTTATTTGCGGTTCTTACAGATAATTATCATACAAGAAGATCGTCTGTGATAGGGCGCGAGACGTGGCGTAAGTAAGGGGCGAGATTACACCTTCGATACAAATCCACTTCGTAAACATTAAAGTCTAATCGATTTCACATTACCACGACAAATTCAAAAAGAGCCTTCCCTACTTTATAAATAAGGTTCATTTTACAAGCGTCCTAGGTAAAGATAAGCATTTCCTATGCAGGTTAAAGAGGTGTCTCCGTTCCGAGGCGCCGTAAGCCCTAGACGAGGGATTATTTTTAACCCTCTGGCTTCTTATACTGTTACGAAGCCAAGATTACCTACTAAAGAAAAGTTAATGCTTGTTTGTTTGTGTACCTAAGTATGTTTTACCCACATTTGTGTATGTGAAAATTATATTCTAGTCACGCTTAGTCGCCATAAGTTAATAATTATGCGCATAAGATTGTTATGAAATCTGAAATCTCCAAGTCGTGGCAATTAAAGATTTGCGCAAAACAATGAGCGGTATTGCGAAAAAAACGTGCCTAATGCAATGTCTTGCTGTCTACGTAGTATTCTACACAATATTCGATATAAGCTAGATATAATTAACGAATTGTAATAATACCCATATCAAATTTATAATGAACTAGCTCCGCGCCTACAAAAAACGTAGGGGGTAGGTACCGCAAGATAAAAAAAACCTTTGTCCATCACGAAGGTCCAATCATAGTAAAAGATTTTTTTAAATCGCATGTGTAGTTCTAGAGGTTATATATTATGTAACAGACAAACTTTCAAAGTCACAAACACTAGGTACTTATTTATATAAAGTAGAATAAGAAGTAGGTTTATAGACGACCTGTCATATCCGATCATAATAGTAACTTAACAATTCATTAAAAAAGATTCTGCTTATGAAAGAAAATAAATAATGTCAGTTCAAAAACTAAATATGTATAATTGCCCAACACGAAAACTTCCCGGCTAAAAATAATCCGAAGAAAAATAAATGCGCGGCTTTCTTTTGTCTAAACTGCTAAAGCGTCGATGCGAGTTGCCGACAGTTTTTAATCCACGGCAGAGCTGCAAATTGTGCAAATGCAGCCAGACGCTCGCAGATAAGCGCGAGAAGTATGTACTTGTCTACAGATTCTGTGGACAGATACCTCAACCATATTTGTATGAGCTAACATCAGAACTTTTCAACCTTCAAAAGATGTTTCAATTTTCAATAGGAATAAGAATGTCTAATTATCACAATCAAATAATTATTCAACGTCATACTATCAACATACTACTTTACTTTTTCTTTGTTTTCACATGTAGTTGCTGGTGAAAGGGAGTGCTTTATCCAAGTTACATAGTGATAGCTAAGTAGTACATAATAAAAACGCATAGTACTACAGATAGTATGCTAAGTATTCACGCATGTAAAATAAATCAGTTAGGGGCTTAATTAGACTTAACCAATTGAATTAGCATCGTTTTCATATTTGTTGCATACGCTTGTCTGGCGACTGGCACGCTTCATTCGCGTGAGGAATACAAAACCCATTCCAATTTGCCCGAGGTTGGTAGCCATGCTACATTTCAAGATGTGTTAGGTCAGTCACTGCAGGATTGTCGCCATCAAACAAGGTACTCTGGCTCACAAACATCGGAACACGATCTTATTGCCAAAGTGTTAATGTGCTTTTTGAAAGAGACTTGCATGTTACAATATGTGTATTAGGGATACAAACGTTACAATAATATCTAGTAATGATTCTGTTCACATCTACTTAATTGCACACCAAAAAATGCTATAGGTACTCGCATGCAACAAGCTTCGTCATTATTTTTTGCAGTTTGTGTTATGAGCTTTCCTAATTTGAAGACTTTGAAGTATGTGCGATGTCTGTTGACTCTAGTCTGCGGTATAGAGGTGTAGCTGCAAACGAAGAGATTTACGCTCGGCGCGTGAGAGCGGGTCATCTCGGCGTGAAAACTTAATGCTTTGGAGTACTGAAACTTGCTCCTGTCTGCGCATTTAACTTGCGGAGTGGGGACATGCCTCTTACAGCTCTTACTTCATATAGAGTATAGAAACTTTGACTTTACCGCAGACGTCGTTTACATGATAATTTCATACGAGGTTCTGTAGCACAGTGATTAGAATCTGCCCAGAACAGGAAAAAAATTGAAAACGATAAATTTGTAATTTTGTACGGAACCCTGCGGTAGGCGAGTCCGACTCGCACTTGTCCAGTTTTTTCGCATTTTCCTCCCGTCGGGAGCGACCGAAGGAAAATATTTTGTCAGACACATCCTTTACGGGGGTCATCATGCAATGTTTAGGTATGAACAGCACCCTGTTAGGCACACAGGCGGTGTTAATTAACCTCTGCAAACAGTCGACCCGGAAGTGGTGATAATTAAGTTAAATTTATAATGGGGCGAAACGAGGGTGAGGCGGTTTCGCCCGTCTTCCAAATTTAAGGGTATGAAAAGCGACCAACGCATTTTCCTCACCAGCAAGCTCTGTAAGCATACGATACTCATGATTTATGAGGTTTTTTTTTACGATCATGATGGTGGCAAACTGGCGTACAGATCGATAATTGCTAAGTCCCCGTCCTATGGACACTTGCAGGCCAAGGGTATCTGTAGAGATTTTAATCTTAAAGAGTTCCATACCGTAGAGTCACAAAAAATGTTAGCTTGAAGAGTGGTCTCCACTAACTCACATAAGTTTCTAAAGCCTTAAGAATCCCTACCAACACAATAATATCATTAAAAAAAATTATCTATGACCATCAAAGCATGGTATTTAAAATAACCGATGAAAAAATACATTGAATGCGTATCGCTTATTCACCGTTAGGGTTGATTTGATATCAGCAGTTTTTCATCAACCTTTTTGAATCTATTTACAATAGCATTTAATTTGTACGGCACAATAGTGGAGGGAACCCCAGGGCGGGCGCGGGGCGGTAGGGCGGCAGGGCGGCAATGAGATGTCCGGTCACGCCCGGCTGCCCGGAGAGATAGCGACCGCGACACTTCGTAAAGCCGACAATGCCGCTGAAATTATACCTAATGTAAAAACCGGCCAAGTGCGTGTCGGACCACGCAAAACGAAGGGTTCCGTGCCTATTAAAAAGGTCGTATCGTCACAGAAATTTTACGGCACTTACGTCCTTTTCTTTGAGGAAGGCAGTTTTTCAGCAATATCTCGAAAACCTCTGAACCGATCTTGTTCAAAACAATTTTCGGTGAATGAAATTAATAAGCCCTATGTCCATGAATTTTTCCATATTTTTAAAATACACCGTTCAAAAATTAGAGGGGGGGGACAGAATTTTAGTGACTTTCGGGGCGATTATCTCCGGCTCTATTCACTTAATCAAAAAAAATGCTAAGAAACCTTATATTTATTTTGAAAGGCCTATCGATTGATGTGCCACACGGGAGGTCACAATGAAAAAAAATATTTTGACTTTTAGTTTTATGTATGGAGTGCACCCCTAAAAAAAATTTTTTTTGTCATTTTAATTACAAAACTATGTAGCGGCTAACAAAATACACCTATTCTCAAAATTTTATTCAAATACACCTTATAGTTTTCGAGTAAAATGCCTGTGACATACGGACAGACGGACAGACGGACAGACGGACAGACGGACAGACGGACAGACGGACAGACGGACATGACGAAACTATAAGGGTTCCGTTTTTGCCATTTTGGCTACGGAACCCTAAAAATGGTGCGTATGTTATTGTAGCAAGTCAGCACTGAATTTCATTTGCGCAGTGAAAATATACTTATATATGTAAAAACTGCTGCATATAAAACGACGATGCTGCCCTTTTCATCAGTTGTAAACAGTCACCTAATGAGCTGATACTTATGATGAGAAACTGATCGACCAAGTATAAATGTTATGGAGCTTTTTACACCACACGGCATTTACGTGCGCCTTAAAATGGAAGTATACCTGGGTCGTTCTTCTTTTCGACCGACAATAGCCTGTCCCTCGTCTTATTACGGCATCTCATTTGAGTAATGATGTTTACGGTTTTATAATGTTCGAATGAACGTCCATATTATTTTATTAATTAGTGATGTTTAATATTTCACTTTCTCTAACTAGCATTTTTTTTAATGTTTTTTTTTTCGTAGAATGCCGTGACAGGGTGGTAAACCAAAATGTTGTCCCCACTGAAAGAGTCCACTTTGTCACATGATTTTTTTTAGAAACCAACCGTAAATAAATATTTATATTGGCCAGAAAGGAAACTTTAATTAGTTCTAATGAAGAAACCTATGCATTTTTTAAAAAATTGCACTTCAAAACCACAATTTTCGATAGTTCAAAAACCAAAAAAACAGAAAAACCTCGGATCATTGTCGGTAAAAAAGAAGAACGACCCACCTACTCGTAGGTACTTAACAAATGTTTATAGCAGAAACTAGAAACCAAGATCAACCACAATTAAAAAAAACCGGCCAAGTGCGTGTCGGACCACGCAAAACGAAGGGTTCCGTGCCTATTAAAAAGGTCGTATCGTCATAGAAATCTTACGGCACTTACGTCCTTTTCTTTGAGGAAGGCAGTTTTTCAGCAATATCTCGGAAACCTTTCATCCGATCTTGTTCAAAACAATTTTCGGTGAATGAACTTAATAAGCGCTGTGTCCATGAATTTTTTCATATTTTTAAAATACACCGTTCAAAAATTAGAGGGGGGGGGACAGAATTTTAGTGACTTTCGGGGCGATTATCTCTGACTGTATTTACTTAATCAAAAAAAATCCCGAGAAACCTTATATTTATTTTGAAAGGCCTATCGATTCATGTGCCACACGTGGGCTCACGAAGAAAAAAAAATTTTTGACTTTTAGTTTTATGTATGGAGTACACCCCTAAAAAAATTTTTTTTAGTCATTTTAATTACAAAACTTTGTAGCGGCTAACAAAATACACCTATCCTCAAAATTTTATTCAAATACACCTTATAGTTTTCGAGTAAAATGCCTGTGACATACGGACAGACGGACAGACGGACAGACGGACAGACGGACAGACGGACAGACGGACAGACGGACAGACGGACATGACGAAACTATAAGGGTTCCGTTTTTGCCATTTTGGCTACGGAACCCTAAAAATGACCAGAGAGAAAAGTTTTGGAAGATTAGACTAACTTACTATGGTAGCTTTATACCTACTTCAAGTACTTCAACATTTATACTGTAAATACTGTAATATAATAAAACTGCGGGTAATTTCATTTTTATAACTGCCATTTGGACTCATTAATGTACCATCATCACGGCTCCATTAAGGTTTCTAGGGAGTTGCTCTGTATACCTAATTACCTACTGAATTTCAGTCTGTTTACGCTCATAATTGTAAAACGTGGTGTCTCCTCCTAATATTGTCCCTAAGCTGTATCCTCAACAAACTAATTTTCGTGTTGACCGTGTGATTAACAAACAAGATTAACTGGAGTCAGACTCTTACAGACGAAAGCTTTCTATGAAGGTGTGTTTAATACACAGAGTGTGATAAAAGCCATAGAATTAAATGCGCCTTCATATACTCGTAACTCGACAGTCCTTCGATATTTATGATTTTTCTTAAATATATCCTAAGTTTCCCAATGCTTCTAATTTAGTTACGGCTACGGCTGACTAAACATTTTCCTGGTATATTCAATAAGAAAACGGCACCAAGCTTTCTATAGGTTTTACTATCGTTTACAATGCTACAATGCTCTATCAAAAATATAAATGGAATAATATTTTTCTTGCTGCCTTTCTAAGTCAGGTTTATTGTGATAGGGCCTCATTGTTGTGAAATGGGTAAACAAGTCTCGAAAAATGTGTAGAATAAACTCCTCTATGTTGAACTTAAATAGTTCGTGCTTGGCCAATAATCAAAATAGTATACACACATCAATGAATATGCGAAAATGATATAAATCGAAAGAACCTTTCATATTTTTCTTTGATTTGCAAATAAATTGCTTATGAAGCATAACTCGTTACTTTTTGAAGTTCAGTCAGAGTTTTAAGTATTTGAAGAACCTTTGGAAGTCGAAGTCAAAGTTAGTAAACATACAAGTTAGAAGGGCACGCAACACAGCATAATGTGATTAAATAGGGTCTTTATTACGCCGTTGTTACTGGCTGCGAGCAAGGGGCGGCCGCGTTTACTGCTCGCCCGTGCGCTACAACTAACTCCAAATTGCGCCTATTTATTATTTACCCAGCGACTGCACGGAGAAATCCCGCAACATATCATAAGAGCCGCTAAGACCCGCAATATACGCTCTAGTCTACGAAAAAGACAATTTCCCTTAATAATTCAGCAAGATTTAGCTTGCAGACAAGCTGCCGTTCGTAAATCGTGCGAAACGAGAGCGATAAAACATCGTCCTTAAATTGCAGCAGATATGTTACAACCCCATCTATTCCTGAAACGTTGGTCGACACAGGAGCTCAACTTCTCTTTACAAAATGTTTTATCATTGGGGCGAAAGAAATGGCAACAGGATCGTACCTTTGAAGCCATTTGTTTGTTGTCGAATGAGTATGAATGGGTTAGTAGCCCCGTCGCTGCTTTCCAATCAGAGCTATTGACAGGGGGCCGGAGCCAATGTTTATTCGCTCACATTTTATTGTTCGACTGGCAGCTTACAATTTGTACGCAATGGCATACATTAGTCTCTGTATTGTTGATTGAATTTGCCTATCCTATGGGACATGGAACAGATTACATGTTACATTACAACCAGAGAAAATCTTATAGGAATTTCTAAGAAACAACCTTAACATGATTATACAATTATGTATTTGACACTGACGAAGTCTAAGATAGGAAACAATCTCGCACCGGCATTGACAAGAACCTCTTCCTGGTAGTGAACTTCGTTTGTTTACATACATATATAGATATCCGGGACTGGTTCTTAACCAAGCTAAGTCTTATTCCAAATAAATCGAACCGAATGATGTTAAACAGAGCACTAGCTCGTCTTTATACTTGGACGAGTTACAGTGATGCATCCGAGAGTCAAGTCTCGCGGATGCGGGCTTATTTTCAGATGCAATAGCGATTGAAGATGCATGCATTCCTGAAACGAAGTGCAGTAATTCTGTATTCGCTTCATTATTTTAAATACGGAAATAACATTAAAGCTGGCTTTCGTATCCAAAGGGAAGGAAGTCAGTAATATATTCAATGTTGTTTTTTTATTCGCAAAATCTTACATGTATTTGACGCGGTGCGGTGTAGTTAACGATGGGTTCAATATGCACACAATGCATGTCAGGTTGTGAATTTAATAGTCTTATAACTATAACAGTGGGCTAAAAATAACAAACAAATGACGTCACATCCGGAGCAAACAACAAGTAAGTACGTCACATATTCGATCTTATTTAGTCGTATTGCATCGATCCCCATTCTCCATATGGCGTCGGTTGTCATTGTCACAATAAAAACAACTGACGGCGGGCGTGGAAAGATTTATCCGTGGTGGATGGAAAACATCATATCTGCCGCCATGCCAGACCACCGGCAATATTTGTATCTCAATCCATTGAAGCCACTATCATAATAATATATCCACATCCATATGTGGATAAAATAATTGATGATAACGGGTTTGAGTCGAATAGGTAAACATTGTTAGCCAGTATTTACCTTGTCATGTAAGTTATCAATAAAATTATCGATGATAGTATGTATATCGCAACTTAGTAGCACCTTCACTCATACATGAGCCTTCTATCTAAAACACATTATACTTTGTAAGCACGATAACCCAGCTGTACTTAATTGCGTTAACAAGCAAAGCTGTCTATTAAAGAAGTGTAGTTATCACACCAGCCCCATTAGCCGTATAAGTTCCCGAGTTATCGATCTCGATGATTGCAAGTGATTATAACTCTGACGGACGGCGGGTCGAGCCCGGAGCGAATGCGCACATTGTGTGTAACGAATCGCACCTCGATTTATGTACGAGTGTTCTACATATATGTTCGTTCACTTTTAGGTATGCCTTGTATGAGGAACAAAGGAACTCCCTAAACGGAGATAAGCTGTGCACACGATGCAAGGCTGGCTATGTTTGAATACAATTTGTTCCGAATGCCGATTTACGACTAATGCAAGATATTTTGTTTGTTTAAGCTTCAAAATGAGGACAGTCAGAATTAAACATTGTAATAACCTTTTTATTGTTAACTAAAGTTATATAAATTCACAGTTCTGTAATAGGAGTAGGGTAATAGCTTAGGAGTCTCAAAACTTAAATAATGTTAACCATAGTTGTCCAAATCCAATGTTAATGATTGCTTTAATAGCTATCGACAATTTCCAATACTCATCAAGTAAATCGTTATCGTCGAAACTAGGCACTTACTATATTTCACTTGTCTGACCTTTTACCAAGTTCATGCCCCGCTCTAGCACTTTCTACATCCTTGCCTGAACCAGGGCTGATGTTCACAACGCTTACCGAGAACTCTCCTCAGCGAACTAGTAATGTCCGCAGTTCCGCACCTCTGATTACACATAGTTGTTACGAATTTTAGAGTCATGTTATACTAGTGGTTAGGGGTTAGGTGGGTGGTTGTGAAAATCTTGGCAGGGCTGGTAGCGCTGTCACGGGGTCAGCCAAAGTAATCTGACGTAAGCCGAACGTAAATTAAACGATTCACTTAATCATATCAGACGAGTTTTTAATGAAAGCTCGAAGATAAGTCACCGGGCAGGACATACTAAGTAATGGGGAGATAAATAATCTTATATTGGACGTAACTTCCGAGCCCGTGCTTAAGTGTAGATGTTTCAATAAGTCGAAGAAAGTTGATGTCGAGATGAGTACCGATACTGAATGGTCACTCGATTCCATCATTGATGTGCAGTTCCACGGAAAGAGTTTACTCAGTACGCAACGTTATATTTAATTTTGTACCTTTTCTAAGAAAGATCAATAAGGGTTAGAGGGTGCCAATGTCAATAAGGCGGGAGTTTATTTAGAGCAAATAACTCGATTGCATCGCATAAAATCTAAATATAGGCGTATGTGTAAGCCATAGGCGATTCTTGTAAATGTGCTTTCATATGTTGTGTATGTTTTTTGTGGTTTATATGCTTATATGGCTGAAAGGTATGTGTGTAGGCAGATACTAGTAGCGCAGTTCAGTAGCCCAAATCAATGTTCACTTTTGTTGTACCTATTTAAAATTACGCCAATACAATAGATCAACAGCTTGAAGTTGGTCTGTTGGATTGTTGTTGAAATTCTGAATCAGTTGCGGCAGAAATGGAATAGGTACCTAACTGTTAGTTTGGAACAATATTTACTTAATGGCGAAGTTTGTATACCTATTCTACCCACCACCGCGCCGAATACTCAACAGATGTTTATTATTTGTCAATTAAACCCATAAAATGCGTAACCCTATTGTTTAAGTAGCGTAGGCTGATTTGGTATTGATCGTAAAAAATCTTTGCTGCAGGGGCAATATTGGAATTGGACCCTTAAATGCAGCAGGTGTGTGAGTAGCCAGCTTAATCAAACCTTGTAACAACAACAAGATACCGAGTTATTTTTGAAAAATTTCAGCCAAACGAAAAACAAATGACGAACATCATTTTAAGGAAGCAAAACGCCGAATCTTGTTTCCTTTTTAACCCCCGACGCAAAAAGAGGGGTGTTATAAGTTTGACTTGTCTGTGTGTCTGTCTTTGGCATTGTAGCTCCAAAACAAATGGGTCGATTTTAACGCTTTTTTTTCCGAAAGCTGACGTGATCGAGATGGTTC
Source organism: Epinotia nisella (assembly GCA_932294315.1). Taxonomy (NCBI): domain Eukaryota; kingdom Metazoa; phylum Arthropoda; class Insecta; order Lepidoptera; family Tortricidae; genus Epinotia; species Epinotia nisella. The sequence goes on along the minus strand of OW028685.1, from coordinate 12,833,887 downwards.
TTAGCTACGATTCAACAAAATCGGTTCAGCAGTTATTGAGATATTGAACTTTGAAATGAAAATGTCGGGCGTTTTTCAACTTTTCTAAGTAGTGATTACGGTGACTTTTAAAAGTATGTTGGCGTTAACCATAGTTCTCATACATTGCACTGTAACACCAAAGCAATTTCGACCCAAATGGATGTGGTCACGTTCCATCGTATTGTGGTGTGGTCCGTCCAATAAATTAAAAACGACCACCAAGTACAAAATTCCGGGAAGCGGGAAGCGCATCACGTTTCAATCGGACCGGTGTCTACACTTTTTCTCGAGCGTGTTAATGAATGATTAGTGAAAAAAAGCTCTCTATTCCACTGAGAATTAATTAATGAACCGCATCAAAACGTTACAAAAAGTCCTTTACTGAATGAGCGACGGTCATGATTTATGAGCACAGTTGAACTCATGGTTCAACTTTTGTCATCGTATTGAGTTTAAAGAATTTACTTTGGATTAGTCGGGTCCGAGCGGGCTTAACGCCATATTCAAAGCCGTTAACGTTTCATGGCAAATTATTTTTTCATTGACTGAAGATAAACCATAACACACATGGCGCGCAGATTACTAATTTGTGCAAAAACATTAATAAAGAAGGTTTTTTTCAAGTAGAACCTTTAAAACACTAAACGAGCCGCGAGGTTTCGAATAGTCCCACACACACTTCGGGGAATGCAACTACCTGCTTTTTATAGCCAAGATAAGGGCAACACAAATATGCGCAACCGACCTTATTGGATCATCGATCCGTGGACCAGTAGGGACGATAAGGGCAACCTTTCCATCTGTTGATCGGGTAATACAATATGGAAATGCGGCCTCGTTCAATCTCGAGTGACGTACTTACCTACAAACATACATCCGCGGCCATATGGCGCTTCACTGCATTTTAATTATACCTGAGAGTGAAAATGATTAAGCACTTCCGATTTTATAATCGTACTTTCGTTATCTCAAATTTTATCTCCATGGTAGTCATAATAATTAAATATTTCACTTAATAGGTTCATCATTCATTGATGCATGACCCAGAATCCTTCCTATAGCTCGTAAAATAATAATACAGTGCCGGACGAGCCTCAAAAAGGCACTCACGACGCGACTCATGAGCTGTATGTCCGACACAAAGGACAAAGGGTCTGTCGCAGCGAGAAATTGTCGCGGCAGATTTGATTGTCCGGCCCGACGCTCACTTTGTCGGCGAGCACTCCCGAGTAATCTCGAAAAGCACGGGGTTTAGATAGCGAGCGAAAAACAAATGACAAGAGCGACTTCTGATTCAATACGAGATAGCATGTATGATTATGTTGTTATATGTGTGCTCGGAGTATATTATATCCAGATTTTTAACAAGGAAATATTACAAGGAAAATATACTCAGACTTTCGGAACTCTGAGTATTTACGTTAGAATAATCCAATGCAACCTACGATACCCCATATGCATAATATTATTGATTAATTATTTTATTTAATTTAGAGATATTTTCAATATAACGTCATTTTCTACAGTTTCTACATGGCCGTACAGTCAGCGTAACTCTACGTATAACTAAATAGTAGAAACTAACGTATTAAACAACTTCATAACTTTGAAAATCGTGACTTAAGCTGGCTCAATAGCCAGTACAAAGGGCGATAGTAGGTTCATCTTTCCTTTGAAGTAAAGTTACGCAGGTTTACTGATAATCGAGCATGAAATTAAGTTCAACGAACTCAGTACGTAAAAGGTAAGTGAAGGTACATCTAGATTGTTAAAATTAGTAGGTATTACTGCATATTGATTTTTTTACCTATAGCACAGGGCGTATAGAAATTAGAAACAATTGTTTCATTGATACTTACGACTTTGCTTCAAAGTAATCGTTCTCTTGTCTTATCAATGTATTGCACCCAATATGTACCTGGAAAAGAGAAAATAGTAGTTAGTCAGATGTGCAAGACGTATATGAGATTACAATGATACTACAAAATTAAACACAAAGCTATTGTTATAAATATTTGTGTGTATTGTAGCTAAATCTTCGAGGCACCGCACACAAAAGAAATGAGTGCAAGCAGGAACAATAAAAACCTTAATAAACAGCCAACTTGTTTCCTTTTTTGACATTAAGTCGTAACTTATATAGACATTAAGATTCGGCGCTGGGCCGGCTACTGTTAGATGATAGATGAGGAGTATCCTCTAGTTTATTGCGCCCATAAGGCTTTTGTCACGAACTTGACTTTGGAGGTCGTTGACCTGGCTTCCGACACTGATTCCTGCGGGATAGGAAACGAGATAACTCCCACCGTGAGATTGTTTGTACTCCCGACGCGTATCTATCCGCCTCTAAGAAACATTAGAACCAATGTCGTTTAAGGAAACGAACGGCACGACAATATTTCTTCTCAGTAGGTATTATGTAAGTAATAAACAGCAAAAATACGTGTACCGAATAGAAATTAACGCTGATGTCATGTAATAAAAGCAAAATAAAATACAATAAAAGAACGCATAACAATTTCATAAGCATGACTAAAATAAAGTAATGATTTAATGACTGTGACACTCATTACTCCCGTTAGCGTAACCAAGTTAGTAGTGTGTAGGTATACGAGGCATTAATTAAAGCGGGAGCTGCAAAAAACAGATTTAATTTGCATATTTTAATAGCAGCTGAAAGTAAACGGTCCATAGTCACATTATAAAATTAAAAGAGATTGCGGACGCTATTCGCTTAAACCCATTTCCGCGTGCATAACCACCTCGGCTCTCGTCATTTAAGAACATTTAAGGAGCATTTCCAAGTTTAATAGTACGAGTTGCCTGATATGGTGACCTATAAGTATTGAAGTGACACTTCAGTGCTTGTTGCGACTATAAAGAGGATTTTTTTTAGTATTTCTCTCAACGGACTTGGCAGAACAAACAAATTAACTTGGCTAAACTAGTTTCTCTTGAGGACTTGGGACGGCTACAGAAGGATCGTTCGCGGAATAATTAATAGAGCACCGCCGCTGGACAAATGGAAGTGCTCTGTTGATTTACTGCACAAAGAAGTTCTCTAATACCCGCATTTCATCACTAAAGACCAACCGATAGAAACTACTCACTTCGCTCCACTTCTACAGCACTACATTATAATTAAATCGTATAAAACGTCATTTGATGAAGTTATTCGGCCCTCTAGCGTAGTGGATTATAGCCATAATTACTATAGCGTAACATGTATTTTAACTGATGATGATGGGCACTTACGACTCCTGTTATTTGCATTTTATTTCGTTGCGTTGATTAAACGATCCTAAAAATTTTATGGGTGAGGATGTAAAAGGTTTGGAAAATTAACTTTGGTTCTGCTGATATTTCCATTCCGTTTATTAAAGCTTATATACATACGTAGACCGCTCCAGGCAGTCCGCAAAGGATCGCAATTTTAAATAATTACCCGTCTCGGATGCAACACAACGCAATGCATTTATTGTTAAACCGGGTTAACTCTCGAGAGGGCACCTATAGTTTCGCAATCAACTTCACATTTTATTGATGAACCAGAAAGCCTTTGTCGATGTATTCCGGTATTCATAACATTTACATTTCGCGATACGTTTGCTACACAACCTTTCGCTTGCATAGGAATCGTGGGCAATAATAACGTTTGATGTCTTTATTACATATGCTATCCTATCAGCGCTATACTTATACCATAACAGTAACAAAATTTAAATACGATTAAGGAATCGTTTTACTAGCTGCAGTGCATAAAAATTCGATTAAATCGTTTAAGGTTGAATCTCATTACTTTGAAAATGTGTTTACAGGCTAAACTAATCGTGCTTTGATAAGAAATGCGCTAAGTGTAAAAGCCTTTTAGCACGTTTGACAGCTTCACAACTTAATAATGGGCCGACGGGGCTTAATTTGATATTCGCTAGACGCAGACAGCTGGTAATAACCATGCGCCTCAACCTCGAGCTGGCGCGACGACAGGTGTTGAACTACGACCGTTTACTTTATCCAAATCAGACGACAAAACGTCTAGTCATTATCTACGTTCAGTCGGAAGAAACCTTTGTCTTTATGACGGTTTTAATTCAACAAAAAAATCGTCTTATTCAACATGAATATTATACGAACCAGGACACGTCGGTAAATAATTGCGCGGTGGTACGACGAACAGCCGGTCATCGAAAATTACATTCGAAATATGAATCGTCCGTCTCGACTCAGAATGATGGTAAACATTCAAGTCGTGCGAAACTCTCGATTTCGCGAGTTAAACGACTGAAAACCTGATTCCTTGAAGGTCGACTGCAACAGGAACCTATTCTGAACATTTGTCATTGTATCGGTCGTAGCCTTTCATTATGATCACATATATTTGAATGAGCTCCGTCATTTATAAACCGATTTCTACAATTACAAGCTTCCAGATTTGTCCCTTTCTTACCATATTCTTGTTCTGCTGATGGCACCCAGTAGCGGATCTAGGGAGGGCTAAGGGGGGCTCAAGCTCCCCCAAAATAATCGGAGTCCTTGAGTGACAAATCTCACATTCGAGTAAAATCTAATTTTAAAAGGGTCAAGCCCCCCCCCCCCCCCTTCCCCCCCTCCCTAAACTAAAATCCTGGATCCGCCACTGATGGCACCCATATAGTGATTTCGGTATAAATTATTGTAAACGCCTGTGTTGTATTCTTTGCATTAGTTATCAGTTCACTTTCAACGTAGCATTCAAATTTGTCGACTAGGTATACGCGATGAATAATTCATTAGTTTATGTGTCAGTCGAATTAAAGGTTGTATCGGTCTCGACAGCTATCGGAGTTCTATTTGCATATCAGACAAGTTCCGAAGAACGAGCTATCGACATGTTACAAATGATATGTTTTGCCTACATACAAAGGGCTTCTCCATATAAAAAAGTATTTCATTGATTTCATTGCAATTAATGTTTTAATGACACCTCTCGTTGCTAAAAAAAACACGATTTATGGGTTAAATTACCTTACTTGATACTTCACTTAATTTGCACCGCTACAGAAGATGCGATACAAACGCGTGATTGAACAGAAACCATTCCATTATCTATTAAATGCCCTAGCACCTTTAGTTACTACTATTGCGTATGAATTGGTAAAGTTCACAAAAAATATATATATGGAGAGTGTCTATATACCAACTCCGTAGGCCACCCGCAACAAAAACATCTTTAACAACCGTTTTAACAACTGTCCATATTAGTCATTCACATTTACTGCTATCGAGATCTATGTACCTACAAAAAACATGTAAAAAGCGGTGAAGTGTTGTAAATGTTGAAGTCACGACGACTACTGTCACCGCTACCTGATGATAATCTTGACACGAGCCAAGCGACGAGTTTGGAGAAGCCGGCGGATAATAACACATTACGGCTGACTGCTTCCTGACTGATCTATCATCAAAGTTACATTCCTTATCGCCTTACAAGCTAAACTTTGAAGGTATAGATTGAAACTAAGATATTTAATTCATTTAATAATCTTATTATGGAGATGATCGATTATTGAAGTTTGCCTTATCGAAGATTAGCTAAGATTGAAAATATTAAAAGAGTAAATAAGCTTAAGTAAATTGTTGAACCTTAATAAATTGTTTTCGTTCCGAGCGTAGTTAGACTTTTAATAATTCTCTTTACATACTCGTACCCAAATCACCTCTCAAAGAAAAATAAACAATCAAATGAAACGTTCGCTATAAACATCTCAAAGGACTCTGAAGAGTCAAGCACAGCGTCTCATAAGGAATTCTAATCAGGTAAATTTGATTTATTCCATCGCTCCGTCCCATTAGGCATTCACAGTGCACGGCCTTTTATCATTTTTAGGGCCCTTCACGAATGTTAATATGGCCGTAATGTGTCCTTATACACGTTATTTCTTATAATCGTGTAATATCAATTTGTTACAACGTGACTAGTGTCTGTAAACCAGTAATGTGGGCAGTTTCTGGGAGCGCGTGCTACACCGACGTGCTTCTACTTCACCTTATACGGGGAACGAGGCATGACTTTCCATAAATGAATTAGGTCTATAAAAAGTAGTAGTCTATATAGTACCAACATTTCATCCTAGCAACTCCGTTACATTCATTTGCCCTTGATTAGCCCACCTAACAAATCGATTCAAATTGTATAAGAGTTGAACTAAACTCCGCAACGAAAATAGAGCCTAATATGAATTTGCAATTTCTCGTTACATCCAAAGCGTACATATTTGATGCGGTGAAAATCGAATTGTGTAACATCGTTACAAGTTTGAATAGCGGAGTAAAGTCCGGCCGGACGAGAAATTTAGCCACTAGATGTCGGCCCGGGGCGGGTTGTTAGCGTTTGTTTGCATACGACCCGCGAACCCCCTCGCCATCCTTTAGCCGCTTACACACCCAACCTCGTATCTTGCTCAAACGTGCTACTGAAAATACAAGCAACCCCCCATTCACATAAAGTCTGTAGTTCAAAACAAAGAAACTTCGTTGGAACAATTGCTACGAGAATTTAATGTATCTGATACATACAGCGGATATCTAGGTTTTATTCGAGGCAATCCTTAAGCTGAGCCTTTGCAAATAAGCTGCTATTTATTTTCCTCCTCCTTTTTGTAGCACTATTTGTTTGTGTTCATTTACTCATGGAACGCAGTCGGTAAACGTGAAGACCGTATTTACGAAAACTTTCACTAAAAATAACACTAAATCATCCCAATAATTAGTGTCATCGAAACCGTCGCGTCGGCGCATCAAGCTACGTCATAGTCATAACTCTGACAGTGACATGTGAACACCGTGAACACTTTGTTAATTAAATAAATAAATAAATAAATAAATAAATATTAGGGGACATTCTTACACAAATCGAACTAGGCCTATAGTAAGCCTAGAGTAGTAGTAGCCTAGTAGGTTAATTGGACGTTAATTTTGCCCACTCTAATATTTGGTAACAGATGAGATGTCAATAATTAGAAGCGACTCAATTCCTGCTTCCTTCCAGGTAATTAGGCATTACGTAAGCACTAATCGTGATAGTTAGAGAGCAAGTGAGGCATACGCGATATGTCTAAGCGAGTCGAAACCGTCGCGTCGGCGCATCAAGCTACGTCATAGTCATAACTCTGACAGTGACATGTGAACACCGTGAACACTTTGTTAATTAAATAAATAAATAAATAAATAAATAAATATTAGGGGACATTCTTACACAAATCGAACTAGGCCTATAGTAAGCCTAGAGTAGTAGTAGCCTAGTAGGTTAATTGGACGTTAATTTTGCCCACTCTAATATTTGGTAACAGATGAGATGTCAATAATTAGAAGCGACTCAGTTCCTGCTTCCTTCCAGGTAATTAGGCATTACGTAAGCACTAATCGTGATAGTTAGAGAGCAAGTGAGGCATACGCGATATGTCTAAGCGAGTCGAAACCGTCGCGTCGGCGCATCAAGCTACGTCATAGTCATAACTCTGACAGTGACATGTGAACACCGTGAACACTTTGTTAATTAAATAAATAAATAAATAAATAAATATTAGGGGACATTCTTACACAAATCGAACTAGGCCTATAGTAAGCCTAGAGTAGTAGTAGCCTAGTAGGTTAATTGGACGTTAATTTTGCCCACTCTAATATTTGGTAACAGATGAGATGTCAATAATTAGAAGCGACTCAGTTCCTGCTTCCTTCCAGGTAATTAGGCATTACGTAAGCACTAATCGTGATAGTTAGAGAGCAAGTGAGGCATACGCGATATGTCTAAGCGAGTCGAAACCGTCGCGTCGGCGCATCAAGCTACGTCATAGTCATAACTCTGACAGTGACATGTGAACACCGTGAACACTTTGTTAATTAAATAAATAAATAAATAAATAAATAAATATTAGGGGACATTCTTACACAAATCGAACTAGGCCTATAGTAAGCCTAGAGTAGTAGTAGCCTAGTAGGTTAATTGGACGTTAATTTTGCCCACTCTAATATTTGGTAACAGATGAGATGTCAATAATTAGAAGCGACTCAATTCCTGCTTCCTTCCAGGTAATTAGGCATTACGTAAGCACTAATCGTGATAGTTAGAGAGCAAGTGAGGCATACGCGATATGTCTAAGCGAGTCAAACCACCGGTTCATAAACAACGCCTGCACCCACCGGGCTAACCACTTTCGCGATCCGGGACCGGCTTTTAGCAAAAATTTGATCAGTGAAAGTCTCGTCGTGAGCCCGAAGGGAGCTCCATGAATGTAATCTACTCTCTTTCTCTAATAGATAAATCAACTAAAAGCAACAAAGAGATTTCGCAAAACACGTGAGCAATCGATGACGGTTCTTTTTCGTTAAATGCCGTGATGAATCACAAGTTGGTAAAACACGTTGTGAAAATCACGATCGATTACCTATTTGAGAAATTGTTAAGTAACATAAAGGTCATTACGATATCACGATTATACTTCATTATTAATATCTCAATCGTCTGGAGTTTTCTTAAAAACGTACTCTGAAGTATAACTCTCTGGGCAACGGGTGTCTCAGAGCAATCAGTCGACTTAACGAGCTCCGGTAACTCTTGCAATGGCTAGCTCGAGAAAGAGCCGTTCTTTTCCGCCTCGATGCTTTTTCTTAGGTACATAAAAAATTTCATCGATTTCATTTTATTGCCTTTTTGTACTGACTGAACTCACCCGACTGAACTCTAGAGTAAAAAAATACTTTGATACTTATTATAATTCACTTTGAGACGTTGTTTATTTATTAAGTCATTCTTTCCCATTTTCAACGTTTCCCATACATTAAAAGTCCATATAAGCACCGAAGACACTTACCGCCGCGCAAGCCCGGTCGGCGCGGCAGATACGAGCAGCATGGCGTCAATTTGCAGTAATGCGTCTGCAGGTTCGAGTTACTTTTTACACGCGAGGTCATTGAACCGCTCTAAACACAGAATGCAAGTCAATGTACAGGGATTGCGTCGAGAAATATATCGCCTACTGACCTTTATCGCGATTACATGATACTGGCTGCCGAGTGCGAGTGACCTCGTGCTTGATCCTACTGATCTTGTTTCGGATATTACCTCGAATGTGTACCCATATTTTGACAAATATAATATACATTAATTGAATTTCAATAACATTAAAAATTATATCTAAATATATAAAAAAATAACTTTTTTTTTAGTATTTATACATGTAGGTACCTATACTTCATACAGACCTATACGTACATACACTTTGTATGGCATCTGGCGCTCTTTTTACGTGCCACCAGGTTTACATACTTAAACACCAATTAAATAAAGTTAAAACGCTTAAATATACAGACTTTGTAAGTTAAAGTGTGTTGCACTATATATAACTTACTTATATATCACACTAGGTATCTCTAAACTAAAACAATAGACAGAACAGAATACGTTCATTATATAATTATTTTCATCTCCGACAAAAGAATTACGTCGTATAATAATGAATGGACTAAAACAAGAGTAACCCTGGTTGATATCTTTAATTTAAAATGGTAATATGAAATTATGATGCGAAAGACATTATCCGACAAGGGTAGTGTCGGACCGTCTTCAACTTTTTTAGTATTCACAATGCTTAAGCGACGACTCGCCTCAGACGGGCGAATAGTCTGACCTTCGCACCACATAAACTTGTCATAACTCTCGAAGTTAAGTTACGCTAGAGCAGAGACGGGTGGTTAGTTCAAATGAGACAGATTATGAATCTCTTAGCTTATCAGTAGCCACATCCCACCTTTATAGTCCTTCCTTTTTGCGGCAGCACAAAATGAAAAGGACAGTTGACAGTCCGTGTGGTTGAATCCACTGGCAATATAAAGTGCAGTAAGGCGCAGAATACACTAGGCGATGAGCGTTTGTGGTTTTTGAAACGTTACTATGACGATGTACCTATGTATGTAAAAAGCGCGCACGTGCTCTTCAACTGGCGCCGCTCCTACGCGCGTATCCACGGCAAACGCAGAGTCGTCGGTGTACGTACAGCGCGTAGCGCGCCGCACGTACGCGCGGAGGTGCAGTGGTTTTCACAAGAGTTTCCTACATCAGTAACGTATAGGGGTAGGGTAGGGTAAGGGTAGGGTGTCCCTGCGCGCGTTCACGCGGTCCGCATAACGCCGCGGAGTGCTGCATGTGCTGCAACGCCTCGTGTGTTCTGCACCTAATTGGTACAAGACAGTACAAGCTGCTGTCGTCCCGCTTCGCCCGATAACGATATCACTCCTTCCACTTGATAGACAAAACGATTTCTCATGTCGAACTCATCTTTTCACTCAAGGAACCAAACTCCCTTAGGTGATTATTTTGAGAGTTAGTTCGAATTTATTACGTAGCACCAACTTGGCTGATTGCACCTTTAGATCTAACTTCTATGATCATTTGTTATTCAGTTCCTGGAATTGAATTGGTCCATTGGAGCCCGCATTAAGTAAGTATTCAAGGACCGTAGTTAAAAGGCCCTACTTTTTTCAATGAAAGAAAAGACAAATGTTGTTCAGTAGGTACTGTAGCTATGTAGGTACTTAAAAAAGCAAGAGTTTTATTTTAATATACTCGTCTTTTCCATTAAGTATCGAAAGTTTGACTGAAACAGTTCACAAAGCGTAGCTAAGTAATATGAAATAGACTAACGAAACTTTGTACCCTACTTTCGTGTGACTAGGTTAAAGAAATAAATGTAAGTATTTGTTGAGGGGCGTGGTTAAACTAATAGCCAATTAGGTGCCATGGTTAATTAATAGCAAACAAAGGAACACATTCGCGAAACGCGGACGTACATAAAACGCGTGTGACCGAGTTACCTAGAAAATTCGCGTCACGTCGTTACCGTTCCGACTCGGAGAATGGTAGAAATCGCAATATTTATTGCTTTTATATCCTGCACTAGCTATAAGTAATGTCGCCGTCTACCGCGATTGATAAATGACGACGGCGTCTAACATCGGTATACTTTTACTAGAACAATAATGTAGATCTACGTTCCGTTGCCGTTAAGCCTCACGTTAGGTACTAAAGGTAGACCATTTATCACACGATATTTTCGTCACAAGCCGTCTGAATCGGCAAACTGAACATGACAATATCTAGATCTAGCTATTAAGCTTGGTTCTACCTCTGTGTAGCAGTTTGTAATAGTTCCTCCACGCGGACGGAGTCGCAGGCAAAAGTTAGTAAAATATATCATATTCCTAATCCTTTTGAGAGACTTAAAGTGCCTCTATACCAAATTTCATCTTTTAAATGAATCTGGAATGGATAGAGAGCCTTTCGCATTTATAATACCTAATTGGCAGAGGTTTACGTAGCACTTGTAGTAGAGTATAATGGGAAGAGTCTTTGTTTCTGTTTTAAATTTACTTTTCAGCTTTAAATTTACTCTTGGACAATAAACAAAAATGCATATTTATTCTAAACTTTCAAGGTCCATATCTTTTTATAATTTTAATAATATTTAGTAATTTATACTTTATTATAATAATTTGATGGTTAACTAGCCATTTACTTACGTTATCAATTTTAACATGAGGTCACAAGCCTAGAGTGTAATATATACTTTACATACAGGAATTAAAAATTTCTCCGATCTGGTAAATACACCACAATCTTACCCCAAATTACATAACTCGTCGGCTCTGTATATGACGCGCTTCAAACCAATTAATAAAAGCTCAGTCAACTTTAAATTGGATCATAAACTGGCTCCGCCTGCAGCCGCGAACCGTTTTCGACAGGGAGATGTACGATTCAATTTAATAGTGACTGGACCCTCCAATTTGACTCACATTCATGAATATTTTTTGCATCCAATTAACTTGACGCCAAACCTAATTGAATTTAACCAATGTTGAGTGAGAAGTTATTTAGATACAAATCCAATAGAATAGTTGAACTTGCCATTCCATATATGGTTTAGAATTCAGGATACTCGTATGTATGTCGATCCGTGTTAAACGGTAGCGCTCGACTTCAGATGATTCCCATTTTGTCACGCAACTTGCTTTCACGGCCTTAATAAGCATATGCACGACAGTTAATGGCGGTCACTTTTGTCTTAAATATATGAGAATAAGGTTTAAAATAACATGATTTAAGAAAGCTCTTAAGTTCTTTCAGAGTCGAGGAATTGCACTTGTGCATGTGCACTATATAGCCGCTTAGAAATATCGTATCGTTTAAACAGGCACTAATAGAACTTTGACTGCTTTGTTTTTAGGTTCAGATTGGATCGTCAAAGTAGATATTTGAGGCGTTCGTTGAGTGCAGTGACGAGACTGACGAGCAGTTGATAACGTTGTTTTAACGAACTGTTGAGCTAGTTTCGCGACGCGTGCTTTATCGCGAGGAGCTCAGGCTACCTACCATATTTTAACAAAAGCTAGTACCTACTAGCCCTCAATAGCTTATTGATGCTGGTTGAAGATTCGCTGACGTTGGTTCAGGCTTCGAACAGCTATAAATTGTAAAGTGCGCTTGAATACTATGTTGCTGATTTTTCTGAAATTGCCAACGTCACGCGTCACTAAAGTCCAATTATATTTTCGTTCAGCCCTCGATGTAAAACAGTTAAATTTAATCGTGGTTGTGACATTGACAACGCTGGCCTAGCCATTTCGCAAAATGCCGTTGCCGCGCGTTGAAACGAAAATTCATCAAAACTGTAATCAGTAGAATTACCTTGCGCATGAGATTAAAAGGTTAACGAGGTTAGAAATGGTAGAGAGTAGAAGCTACCGGTGCGTAAACAGACATATTTATAGAGCTTTAGGTTAAACCCAAGAATTCCTTTGCAATTGGATATGGATTAGTAGGGGATGTTTATCCTCTTTTACTTTCGTTTCTTCACCCCAGATAGTGCACCGGGCAGTATGACTAAAAAGGGCATTATCTTACACATACACTAAAATCCAAAACGATGCTTTGTTACGTTGTTTCTGGCATCGCGCGCCACTTCCGCTAACATGACTCTCTGAGACGTCTCAGCCAGGCTGCCAGGCTTTATTAGTCCTTGCAGAACTGATTGGATGCGTCAGCGGCCGATGGTTTACTAGGCGGTGTTGTATATGCGGCCATAGCGGCCATGCGTCGTGCCGGAGATGTCCTCACGTCTCGGGCGCCGCTCGGCCTCGTTGCCGCCGCCTTATAAGGCCCTCGCGGCCGACGAGCTTACAACCCGACTTGCGACAGTCCGCGGTATTTTACCCACTAGCCCTAAATTGCTCACGTTCATGCCGTTTCGTTGTATTTAAATGTCATGGATATGTTCATTTTAATTTCACACCTAATTAAGCTCAGTCAAAGGCGCCGCCGCGTTAATGTTATTCAAATTCTATACTAAAGCTCTCTGTTTGTAAGTGTCTACCCTGATTATATCTTGCTAAGATGAACTGGCTGTGGTCGACTTTGTGAATTCGTTATGCAAATCTGGAAAATATAACCGTGTTCGAAAAACACGTTCCTTGTTAATAAAGGTCTCGCGGTGATATTAAAAATGATATTTGTATTAAAACGTTCTGCCGATCCTAAAATAGAACAAGATATTGATAGATTTATACGTTTTATTTAGAACGCGGGCGCATCAAGATAAGCACCAACCTAAAAATGCACATCGATTTAGAAATAGCGTGCAACTAAAAAGCGAACCATCAACATCATGAATCTTCGCCAAAAATGCCGTCATTTCCAAACTAGGACGAACAATCGAGTCCTTGGGAGAAGCAGGAGTCGATGGTTATTATGTAGCCAAATATGGGCCGCGGGCATTCTTCAAGGCAAAGGACGCCGCCAGGGACGGGGCCGCAAGAAGCCCAATCGCTTTGGCAGAGGTTATTTAAAGACAGTTCTCCGAAATCACGCACGCGATGCCCGTAGTAAGAGTAATTTGGACCCTTAAACGTTTTTTGCTGAGGTCCGTCGCGGCGGGGCATGAGAATGCTATCGCCGGTATGGTATGGCGCATGCACATTGTACGGATTACTTCAACGCGCTTTGACATAAGCAAAGCACGCATTTCCTCGTCTGGCGACGCGACGCCGTTAGTGAGAACGTAATTATCATAAAAGCGTGTGCTACGCCGGCATTTGTTTTTATTACTTCTCGCGTATAACTAGCTGTATAATGCAACTGAAATTATACAAAACTACATACGCAAGAACAAATTTGAATGTATTACCCTTCGATAATAAAAAACGGTACCACACTTATCCCCTTATCGCGACATAATCAGTATCGATAAAGCGGACCATACAAAGTGCGAGTGTACGAGTATACGATTTGAGAGATAAGCGTCCAATGTGCAGCTATAAAGTGTGTCGTGTAGGTACGTAGGGAAGTTTATTCGATAAATGTGTATTATTGTGCGGTGTGATTGCATCCGAGTATGTAATGGCCGGCATAGCGTACGTTATAAGGAAAGGCGGGCAGGCAATGCGGGCATTGTTCACTCACACTTCACTGGACTAGCCGACGTAGCGGTCCATTATCGTAATAGGGCCACGCTAAGATGCAGACAATGTACGGCAGATAAGGGTATAGCTTCGGGATAGCCTAGTTAGCCATATTTCCCATTACACTTACGTATATCCTTATCTGTACGATATCTGGCGGACACTTTGATAAGCTCATAAGCGCTAGCAGTGGTGAGCTTATTTTATAGGTGTCGGGCACGGCTAAGCAGAAAGTATAGATAATCCGTAAAAAGAATTTTTCAACGACTGACAACAGAATGATAACTTTTCATGTATGTTTTATTGTTATTGTTAAGTTACATTTACTTACGGTTCGTTTGAATGATGATGTCTCAATTCATATTATGTAATGGCCAATCAATTTAATAATGAAATCGACGGGCATTGTATATATTTGAATATTTAATAATTTTAATAATTTTATTCTTAATTATAATCTGCATCTTGATCTGATTTAATTTTTATAAAAAAAAAGAAATATCAAATTTATTCGAAAATATTTTTTTAACAAAGATTAATATAAAAAAAAAAATTATGTAATATTCGTAGACTATCAATTAATAAACAGAATTCTCTAAATGAACTAAAACTATTGTTTGTCCCATTTTAACGTTAAGACGCGAAATCGCAATATATTTTGTCGTTACAATGTGCAATTGTGCTACGACTGCTACGAGTTTCAAGAGTATCCCGCGACTAAAATTGTCAGCGACAAAAAATTCGTCGCTTTGACATTTTGACCACGGGCACAGAATAGTATAATAGCACAGTCTAACTACATACAGTCTGGAAACTCGGGGCTGTTTGGGCCTTGGGCCAACGATGGGGGATACGCGGGGAAGCGGGAGGCGAGGAAATTCAGCGCAAACTCTGAGTTTGCGCTGAATTTCCTCGCCTCCTGAAACTATTCTGAAGGCATGTGAAGATTGACTTTATACAACCGACTTCTAAAAGGTAAGGTTAAAATTAGGTTTGGGTGTTTTTTTTTTAATAATGTCACTTCGATTGTGTTTTAGTTCGGGTATCTTCATTACTCGAATGACAGGGATGCAGATATACCAACTTCGAGTTTCGAAGTTCGTAGTAGCGCCGCTGAGGGCTCGAGAGGTTTTTTAATATGAGACCGTGGGTAAATACAAAAAAAGGCCGCCATCTTGAAATTCTTCAAATACGGTCGATTTCGTTTAAAATCGATATCTGAGGGTCCGACGGGCCTCTTAAAAAGAGTCCGAGGATGGATTTTCAAAAAGTGGTCGCCATCTGGAAAATCTTTAAATACGGTCCGATTTCGTTCAAAATTGATATCTGAGGGTCCGAGGGGACTCTTAATACGAATCCAAGATTGAATTTTCAAATCTAACCTCGGAATTCGCATTTAAAAGGCCGTTTGGACCCTTAGATATCGATTTTGAACGAAATCAGCCGGTATTTAAAGATTTTCAAGATGGTGGCTACTTTTTGAAAATCCAACCTCAGATTCGTATAAAGAGGCCCCTCGGCCCCTCAGTTATCAATTTTGAACAAAATCGGACCACATTTAAAGATTTTCAAGATGGCGGACCTTTTTTTAAATCCAATCTCGGATTCGTATAAAGAGACCCCTCGGCCCCTCAGTTATCAATTTTAAATGAAATCGGACCATATTTAAAGATTTTCAAGATGGCGGACCTTTTTTTAAATCCAAGTTTGGATTAGTGTTACGTTACGAGGTCCCTAGAATCCTTAGATATCGATTTTGAACAAAATCGGGCCGTATTAAAGAATTTCAAGAAATCAGCCACTTTTTGAAAATCCAACTTCAGATTCGTATTAAAAAGCCCCTCAGGTCCTTAGATAACGATTTTGAAAATGAAAAAAATGGTCGCAGTTTTTAAACTTATATTTCTATTTAAAGATCTGAGTGTGTGAAAGAGTGTTTATAAAATAACTACATACCTACTTATGGAATGCATGAAAATTAAATAAATTTATATCTCCCCAAACATATTTTTGACAACCCTGACTCTTGAGCGGTTACGCTGAGCGAGTGCGTAAATTCTAAAGATGAATGAAGCTTGCCTACTGGTTGTAGTTCTTTATACTGTGATAATAGTATCCGCGCGACAAGAGGTACTATTTGACGCGCGAGCTATCTTGCGTGCTGCGTGCGCGTCTTGTGCTGACTGAAACCGTGCTGCTTGCCTTTGTCGTTGACTTAAGCGAGTTAAGGAACTATCGTCCTAAACATAAAACTCATTACTTGGATAAACAAAAGCACTTTCCTTACTCTCAGAACTCGAAGAAATGCAATGCCTTGGACCTGAAGCATTTTGTTTTCATGGAAAACTTTGTTATTGTCTTTTTTACGACTTTGCAGTTGACGCGTTTCTTCATAACTAAGAGTCATTGCGGTTTTAGCGAGTGGTGCTCTCGCGCTGGCCTTTTGAATTTACGGAAATAAACATTGGCCCTGGTAAATCGTTATTAATAAAACCTTACTACTAAAATTTCTTGGAATTCGCTTGTCTTACTAGTTTGTTTTTGCACTCAGCGTCAAATACTCTGTATCAGTCAAAGTGGCCAAATAGTTCCGTACACCATACCGTACATATATGGTGTACCTATTTGACTACTTTGTTTGCTACAAAGTATTTGACGCTGAGTGTACGTATACATATAAGTATTACACGTACGATATAGCTATAAGTAGCAGATGATAGACCCTTGTGCAGAGCATGCAAGGAAGAGGGAAGCGGAGGAAACGTCTAAACAAATTCGACGAGATTGTAAGCAGGCATCACGGCAGTAAGCACTTAGGGTCTCCGAGCACCTTACACGAAGTAGTAAACAATGTCAAACCATTGATAAACTTCGTGGAGGAGCTGCTTGGGTTGGTAAGAATAGCGCTTACCCCTTTTTACGCAAAATAAATTTGACTAATAAATAAGGTATTGCGTGGTAAATTATTTGTCATGCATTTTGTATTAAGCGCTGAAAATTATAGAACTTACCTTTTTAGGGTTCCGTACCTCAAAAGGAACATAACGGAACCCTTATAGGATCATCGTGTGTCTGTTTGTCCGTCTGTCACAGCCGATTTGCTCCGAAAATACTGGACCGATTGAGTTGAAATTTGTTATACATATGTAAATTGGTGACCCAAGGATGGACGCGTACAATAAATTAATGAATTCTGAACAAGAGCGCCACTTTTGGGGGGTAAACTGGTTTTTTTTTAAGTTCCACAAACTGTATTGTGTGACATAACAAATGAAAGGGGTTGTTGATCTCAGATATATATTTTTTATAATTTTATTAATAACAGATTTGAAGTAATTTAGGAAAAAAGACGAAAATTGACCATTCCCCTCTTATCTCCGAAACTACTAGGCTTAAAATTCTGAAAAAAATATGGAAAATAGTTCCTTGCCTAAAGATTACAGGAAAACCTATAAGAAGTTTGAGTATTCAAAGTAACGGGAAAATTCTTAATATTTTACGGAACCCTCACCACGCGAGTTGAACCCGCACTTGTCCGATTTTTTTACTTTAATACTTTTTTTTGGAATGGAGGCTGAACAGCCCAATCAAATGTCCAGGTACTATAATTATTTGTCAAATTCAAGCTTTAACAATTACAACTAATTACGAAAAATTCTCCTCACAGGATGTCTTCCTACGCAGGAGTTCGTTGACCTCATCCAGGTTATGTTTAAATCAATAGCAGAGTATAACTTTCGCACGCACGTATCACCAGCATACGTTTGATCGAATTTGAATCTTCAGTCACTGTGCGAAAGACTGGTTTTACTTTAACGGTTTCGCATTAGATGTCGGCGTGGCGTGTGATAGCAAAAGCATCAAGACTTGGAACCTGTAATAAAAGCTAATGGAGTGAGGAGTGAGCAAAGAGGTTGCTTATCCGTTCCGCTGTCGGCTGATGACGTGGCCCGTCCTATTCGGCCGATTAATTCGCGCGCTGATATAAAAGCATCATTATTTACTGGGGAAGGTACAGTCGTCTCCGGATTAATCACTTTGACATGTATACAGAACTCCCTCGTCAGTGGCGGATCTAAGATTTTGGATTGGGTGGGGCTTGATACCGTTGCGGTTAGATTTTGGCACGATTTTGGTAGGGATTCAGATGCTTTGGGCATACTTAGACCCCAAGGTAAGTTAGTAGAATTTAAAGTCTTGCGAGATTTATTACGAGCATGTTATGACGCGTGATGTCCTGAATATATTATATGACGCACATGAATAAAATACACCATTTTGTGTGACACACACTTGTTATTTTACCTTTTAATGACGTATCATAATAACTTATACCAACTTCGAGATTTTTACACATACAATTATATTAATTTATCTCGACGTTTTGGACGAGACGCAATGTTCAAGTCATTTTCAACAATTTTCCCTTAAAACAGAGTAGAAAGCTACTCTTTATATATCTGGGTTGATGGCATTTTACGCAAAATGTGTATAACCGTCTGAAACACACAACTTAATGATAAACATCAGTTGACCGGATCAGACGCGGCGAAATATTCGCGCGGCGCAGCTCGCAGGCGCATGATCCCGACGTCGCAACTGCCAGTTAGGTCTGATCTTATTGTTGGACTTACTAGCGCAAATAATTTAACGGCGACGTCGTTGCATTGCATTGGTGACCTCATTAATGTACAACACAAATTAGTCAGTACTATTATTATTAACTAAGTACTACAATCTGGGTGGTTCTCCGAAATTTGGAAAATTCGAAACTTGGGTGTGTCAGCAAAATTCACACATTTACAGTAGGTAATCTATATATATAATACGCGAGCCCGATTTTTGTACATGCCATCAGATCTACAGTTATGGTCCGATTTTGATAAATGATATGTCGTTCGATTCGTCTAATGCTGGAGATTTGCAATAAGGTCTCCGATTTTTAATTTTTTATTGAAAAAGTACTAAAATTTTAATTTAAAGAATCTACCGTGCGCTGACCACGTGACCTTGGCTGTGTGACGTCACGTGACGTACCTAACTCCTGTTTTGACTTGAGATGACAATGTAAAATAAATAAACAAGAATTGAACTCAAACCTGTAGTAAGTTCTTCAGCATAAGAAATTATAAATGTTGAGTCGGCCACATATGGATACAACACTAAGAAAATTAAGTAAATAGAAAATAAACGATCTTTTACAATGTTTACAAAAACTGACAGACGTATTGTGTCAACTGTGGATTGATTTTTTTAGTGACATAGAGTTGTCAATATTATTTGCCATGTTTATATTTATTTCAAAAAGTTTATATACTAACTTATTTTCCCATATTCGAGATGTTGGGAGAAGAATGAGGTTTAAACCCATTAATTGTCGTGGACCCCATATAGGCTTTATTTACCTTACTTAGCAAGATTCAAATTTGAGGTAAAGATGTAGAAAAGAAAACAAACCTCGATTAAGTACTAAAATTTCTTTTCGGATACCGGGGACTCCCATTGGCAACTTTATTCACCTGACTTGAATACCATCCAAATTATTTCAGGTTCAGATAATTATATTTCGATTACAGGTAGGTATAAATTGTAATTTGTCAAACCGATATGACTTGATACTGGAAAACATAAACCAGTATTAAACTATTTAGCGGTAAAAATAGTCAAATGCAACTATAACCGGTAAAATATTATTTTAAACCATTAACTGTGCTGATACTAATAATAAATAGGTGTAATGTCTGTGAAATGTAAGTTTGTATGTTGGGGATAGTCTCAGAAACTATACCCATCGTATTCTAAAAATCCTTTCTTCAGTACCTATGTTATATATGTAGAATGGACCTACGGGATTATGTGCTATAATATTTTATACCGTCGCTCCGCCTAGGTTCTTTGTATACGCGGCGAAGCCGCGCGGGCAGCTAGTATAATTTAATACGTCTGATACTAAAATGCAATTTTACACTACTTACACGATTTTATTGAGGAAATTATGTTCGGCGTCAGCCTGGCACACTGAATCCAAAAGAGCAAATTTCTCCCTAAATACGCGCTTATTTGACTGGCCCTTTTGGATATGCGAACTATTTTTAGTTTTGCAATAAAAATGTGATTTGACATTATACACACATGATTATTTTGAAAAAACTATAGACGGCGTCAGTCCCTAGGACACAAATTCACATAATCATAAATTATAATTAAAACAATTTATTATTTTTTTAATTAAAACAATTTGTCATTAATGTATAATTACATAATTAGAATGAAATAGATAAAATGTTGAGTTTTATCATAAATTTCTCTTTTAATATCATCACATCACAGTAGGTGTCTTACCTGCCGTGTAAAGGGTCTAGTTTTGTAGCAAGCATTTTAAAATTTGTCAAAAAGTTAACCAAGTTTCAGAGAACCACCCATCTGCATGTGACATTTAAATATATATATATATATATTTATATTAGGGCACAATTTTACATAGATACGGTATGTACCGGGTGCATTGGATAGGTATTTACCCACCCCTACCCATCTCTACTCGGGGCTCGTGTAGTGAATCTCATACTTTACATCTATCTAGTTTATTACTATAGTCGCGTATTTTCGACGGACTTAAAGTGAGTCATGGCTGGGCGATGCGCACGCGACGCGAACGGAACCATAGTGCACGGTCTCTACTTATTATCTTCTGAGGTGCGGCTAAAGTGTGAATGAGGACACTTACTAATTAGGAAAGGTCCATTTGTAACGGGCAAAGCAATACAGTTCACTTCTAAATCTATGGTTGTACCTACTTTGGAATGCTCGCCGAGTGTGGAGTACCTACTGTAGAGTTGGACCGAAATAGTGTTCTAAGTAAATGTTTTTGAGACAATAATAATAATAATACATCGTGTATTTAGAAATCAACTATGAAGCATTGCCCACATTAAGTACCTAGGTAGTAGATATGAGCGCCGATGGGTAGGTATATGGCCGGCGGCGGCGCGCCGGTAAAAATTAACCGGCGGCGGCGGCGTCGGCGGCGTGACATTGTAAAAACCTTTGGTTTAAATAATTTTCAAAAAAATTGCACTGAGGAGCGATATTTACGATATTTTAAACATATCCAATGCCGCACACGCCAATCGACGTCGCCACATTTAGCTGTTATTAATTCGCAGAACGTCTAACTTTTAATTAACCTCGACAACAGATGGGGCATACTCGTAGTCACATGTCGTGCCCCGTCCCAATATGTTGCAGCCATCTGACTAGATTAGAACGTTAGTGTGTCAATAGCGGCGCCGGCGCATCATGCAGCGATGAAAGTTTACTCGACAGTCGAGCTATAGAGGTAGATGTCATTCTTAAATCTAATTCATACTACATGTTTTGCTGGTATACGTATATATTACCGAAGGGCCACCCGTGAAACCAATTTTAAATACCAAACAGATTAGGTAGGTGGACGGTGGACGTTTGTTTCTTGATCAAGCTATTCGTGATTACGCCGATTATTACGATTTATTAAGTTTCTGAAACATTGAATAACTTCGACACATAACTGAATTAACTGGATGCGGGTGGCGCAGGACCGGTCAATTTGGAACTCTCTGGGGGAGGCCTATGTCCAGCAGTGGACGTCTTTCGGCTGATATGATGATGATGATGATGATGATGATAACTGAATTATTTACCAGCAACCAGCAACCACCGTGATACAGATAGTTCACGACAAATTAGTTCTTCAATATGCAGCCCTTATTCAAAAAAGTTCATCAAAACTATTCTAGTTAAAATGCCTTTCAGACTTTCAGCTTAGTTTGTCCTTATCTGTCTGTCACTTTGGCGTTTAAGTATTTGAGAAGGGGTCAAAACATATTTTACTAACCAAGGTTCGTTAAGTTTTATGAATAAGGGGGTACGTCTTTACGTGCATATAGGCGCCCCAGTGCCTAGCAAAACCATACTTGGTTGTTATTGTTATATTCGTTAGGTGGGCCAAAATTCTTTTTGATGCCTATAAAAACTTCCCTTGTACATTTTAACCCATAATTTTTTACTTATTCGGATAATCTTCAAAAAACTATTATTATCTAATTCACAATGACATATGCATACCCGAATGATGACCATTATCGAAATATTTGGGCTACGCAGTGGACATAATTTTTGAGAGGTCATGGGGACTGGTAACGCAGTGGTAATTTGAGTACTAAATGTGTTTTTTTTTATAAAAAACCCAGGGTGGTCGAAAAATTCATAATAAACAATAGAGGCCCGGTTGAGAAATAACGAAACACTACTAGGTAATTATGCATGATGTATTTTATTTTACACCTTACATTGTAGAGCAGTAAAGATGCTGCCATGGTATGATCATGTGAATAGGAGGCCACCAAACTATGTTTGTAACTTGGTACTGCAACTTTCCGTCTCTGGTCGAAGATGCCAGAACAAGATGGAAGAATTTAGTGTCAAGAGACATAAGAGAGTGCAAGTTATCCGAAACCGATGTCGAAGACAGAGCGAAGTGGAGAAATAAGACGATGAAAGCTGACCCCACTACCAGTATATATCTAGGAAGAGAGAGATTGTAGACCACTAAAGAAAATAACACGTCGTAATGTTTAAAATACTGGGTTACTTTCATAACGGATAAATTCGAATAAGGTAAATAATATAGTCTAAACATTGAATAGGTATTTACAGAAAATGTTACTATACACAATTTATCACTAGCCAATTGTTGAAGGGACTATTCTAATGGTTACAGATTATTGCGCTGACGTTATGTAATCGAAATAAGTGAGACGATTTGTCGACATTAAGCGTCGAAGGTAACCAAGGAGAACATTTGTCAGTTATAAATGGGTTTGTAATTGACGCATTATGATTCCATAAAACACAAGTGCCAACAAGATAATTATCGAGTGTATATACCACAATACTGGACAATAATACCTATTTCAATGCCAGTCTTCTATCACTATTATTATCAATAACTCATATTTAGATACTTACATTCAAAGATAATCTTGGGGCACTACCTACCTTTTCTCGAAGCGCTTCGTCATTTTTAATTTTAAATCCCCCCCCCCCACCCCTTTAAATTAAGGGTTAATTAGGGGGGGTTAATTAATTAAGTTTGTATGGGTTTTCCCATACACTTCTTTAGATATTACCTTACAAAAAGGAATGAGATCCCGCTAAAACCATTACATGTAAAGTGATTGCCAAGACTCCCTAGCTCATATAGCTTTCAGCGTTAAAAATAGAAGCGCCAAGCTTCCTACTCCACGCGGTATAAGTATAACTCTACCAACCACGCTCTACAAATTCTATATCATGGCTAAAAAGTATTGACCCGCCGCTAATTAATATCATCATAAATTCATACCGTATGCACGCGCGAGAGTCTATGCGGCGACCGGGATGTGCCCAACAAGGCTATACTTTTTAGCCAAGATGTAGAATTTGTAGAGCTTGGTTGGTAGAGTTAAGACGTGTGGAGTAGGAAGCTTGGCGCTATTTGCGATCCGATATCTTTTAAAGGCTGAAAGCTAGGGAGTCTT
This sequence comes from Epinotia nisella, assembly GCA_932294315.1. NCBI lineage: Eukaryota > Metazoa > Arthropoda > Insecta > Lepidoptera > Tortricidae > Epinotia > Epinotia nisella. The sequence continues at coordinate 12,809,816 of OW028685.1, read as the reverse complement.
GGCAATCACTTTACATGTTATGTTTTAGTGGAATCAATATTACTCTACAGTAACACAAAATTCGTTTTTTTATTGGTCACAATCACAAACGCTCTACAACTACAGCGTTAACTCGGATACCAAGTTTGCTCTCGTGCATTTTAACTACATTTTGGCTGAGAAATCTTCAAGGTTTGGCTTGGTTCTACAATCACGTGCAGGCATCGCCATTGTAGCCAAATATAAACGCGGAAATAGTGTAAAAGTGAAGGAAAATAGCGGACGGAACCTTGCACCCGCTGGTTGGTGGATCAATAGAGCCTTGAACTTACCGCCCGAACCATACCGAGCGCGGTTATAAGTACAGCCTAGAATTGAACGAAAGCCCCTTATATATATATATATGTAACATGTAAACCAACTTCCTTTCAAACTACTTTTTATTAGGTACCTACCTAATAAAAAGTAGTTTGAAAGTTAGTTTGCGTTACCGTGACAATGGTTCAAAACCTTTTAATATGTGTTCTTTATGGTGGGTTTAGACTTAGACCATACGAACGAACGATGATTTAAACGAATGGTTTTTTCGTGTAGAAAAGTTGTCAGATCATGTCAGAATGTGTGTCGTTCAGACTAAACCCGCTAATATAACATATTGAAGTGTTTACGAGAACCATGTACGATACTGATACTACTTTAATGACTATACTGACCTTCAAATAGGTGCATAGTTAGTCGTCATAGGTAGTCAGGAATTGACATTAAAAACTGCTGAATAAATCTCTTAGTGTTAAAGATGATGGTACATACATTGTTTCTCCAAATGAAGCAAACGAAAGATGTTACAAAATGATTAATTATATAATGTTTTTGTTTTGGTGGTTACGTTACGTCTCCCCATCCCCATCAATAAAAAGAGTAGGTACTTATATAAACTATAAACCCTCTTCCCTTTTAAGAGAGGTGTTGATGTTGAGAAATAAATTACAGACTTTTTTACAACTACATCAACATCATATACACTATTCCATACCGATTTCATTGGTACGAAATGCTTAGTGACTAGATTATTTTGTAGGTAGATTATAGGGATATAATAGGGATGTAGACTCTAAATTAATTATAACTTCAAAAGAAAGAAGGCAAAAAAATATGCCTTGTGACGAAAATCCCATTCAAATATCTCAAAAAATTACGAAGCTACAACCGTTTTAATATTGCTTGTCAGAGAGAGAAAACGCTCGTAGATCGTGACGTCACGACCATCATGGTAAATGACAATCGTTTCATGTGAACGTGCGTTTTGCGGAAAAGGGACAGAACATACCCCGTCTTAAAACTTTGGACACCTGTAACTTTGTGATTATTTAATCTCTTGCGTTGCTTTTTTCTCCATTTGACTACATTTTTAATCCTTTTTCGAGAAAATACAACACTATCGGTTATTTTATTTAGTGTCTACACCCCTATTTAAGTAGTCACTGAAGTTGGTTTATTGGACTGTGAGATCCTAGACAATAGACGATCACAATGAAGAGTATTTGTGCAGTAGGTACGGCTAAGAAATAAGTTTTCCTACTACTTTTATACTTTTGAATAATGGAGAGCTGTGTGCATTGAATACCCACGTAAATAGGGACGTGACCTCCTGACGATGTAGCGCAAGGAGCTTATTGCTCCATGACGTGAGCAAGAAGGTAACTCTGGAAAATTTCAGGGATGATTAACAATTTCACTGGCAGGGACACGCCTAGCGGGCGCCTACGCCGTAGTCGCTTTCCGCTACATACGAGGAAAACCACGGGATCGGCTACGAGCGTAGCGCGTAGCGATTCTTGGCAGTGAATGTGTTAATATTCAAAGCCAATCAGGGGCTGAGTTATAACATAAGGTATTCAGGAAATTCAATAGGTAATAACGCTGAAGCGACGCAGAACTAGGTCACTTTGGTACAAGATAATCAATAGTTCGTGATAAGTTAGAACGTTGGTAACTTTGCCATGCTATGTTTTCTATATTGAATTTGCACTCAAAAGCAATTTGAATAGCAGAGAAAACAAGTGCATTTTGCATAAAAATTATATGGAACTGTACCCGATTTCATTGTCCTTAAGGACAGGTGGATCCAATCCAAATGATTAGCGTTCTTCTTATCTCTCTACGGTATATTCTCCTATATTTGATTCATGTTTTGAGGTGTGCAATAAAGAGTACCTATTTGTATTGTATTGTATATTACCTTTACATACGATTCACAGCTCAATAATGGCGTAAGCGCCAAACGCGCTAAGGCCCCTTTACCTCGAGAACAACACATATGTGTGAAAATTTGCCTCGCACCAATTGTTAACAAATAGAGCTACACCATTAGTTGGCCGAAAAGTTTCACACCTCAACACACCTCATCTCTCGTGTTTGAAGAGATAAGACGAAGCTAACCTATACCTAGAGTCTAGATAGGAATGCAATATTATTGCAGCGTCAATTATGTATTCAGCCCAGATACCACTATGTATTTTTTTACCGAAAGTAAGTCCATAAGATAGGATTTTAACACGTAGGCATTTTTCTACTCAATTTGACGACCGGTTAGCTTAATGGGTAGTGACGCTGCCTACGAAGCTGAAGGTCCTGGGTTCGAATCCCGTTAAGGGCAATCATTTGTGGATGAGCATGAATATTTATGAGTCTTGGATGTTTTCTGTGTGTTTGTGTTTCTGTTTTTATATATATTATCATTTATCTATTAAATATATCGTCGTTTAGTGCCCATAACACATTGTAAGATTGTCCCTTCATTTTTATTTTATTTATTTATTAATGTTTGATGTTTTATTTGATAGTTATCCTTACAAGTACTTATCCTTTTTAGGGTTCCGTAGCCAAAATGGCAAAAACGGAACCCTTATAGTTTCGTCATGTCCGTCCGTCCGTAGGTATGTCACAGGCATTTTACTCGAAAACTATAAGGTGTACTTGAATAAAATTTTGAGGATATGTGTATTTTGTTAGCCACTACATAGTTTTGTAACTAAAATAACTTTAAAAACTAAAATTCAAAAAAAATGTTTTCATTGTAAGCCGACGTGTGGCACATTAATCGATAGGCCTTTCAAAATAAATATAAAGTTTCTCAGCATTTTTTTTTGATTAAGTGAATAGAGTCGGAGATAATCGTCCTGAAAGTCACAAAATTCTGTCGCCCCCCTCTAATTTTTGAACAATGTATTTAAAAAATATGAAAAAAATCATGGACATAGATAGGACTTATTAAATTCTTTCACCGAAAATTATTTTGAACTTGAAATTTATATATATTTATTTTTTACTTAATAGTGTATAGTCTTTGTGCACTCGAATATATATATTTTTGTATGTATAAAATGTATTGTGTTTATCTCATGTATAGTGATGGGCAGCGGAAACATTCCCGCTACCAGTAAGTTTCCATTTGGGAATGTTACCAGTAAGTTACCAATGTTACCGGTAACATTCCCAAAACATGGTAAGATACGCAACTGATGATAGTGATGATTTATATGAGATACAATGTAAGTTAATTGTACAGTTATTTATGAGATTAGATGATCTTAATTAAAACTTATTCAGTTTTCTCAACCATTATAGTTATGCAAATGATATACGATAGCTATGCTTGTTGATTGCGATAATTTCTGGAATTATTTGATAATTCGATAAAGATCATGTTTGGTTGCTCACTGTGTACTTGATATACTTTAGTTTTTATCGATATCGATATCATTATCAGTTTGTGATATACTTGAGTCAGTTTTGATGACGTTATACTTTTCTAATAATAATGAATAAAAATACTTAATTTTAGGGTTCCTGACCAAAAAGGCAATAAATTAATAGTTTAAAAAACACTAGAAAAACCCGCTTTTATAAATGCACGTATAAACCAAAAATAAATTATGGATGGTTCAAGTTGTCTCTATTTCTAGGCTAAAGTGTAAACTATGTGCTTTTAATTATAATATTTTATTGTAAAAGCGTGGGGCGCTGGAACAGGAAAGACGTGGCCCCACACTTTTTCAATTAAACTTGTTAGTTAATCTTTTTCTGACACCAGGCTCCTGATATGAAGAACTTCAATTGAATACCTAAAAAGGGGTATACCCAATATTCAATTTATTTAATTAGGTAGGGGAGAGCGGGGCTGAAAGTGCCGATTTTCATAAAATACAAAATTGAGCTATGAAAATAAAGTACCTATATACTGTGTGACTTACGCACATATTTAAATAATGATTATTGCATTTTCTGAATAGTGATATTATTTTGTGCATCATTAAACCATTTTCTGATAAAATCATTTTTTATGAGATCGATCGGAACGGAACAACTAACCCCGCTATGGGGCTGGTTGTTCGAACCTTTTTAAATACCAACTTACTTACTTCAAAAATTAAATGTCAGTTCACACACGCTAAAAGAGTTTTTTGTAGTTCGTCAAAATGTGTGTTTATTTTTTGTGCACTATCACACACGCTAAAAGAGTTTTTTGTAGTTCGTTAATATATGTGTTTATTTTTTGTGCACTATCAACACAGTTAACAAAAAATCAAAGGCAAAAATATATTCTTTCTTGGGGTTAGTTGTTCTGTCGATTTTGTTTTTTTTCCATAGCTACTATTCTACCATAATGGAAGCAACTAAAACGGCACCTGCAACGGCATAGTCTCATACAGTTTCGCAACAAACATCATACAAATAGCTTCGTTTTTTACTTACGTTCCTATTATCATCGGAACAACTTACCCCCGGTACTTTCAGCCCCGCTCTCCCCTACTCAAAATCTGTTATTGGCCTACATGCAGGCAACAAAGCAGGTTTCCTCCAAAATGTAACATTCTGAATATCCGCATCAAAAATCGTCTAGTTAATATCAAATTCCTATTATCTTTTATATTTAAGATTAGTAGTTACTCGTAAGACTGTAATTCCACCGTAATGTTTTCCTATGAAATAAAAAGTTCAAGCTTTTTTTTACAAACTTGTTCGTTTATTTTATTAGTATAAGGATGTAACGAACGTTGTGCCTAATCGTCAGTCGTCACACAAATTAATTAAATCCAAAGTAAGTTAATTAAAAGAAGTCTGCTATTTTTATCTCTCTAATCGAGAGCGCGACACTCGGAAGGAAACTCGCCGGGAAAGGCTATAGGTACTTAGTTAAAAATAAAATCGTTATCTCCCTCGTCCACTATCGAACTGATAATGTAGACAACCGAGGGCGCAGGTGTTTACAACACCTTAGTTGATTTAAAATATGACACGTACTTAATGACTAATTTGTAATTTGGAAATTCTTATCTTTGAGTTAAGTAAATAACTACGCCACTTTCCGAAAGCGTGTTTAATTGTGAGTATCCTTAAATTGCGTCGCGATTGATTTAAAATATAAAATGTAATTCGTGATTACGTTTCGATGTATAAACTACCCTTAAAGCTAACTAACAATCGTAAATATTACATACATATTAATAATGTTCAATAAGTTACCTCTTCCAAATGCAAAAGTAGGAATTAAATAAAAAAGGCTAGTAGTTGACCGCGACTTGTTTGATCTCCACGATTTATCGCAAGGGTGCGCGACAGGCGACGGCGACGCTCGAGTCGCTCGGAAAAGCACGAACTCACCTGTGTAGGGAGCACAGTCTCCCGGCCCAGGGGTATCGACATTTCGCTAGCGGCGCCGCCGGCCGCGCCCCGGCGCCCGCGCGCGCCGCACCATCCACCGAACAGCCGCTCCGGGCCCGCGCGCCCTCACACCGCCCGCCCGCGACCACAAACAAGAAAAACACTTTTCCGGATACGCGGATATTCACAAACACGCATCAACTATAGTTAGGCATCAAACACACATCTTACTTTAATACGAAGTATAAAAAGGAAGCACTGTTATGTATAAGATTAACGAGAATCTGATTGGAAACGGTGTGTATAGAGACCGCTCGCTACGCAGTCGTGAAGACGGCCGCTCCGATAGGCGGCAGCGTACGACTAACGCGCGGCGCGGCTCGCGGCGCGCAACGCTACCCCACGCACGTTACCGGGCTCGCGGCACAGCCTCCCTGACGTTGTTGGTCCTCTCCTCACCCTGGTCGCATGGACACGTGCGGAGTCGGCACGTAGTGCGGTTATCGAGCGCGCGTGCACATGCGCACTAGCCTACGAATGTAGTAGCATTACCGCTCATTCATTGCACAGGTCAACTCACGGCGCACACCTGAGCAAATATTATGGAATCTGACGACAATAGGCGCGTTGTGCTCGTAACAATTATCGGCGAACGAACTCACCATCGCACGCTTCGGAGGAATTTCGTTATCCGTTCATTAGTTTCATGCACTGCACTGTCTCGCAAAATAAAACTGAAATGAGCTCTGATTTTCTAGCAACCTTCATTAAAGAAAGAACGTTTATTTTCTCGGTAGATTTTCTGAGATATTTTCAGCGCTTCTGTAGTTTTACCTACTCCTTTTCTTAATTATGCGATATCTATAATTGACACGTTAAATGTTAAGAACTTTATAAACAAATTGGATCCATTGAAGAATCACTACGATCCCGCGGAACCGCTGCTTTTAGCACACATCTATAAAATTATGAAAGGTATTAAACCTATAAAATGTTTAGTGGATCATTTAACTAGCTTGGAAGGCGATTATTTTGTGTTAATTTCTAGACCGACTTGTTTAACAGGATTCGAATGCTAATAACCAGTGGCTAAAGTTAGCAACTTTACGTTTTTTTCTCGATATCTCGTATGGCAATGTTTTTCAACTTATGGACGTCTTTAGAGGTGGTGCGTTTTACATTTAACAGTAAAACTAAAGTACGGATGCGATATCTGTAATATAAAGAAACGTGTGTTTGAAATTCGTTGAGTCAAACTCTTGATTTGATTTGATGACTTACCAAAATTTTACTTTTTACACTGTATAGGGGGTAGTTGGGTAGGAGGGGAGGAGAGGGTGTTTCTATATTTTCTCCTTTACCTTAAGGTTGACTGGTAGAGAATGCCATATGGCATTAAGTTCGCATTTGTACGATTAAGTGTTTCTTTTGTCTAATAAATTATAAATAAATAAATATATTTTTTTAAAAGCCGCGCGAAATGAAAACAGTTGAAAAACACTTACTTATCAGGTATTAAATTCCATTGTAATCAGAGGCAGCGATCCTAATTAAAGGCATACGTGTGCGGCGTTCGGTCATTAAAAGGTTGATGATTCCTCTGAGTGACGGCGGGTCTCCTCTAACTTCCACCATGTCCATGTAGACATTTTTAAATCATTAATTAAATCTGTTAACACGGTGATGCGTACTCGGTCGTTAGTGTGTTTAGATCTAAATTCGAGTAATTAAGTGACTGTACCTATTCGAGACTCACCAAAGTAATTTACCTTGCAGGCTCTGTAGCGCAAATATATACGCCGTATGCGTTGACAATAAGCGCTAATTTTCTATACTACATCCCCTTGTTTTCTACAGCCACAGTTATTCCGGACTTTAATTAAAAAATTTAACTAAAGTAACTAAACGGCCAACTCGGCCGTTTGACATTCTGTAGATATTACAATACAATACAAATACTCTTTATTTCACACCTCAAACCATGAATCAAATAAAGGACATAAAAACTTAAAAGTACCTCTACTTTAACAACAGGCGGTCTTATCGCGGAGAAATATATCAATTATATTTTAAGTATATTCCTATCCGCGAATAGTATAGGTACAATCATCATCATCATCATAGGCCTTTGCGTTTATTACAGACGATTAAACATTGCTATGGAGACATCGATTTGGTGACTGTAGAGACCACTCGTATTGGTATGGTCTTCCACATTTCTGGCTGACGAAATTCATGCCAGAGGCTCTAGTTTCAGTTTGTTGGTACAATCACACCAATAATATTTGACAGACCTAGATGCTCAACACACACAAATAGATTATGTCAGATCAGGCAGACCAAGACAGTCTCGTAGATATTATAGAATATTATTGCAGGTGGTTGTGTTTAAGCACCTAATATGTATAGTGAAGTACACACTCCACATGAGGAAGTCAAGGCAAGGCTCACGTAGACAACCGTAATTAGCTCTGTTACTAAACTATACCTAGGATACCTAAATTATTAATGAATGAACGCAAGGGCTGCAGGAGTGCGTGGGCGGCGAGGTCGCACGCGCATTCGGTAGCTCGCCCACTTTTCCTCTCGGCTACATTCACCGATCCAGATTACGTCAGCTGCACCTTTGCTCGTGGGCAGAAACAAACTATGTTCAATAATGAATGAATTTGCGAATACGTAGGCTAGACAGAGGGCCTACCGCGAAAGGCATTCGAAGTTTTCCCTCTCTGTCAGACTTTCGAATTCGTACGTAAGTGCAACAGAGAGGGAAAACTTCGAATGACGTTGGCGGTAGGCCCCCTGAGTCCTTACGGTTCAAACGTGCAGTCGACAAACTTTTCCCTCCATCCCCTTTCCCTTCGTTCTTTCATCATCATTATCATCGCGCAATCGTACTTCTCATTGCAGGATACAGGCCTCCTCTCAATCTCATGACGGAGAGGGAATGGGCTATAGGTACATAGGCCCCTTACTGGCCCAATGCGAATTTGGAACTTCACTATCTGGCAGTCGGGTAAAAATGTCCCTCTTGTTCCCGACAGTCAGAAAGGGACAACTGCGTCTTCTCAGCGATAAACTACTGCGAATAACATGTTAGATACCTACTGATAATAAGGTACGTACTAAAAATAATCTTGGACTTTGCACCGACCTGCTCTGTCCCACTTGCTTCATAATGACTTCGCATAATTGGACTCAACTAACTCAACCAACCTATAATAAAAGACAGTTGAATGCAACCCACCACGCTCTTGGCCGTCGAACGCAAGAACAACATTGATTGGATACGATCAATCGTACGAGTCATAAAAAAACCCTCCAGGTCAAAAAATAGCTGTACAACACCTTTGTGACTTTCAAGTTCAAGTTCATAGTGTTTTTTGCCAGAACATGGTTCTAAAACAGATCTTAATGTAATAAGGTATATTATGTCCTACCAGCATTGGACATGCAATATCCTACGCGCGTCTTCTCTGCTTCTCTATTGAGTTAGACACACACGTGTGTGCCTAGCGCGCTTGACGGGTTAATAACTTTTTTTTTTATCTTTATTTATTTAACGAGGGTTTTACAAATGCCACCCTCATAGAGGCTCTCTTATTCTAATTATCTACTTCTTAATGTTAATATAAGCTTAACTACATTGTACACTGATTCCGCCTCTTCGGAGGTCGGAGCAGCTAATATACCTACTGTTTATCCTAACGAGATCATAGTTATCTAAAATACTTAGTAGACGCCGCTGTGCGTCACCCCGGCTACACTCCATTGTAACTTGGTATACATCTTCCACAACACCACATATGTTCTTACAATATTATCAAAATTACAGCATCCTACCAGCCTACATTATTTTTAAGCTATGTTTTTTTTTTACTGTGAAATGATAACGTAGTGTTGCTAAATGGATAGTAAACTATGTATATATGCGTATATATGTCATAGTATAACTATTTATGTGCTTGTTATTAAAAAACAATAGGTATGTTAAAGGTTGATGAGGTTGAGGATATAACATGCACTATGCGTTCCTGTATCGAGTCTCAATTCGCAAATGACAAACCCGCATAATTTTGACCTACGACTTCACAAAGTTGTTACAAATCTCATGGTCAAGTTATATTCGACTCTATTAGTGAGGAAAATTGAGGCAGATTGTTAAACGTAGGTGTTAGAACGATTTTTCCATTCAATCATTCAATCCATTTCATGCCTTTACCCAAACACAGCTAAATTAAGGTTTTGTCAGAACAATACGAGATAAATAAAGAATACCAAGATGCTGCGAACGGTGAGTAACACTTAGTCATGTTAACATCCTTGTCAAGGTTCCGTCTGCATTGGCTTTGCAATCGACTGCTCATTGTTCCTGAATTTTATGGACCCAGACGAAATAAAGTATTGAGGTCGAAAGTTGATATTGTCTGACATTGAGTGAGTGTAGGTAGGTATACGTCTTTTAAGTTCACGCATGGTTCATGTTCGTTTATATGACCGTTTTTCCAGCGGCAAATATCTTCTCAGCTAGGCCATTCTGTAACTTGTTTTATCGTAACCTCACTAATATATCTTCACGCCGCGATTCGTAGTAGTCTCCCTGTAGGGCCTGTGAGCTAGAAACTCACTTTGCACGGCTTTACACGTCTGGAGTTCCCTTAGCGTGGGTGCCCCAGCGTAAGCAGGGCTGATGCTGCCGGGGACGTCGTGGTAGAATGTTCGCGATATGGCGTCCCCCTTCACGGCAAAGCGGGAAAACGCGTGGTTTTAGTGCAATGGGTATGCTATGTCTAAGTGAGTCCCAAATAACCCCCTATTTCCAAACCGGAGGTATGCAAAAGGCATTTTCTCAAAAATGGCCCGCAAAGTGTACATAAGTCGCTACATATTGGAAGGTAAAGTGTATAGTTTCAGGTCAGATCAAAATTAAAAAATAAAAAACATTGAAGGCCGCCTGGAATGTTGCATATAAATTCCTTTATTTGTCGAGTACCAAACTTTAAAAAAAGTTGAAACCGGCATATAAAAGACGGCACAGGTCGTATTCAGCCAATTCAACTCGTATTTTTCTGTTGCAAAACGCGACGTTTTTCTATGTGTCTCAAATATTTTGCGTTTTACGGTGGAAAAATACACTTGCGATTCGGTTTAAAAAGAAAAACGGCGGGAAATCAGTAATATTTTCAAGTTGTGTTTTCAAGTAATATTTAAAGTTTATTATTCCCCCTGTTACCATCCTTATTAAAATTGAAAAAGTTACTGTAAAGATAAGGTCGTTTTCATATTTTCCTAGCAAATATGTTAGGAAAATATGTTACAAATATGTTAGAAATATTTATAAATAATTTTACATTAGACAACAAATCAGAGCGCAACGAATACATTATAATAAATTAAGTAGGTACCCACAATCAGTCACCCGTCCTCTGTTCAATCGAGATGCATCTCCATGACATTGTTGACTACCAACACATTCACTGCCAAGAATCGCTAGGCGCTACGCTCGTGGTCAATCCCGTGGTTTTCCCGCTACGTAGCGGAAAGCGCCTACGGCGTAGGCACCCGTTAGGCGGGTTCCTGCCAGTGAATGTGTTACAAAATAATGCATTACCTATAAACTAGAACATTATTTATTTATTAAAAACATGTTAACACGACATTACAGTAAAAAAACCGGCCAAGTGCGTGTTGGACCACGCAAAACGAAGGGTTCCGTGCCTATTAAAAAGGTCGTATCGTCACAGAAATTTTACGGCACTTACGTCCTTTTCTTTGAGGAAGGCAGTTTTTCAGCAATATCTCGAAAACCTCTGAACCGATCTTGTTCAAAACAATTTTCCATGAATTTTTCCATATTTTTAAAATACACCGTTCAAAAATTAGAGGGGGGGGGACAGAATTTTAGTGACTTTCGGGGCGATTATCTCCGACCCTATTCACTTAATCAAAAAAAATGCCAAGAAACCTTATATTTATTTTGAAAGGCCTATCGATTGATGTGCCACACGGGGGGTCACAATGAAAAAAGAATTTTTGACTTTTAGTTTTATGTATGGAGTGCACCCCTAAAAAATTTTTTTTTGTCATTTTAATTACAAAACTATGTAGCGGCTAACAAAATACACCTATCCTTTTGAGAAAAGCACTATATTAGCCTCAGCCGGAATGGCAATTGCAGGCTTGGTATTATAATTAAACGGACACGCAAGCTCGTCCGTTTAAACAAATACTCAGCCTGCAATTGCCTCCTTCCCGGCCACGGCAATAATGTACTATTCCACATCGAGAAAAAAAAAACCGGCCAAGTGCGTGTCGGACCACGCAAAATGAAGGGTTCCGTGCCTATTAAAAAGGTCGTATCGTCACAGAAATTTTACGGCACTTACGTCCTTTTCTTTGAGGAAGGCAGTTTTTCAGCAATATCTCGAAAACCTCTGAACCGATCTTGTTCAAAACAATTTTCGGTGAATGAAATTAATAAGCCCTATGTCCATGAATTTTTCCATATTTTTAAAATACACCGTTCAAAAATTAGAGGGGGGGGGACAGAATTTTAGTGACTTTCGGGGCGATTATCTCCGACCCTATTCACTTAATCAAAAAAAATGCTAGGAAACCTTATATTTATTTTGAAAGGCCTATCGATTGATGTGCCACACGGGGGGTCACAATGAAAATTTTTTTTTGACTTTTAGTTTTATGTATGGAGTGCACCCCTAAAAATTTTTTTTTTTGTAATTTTAATTACAAAACTATGTAGCGGCTAACAAAATACACCTATCCTCAAAATTTTATTCAAATACACCTTATAGTTTTCGAGTAAAATGCCTGTGACATACGGACAGACGGACAGACGGACAGACGGACAGACGGACAGACGGACAGACGGACATGACGAAACTATAAGGGTTCCGTTTTTGCCATTTTGGCTACGGAACCCTAAAAATGCTGTGTGGAGTAGGAGGCTTGGAGCTACTAGCGATCTGATAACTTTTTAATGCTGAAACCTAGGGAGTCTTTTTGGTGGGATAAAGTTTTAGTATCTTATCTTAACTTACAAAAAAATACCTATATCCGTATTTACAGTTTAGATGACGATTACTTTTTAGTTTAGATACCTACCTATTGCACTGCATAATTATTTTGAGGAAACAGGAAACCATATGTTCACTGCATATGTTAACGATTTTCCTTATCGAGTAATAAAAAATATCTGTTTTTCACATTATTTAAATAAAATTTCCATGATTATTAAATATACATCATAAAAAAACGTTTATTTGCTTAACAATACACATGTTGTCATTAGTGATCAAACTTTTCGACTCACCTGTACATTGTCCATCCCGCCATCATACAAGGTCCAACGCCCATAAGTCGTCATGTTTTTTGATCACATCACCCTTAACCTATGTATAGACACACAACACAGAAATCCATAAGATAACTTGATAATGTTATCAATCACCAAATCACTATGTAATTTATATATTTATTAATTTTAGTTTATTGCACAAGCTCAACGCAGGCGGTTCGCTCTGACACTGCGCCTCGAGAAATAAACTGTTTAGTGCTTGATTAGCAAGCACAGGCTGCGCGAACGCAAATCACTCCACCAACCGCGAACGCAAATTCATTGTCCACTCAACTCATTGATCTCAATGACCGAATAAACGATATGGTCCTTGGGACCGTTTACGAACACTGATTTGTCGATTGACACATTTAGCTAGGTATATATTTGTCTAGTATAGTATAGTTCTAAGGAACAAGTGACTGTGGGAGCCGACGCATAGTTGCACGTAGCTATCAAATGAAACGCTGATCAAGCAAATTAATAAGGCCACCTTGCCTTCGCAGTGTTGAATTTCGACGAATGTATTAACTAAAATAAATGATAATTTGACTGGACTCCAAATCCTTCGGTCCACCACCAAACAGCGTACCTACGGCCTGCCTGATGGTAAGCCAGACACCGTAGCCTATGGACGCTGCGACTCGAAAATATCACAAGCGCGTTAGCGACCTTTTATTGATTTGAGGATTCGTGGTGTTGACAGCTAGAGATAAATGCAGCTCATCCTCGGGAGTTCTGGCTTACTCACCAGCAGGAACAAAACACCACATACCTACCTACAGAGCAAGTAGGTAGTGGAGTTATTATGACGACGGTTTTCTAAGGCTTGTTCACGAAAAAAGTAGCCATCGAAAACTAAGTTTCCACTGTCACCCTAGGTAGTTCAAGTCTAGGTAGTTCAAACCGCAATTACTTAGATAGCCAACTGAGTATTCTTTTTTATGTCTAAGAATCTAAAATCCATCCATTTTCCTTAAAAGTTGTGAAATCCTACATAATGCCATTTAAGGCATAAAGCTAAATTGATTACATAGAAGTGTGTCTACTCCTGGCATCATTTAATTAAAACAATATATGTACAACTAGCTGACGAAAGTGCCAAGGCAGGTCTAACAATGAATCTAACAAAAACAAAAATTATGTCAAACTCTACACAACAAGATACCATAATAGTGAATAAAGTGCAAATATAATATTTGTACATGAATATGTTTACTTAGAACAATTAATATCTACGGAAGAGTGCATGAAAAAAGAAATAGAAAGACGAATAACTAACACCTGGAAACGATATTGGTCACTCAGCGAAGTTATGAAGAACAAAGAAATGCCGATAAAAGAAAAAAGAAAGATATATAATATGTGTATTTTGCCATGCTTACTATACGGGTGTCAAACCTGGGCATTGACAGAACAACTGGCAAACAAAATAAAAGTCTGTCAAAACGGAATTGAGAGATACTTCTCTCATCATAGGTGTTAAAAGAAGAAACCTGAATTATACAACAGTGGCTACCTACTTTTTTCTTGGACAATCCTTATACGGTGGACCTCCCCGGTCGGGCGGGTCCTCATATGAGCGAGATGATATTCCGCTGTGTAGGACAGACACAGGCAGGTAGATAGAGAAACAGCAAGAGTGTGCCACGCTCGGACGACACGACACGCCAACTTCGATGTTCATGACCGCCATATTGGAATACGTGAGCGCCGACATACCTCGCACACCCCGGCTGGCTGGGCACGTCAGGGAGACCTCGGCTAAGTCGGGCTACGAGACCATGAAGAGCGGTTACATCTAGACCGCCATGTGCGCCGACAAGGTGAGCGAGGGGCGCGTGGATGCCAAGCGTGGAAAGGGTCTCTTAGATAGACAGAGAGGGTTGTGGTGAGGAGGAGTGTACTACGACTCCGAGCGGAGCGAGGAGTTCGCAGAGCGGCAGAGACAGGTAGATAGATAGGTAGTTCTCTGTCTCTCAGAAGCCTCTCTAACCCATTCGAGGCCACGCATCGCTACGTGTTGTAGCGTGTTGAGTCACTGACCTTGAATGGGCTAATTACAGCTATGAAATTTGAATCTGTATTTTACAACTTTGAAAATGTTATTTTAGTTAAACCGAGTTATTTTTACTTCAGCCAAACCGCTCTTACTGTAACTAATCAGTACGAAATATAACAAAAATTATTAAGTATACCTTATTATAAACGTCATAAGGTTTAAATCGTTAAAACTGCAGTTTGTTTGCTAATGACAGGAATGGCGAAGTAAAGCTGCTAATTACTAGAGTACTGTTATACAGCGAGCGAAAATAATTACGACCTATATATACTCGTAACTTCAACTGACGGACCTTTTCCGCTTTAAATATTTGTTACTGAAATAACCGACAACGAAATATGGTTACTGGAATAATATAACGTATTTGGGTAATGTGTGTAGGTAGCGATTTCAACCAACCAAGAATACACTTCATTTCAAAATTAGCCCTTACTACTATGGTAATTTATGTCTCTAAGAAAAAAGATTTTTTGAGACTATTCTTATTTGCACAGTCTTCTTAGTCAAGCTTTTAGAGTCAGTAAGTAAAGTAGTAACTAAGCAGAATAATTCGCTCAAAACGATCTATACAACTCCCCATTCCCTTGACATTAGAATTCGTGTGTAGATCATTTTGAGACTTAGGTACTTCTGTTGCTGACTGTAACAAATATCTAAGCAGTGCCTACATAGGTGCTATAGGTAGGTATATGTTATAATATAAGCGCCGTCGCTTAAAAAAGTCGCGGAATAAGACTGTTCCAAAGTTTCGTTCCGTGCCCCGAGGCAGACAGCCGACGGGAGTGTAACTGCCGTGTTGAATCATTGACAACTGCTAGTAAGTACCTACACATTCAACTTGAATGTACTAGCAGTCGTCTGCCTTTAGGCACGGAACTAGGACTTAAAAACCGGCCAAGTGCCTGTCGGACCACGCACAACGAAGGGTTCCGTGCCTGTTAAGAAGGTATCGTCACAGAAATCTTACGGCACTTACTCGTACATCCTGTTCTATAGGGAAGGCAGTTTTTCAGCAATATCTCGAAAACCTTTGAACTGATCTTGTTCAAAATAATTTTCGGTGAAAGAAAAGCACTATGTCAATGATTTTTTCAAATTTTTCAACCCTTTGAACGCCGAGAGCCACTAAAGTGGTCGAGTGCTGTCGTGCCCACCACGCCAACAACCACTAAAAAGGTCGGAGTGAAGGTGTATTTTGATCATGAATAAAATCTATTATGAATTGTTTTTATTTGTTTTTATTGGTTTTTAACGATACATCAAGTTACAGTGCTTGGCGTGTGAGTGATCACTTCATTCAAATATGAAAGCGTTCAAAGGGTTAAATACACCGTTCGAAAATTAGAGGACGCGGACAAAATTTTTGTGACTTTCAGGGCGATTATCTCCGACTATATTCACTTAATCAAAAAAAAAACTGAGAAACCTTTTATTTATTTTGAAAGGCCTAGCGATTGATGTGCCACACGTGGACTTACAATGGTTTTTTTTTACTATGCAGGCTGGTCCCACTCCCACTTAGGTACTGAGCAGATAATTTATCCAATTTTATTTGTCACGATTCTTTGCGGGTTACGTTTGACGCGTAAACTGGATAACCCTAGGGACCAACTGGATAACCAAGAGAACCAACACATCTACATCAACTCAGACAGTCAAGCTGCTCTGCTGGCACTAGAATCCTTAGAGTCCTACTCTAAACTAGTCCAGAATTGTAAAAACAATAAAAACACCCTGGCTAACTCCAACAAAGTCATACTTAGATGGGTACCAGGGCATTCCGATATTGTAGGGAATGAAAAAGCAGATGAACTTGCAAGGAAGGGCGCAGAAACAACCCTGGTCGGCCCAGAACCGTTCGGTGGTATCACAAAACGGAAAGCATATTCTCTGCTAAGTAACACAGAAAAATCAGAGGTAATCAAGCTGTGGATGTCCGCCAAAGGACAAAAACAGGCTAAAGCCTTAATTAAAGGGTTCAATAGTAAACTGTCTAAAGACCTATTACAACTCAAATCCTGACAGGACATTGCAAATTGAACAAACACCTGTTTCAAATGGGTATGAAACAAGACGCAACTTGCAGGTTCTGCCAGGAGACAGAGGAGACAGCAATGCACATTCTCTGCTCCTGCGGACCACTCATGCAAAAAAGAAGTACCTACCTAGGGCGGCACATCATGCACCCAGAAGAGGTACAACATATCACCGCCCAAAGAATCTGGAATTTCCTGGAGGCAACGGGCCTTAACGGTGACCTATAAACAAAAAAGGGCTGCCACAAAAGATCACTCACTGGTCGAAGCAGCACATTAAAGGCTCACAAACAACAATAATAATAATAAGCCTAGGGGTTCGAAAGAGCACGTGTTATGCGACAAAGAAAGAAGGTATAATTGGAGTTACGCATTTATTAGTTAGGTACACATCTGTTTGTTAGTCAGTGGACCTTTTGTGGACGTCCGAGTAAGTACCTAGTGTTAACTAGTTGTTCTGTGTTAACTAGTTGTTCTGTGTTAACTAGTTGTTCTATGTTAACTAGTTATTCTGTGCTGATCTAATATAAGAGATAGTTCAAAACATAATAGCTAGTAAGTATAGTTGAGATTATTTAATGTGGCCGACTTTGTATAAAACTGTCATTGGAATTAATTGGAATATTCTACCTTGGACGGTAGAGTTGCTTTTGAATGGACTACTTTGATGCAAACTCTAATGTCATGATCTCATCATATCATTCAAAATTAAACATTAGCATTCTCCGATGACTGTAGCTGTTATTGTTATACCCAAACGGTGATTCACATTCCCAAAATATGACATTACCTACCTATCCTAAGTAGGAATGTATATTTAATTCCTGTTAGTCTAGCCTTTAGTCTATTGCAGGGATCGACAGGCCGGCAACCTTTCATGATCAAAGAGAGACAAATTAAAATCATAAATATGAGGGATTCATTTCCGGAAATACTGATTTCATAATTTCTTTCACCAGTATCCATTCGAGATAGACATTGGCTATATTTAATCCCGCGGCTTCACTTGCATTCTTTGTATTACGCGGAAATATCTGCGTGAGTAGCTAGTAAATTATGTAGATCCAATAATTACGTTTAAGGGCTCTTCAATAGTCGTACTCTTTCCAAAAAGCCGCAATCGTGTTTCGATAAAGCAGCAATTGTGTCTTGAAAAATTTATTCGTGGCTTGCGCTGCAGTTTGCCAATCCCGGTATGGTAGCTGAAATAATAAGTTTCTGTCAAAAATAAAAATAAATTGGTTTAAGCTTTTGTAGTCTATTGTCCTTTTTTTTACAGTCAACTACTCGTCGAGAGGGTCCCAATGAGTTCTGAAATCTTGTTCTTCAGGACTCCTGAAGAACAAGATTTCAGAACTCATTGGGACCCTCTCGACGAGTAGTTGATGACTCGCGACTCGCTATGGCTACCTTCTGTCTCCATCATCAGATCAGCTCGATGGTGCCATAATATTGCGTTGTCACCGAACTTAGGACTTACCTTTTTCCCATCTTTTACCACTAAAGTACTTGATGATAAAAGATGGGAAAAATATTCCCGGTATTTACCACCAAGTACTTTAGTGGTAAAAGATGGGGGAAAAAAAACCCAGCTGTTGCCACTGGTAACAAATTGATGGTAACAGGTGGGAATAACCCGAACTTACATGAGTGAAATATGTCAGCTCAATCAGTTGATGATAAATTTAGTTGCACGATTTGACCCTCCACATGCTAACGAACTAACGAGGCAAGTTAAAACATAGCTTGTAAACATGATATTTTGGAAACCAAAGAGACTCGAGGATTAAAATAAAAACAAAGTTTTAACCAAATTCAAATCAGAACCCAAATTGCTTCAAGTTTGCCTATAAAATTTGAAGAGTTCCCTCGATTTCTCCAGGATCCCATCATCAGATCCTGACCTGATGGCCATAGTACCACCTGGGAAGTATTACCCTTTCGAACAAAAAAAGGAATTTTCCAAATCGGTCCAGGCGTCTTTGAGTAATCGGGGAAACATACTTAAAAAATCTCAGACAAATTGAGAACCTCCTCCTTTTTTTGAAGCGGGTTAGTAATGAAAGTCAATATAATTACTAGTAACATTTATTTGAGTAAGTTGTACCAGGTAAAATGGCGTCGGTGTGTACGGTCTATCGTTTGCTGCGGCGGCTGAGGCGCATGTCCCGTTCGATCTCGTACTGGCGGTGGTCCGCGCGCTCCAGGAAGTCTTGACGTTCCAGGTAACTGCGAAAGTAAACAATGTCTTATAGAACCATTTAAATGTACAGTCACAGACTTAATTGTGGAGCAATTTAGAGCTCACTTTATACTGGACACTTCATAGCTTCATAAAAAACCAAAATTAGTTGACACCTAAATGGCTCAACAATTAAAGTCCTTGACCGTACCTCTAGGAGTGCAATGTATGGTATGGTATTGTGTACCCACAATCGCCGCCGTCTCTTAATATCAAAAAGTAGCAATAGGGGTGTAGCCTCATGTTAAAATTGATAATGTAGTGTTGCTAAATGGATAGTAAACCATAAAATTATTGTAATAAAGTATAAATTACAAAATATAATTAAATTCATAAAAAGTTATAGACCTTGAAAGCTACCAATAGAATCCTTAAGCTTTTATAGAAACAAAATTGTACGAGAACTATGGACCTAAACGCAGTATTTCCATACAACAATTAGTATGGTATAAAAAAAATGTTTCCCCTATATAAACTTTGCACCCCTTTTTAAACCCTCTTAGGGACGAAATTTTCGAATACGCTGAAAGTGCTTTTTTGTATTCTAATAAGTCATCTTTCTACAAAATTTTAAGTCTCTAGCTCAAAAAGTTTCCCCAATACAAACTTTGCACCCCTATTTAACCCACCTAGGGGTGGGTTTTTCCAAAACCCTACACTTACTTTTCTTGTATTTCTAAGGAGTTCATACACAAAGTTTCAAGACTCACTTAAAATTTTATTTCATCCCCATACAAACTTTCAACCCCCTTAAGGGTGGAATTTTCAAAAATCCCTTAGTGTGTACTTGCGTTATATAAATTCCCTATTGTGAAAAAAATGAGCTTTCTAGGTTCAATGGTTTGAGCTGGGCGTTGATTTAAGTGAGTGAGTCAGTCAGTCAGTCAGTCAGGACTTTTACGTTTATTACCCTGTAACAGGAGCAAATATTTAAAAGGGCGCTTCCTTAGAGCATCTGCAGTAACCCCTTGTGTCCAATTTCTTTTCTTTTTTTTTTAATGCGGAGAAATTTTGATCTAGTTATGTCCTCCAAGTAATGTATCTTGACACCACGAGATCATAGCACAGCAGTCAATGCAGATTTTGAGGTAATAAGTCATAATAGTTTATGCATTTTTGTTTTCAAACATATTTTTTTGATTTTTTAAATTTTCTTCAATTTTTTTTTGTGTTTTTTGTGTGTTTTATGTAAATAAAAAGTTATAATTGCTCATAAGCTTAATAATCTATCGTTTAATTTTTTGCTCCTGTTACTATAGTATTGAAAAGATCCAAGTTATAAGTAGTTGGGAAAAGGTTGACGGTATTGAGTATTGTGAGACTACCATTTTCATATGCCAGGTGATATATAAATAATGTTATATCAATGATAAAGACTGACAGGGAAAAACTTAGTTTACTCTTTACTTCACAATGTTCTATTTTTTGCAGACAATTCTTTTACGTGTCCGAAAAGAGGCTCAAACTTACGATTTATTTTAAATTTGTGAATTAAAGGATTAAGACAAACTCTAAAGAGCCTTTTCAATTGCATCATCAGATTAGTTTCATGGTGTCATGTTATTATGTAGGGTTCAAATTTGATGAAAATTTTAACTAAATGTTGCAACAATAAAGAAAAGATGGTAACAAAGATAGAACAACAATCCAAGCAAGCAAAACCTACCCATTCTTCCCCTTGTTGTGATTCTGTATCTCATCATTGATGTCCTCATCTTGTTTATACGTCTCCCAGTCTAGCTTAGACTTCTCCAGCGTAGACAGTTGGTTCTTCTTGTTGAGCTGCCCGAGAACGTCGGCCAGCCCACTTGGCCCGCGGCCCCGTTGTGGGATGAGTTTGCTCACTGAAAATAGAGATAATTTGTTTAATTATAATTATGGCTATATCACCACATAACATCACTGATCATTTGTTTGTGGACAGTTTAAATTCAGTTTTAATATTACTAGTCATTACTTGTGAGGTATAACAACAGTTGTTGTAGCTGCATTGTTTGTCATAGTCAGAGTAAACCAGAACATCTCCAAATTATAGAAACAAGTGGCTACTTTTTGCGCGACTATGGCAGAGCCGAAAGGAAGGGATATGTGTTTAGCAGTCTATGTTTTTGTTTACGTGTGTTCCATCGTAGCGTCTAAGTTACTGAACCGATTTTGATGAATGAGGTGTAAATCTGTTCGTAATTATGTCCTGGGTGACATAGGCTACCTTTTGTCTGAAAAAACCAATATGACGGAAAAAAATCTTGCCCTAGTGTTACTAACAAATACCATATACAATGGAATATATTATGTTATTACAAAGAACCCTCTTCTTTAATGTTGGTATGTCACAATGCTAAACTTTCATTAATAGTAAATAAGTGTTGTAGATTATATGTCAGTATTTCTATTTTTAAAAGCAATGCATTAAAAATTACCTGATGCAGAACTCTCTGCAGTTTTAATTTTCTCTTTGATGATATTGTTTTCTACAACCAAGGTTTCTCCTGCAAACTCAAATATTCTCTTCTCCCTGGCTTTTATATCATCATTATTGCTGCTTGCTTTAGCTTGTGGTTTGACTTGTTCTACAATTTTTTTTTCTGGTTTTGTCACAGATGTTTCTTTTGCAGGAGCTTTAGATGTGGTACCTGTACCAGCTAAAAATTTTGCCCATAGATCTTCCTCCCTTTTCTTCTCCTCTACGGGATTAAGATTTGTTTCTGGTTCTTTTTCTTCTGGCTCAGGTGTGGGTTCTTTAACAGCATTTCTGGTACGCCTTTTCTTTTCACTTTTACTTTCTTGTGCTGCTTTTCTTTTCTGAGTCTTGATTTCTTGTTCTTTTTCAAATTGCAGATCAGTCTCTTCATCAGCAGAACCTTCTTCTGAGACCTGTTCAGGTTCACCAGGTACATATTCTTCCTCACTGTCACTTCCAGATGACATCTGTAATATGGAAAAAATTAGGCATTTAATATAACAATAAACCATATTTAATTTAGAAATAATTATACCAGTAATTATTTCAAAAGAAGATAATTACCTAAAGAGTTTCTGAAGGGCTGCTAAGACCAGTTTTTAAAATAAATAAGTAAATAAAACACAAGCTATTATTTAAAATAATTTATTCACTAAATATGTCAATCTAAGCAGGTTTCTTTTTATCCCTGTTCCTATTCTTAACATTAGAGACTTCATAAAAGTTGCTTCCTGTCTTTGTACGGCGCTGAGCTCTGTCGAGAGCGCGTCTTTCCTTTGCTGTCATTTTCTTCTTTTTAGCAGTAACATCATCTTGTGCTCCCTTGCGTTTCTTTCCTGTCTTTGCAACATCTTCAACTGTGAAAGCACCACTCGCCGCCTCCAGCTTCCTACGCCTCATCTCTTTTACTGCCTCCGGTTCATTTGTCAAATAATCTTCAACATCACTGCATTCTTTCTCATCATTGCTGTAGAAATCACTAATATCAGAGGAATCATCACAATCATCATTCTGACCCTCAGCATCTTGTGATTCTTCATTGTCACTTTTATCATCAATATCTTTAAGTTCTTCAGGAATATTTACAGTTTCAAGTGGTTTCACATCATCATCATTATCAAACTTAAGCCCCACTCGAATTTTGGCAAAGTCCTGTGCTATGATCAAATTATTAACAGATATGACAGGCTTTTCAGTGTCCTCTTTCTCATCATCTTTTGCCTCAGAAACATTTTCTGCAGCAGTCTCCTCTGGTTTATTTTCTTCAACTGCAGCCTTCTCTTTTGTTTCATTGGTAGGTATCTTTGAAAGAGGAATTTCAAATCCTTCAGGAGCAACATAGAATGGTAACTTGCCTCTTTGCCAGTCATTGAGCACCATTCTTGCAACTTGATTGACATCAGGTTCCCCTTTTTTCAACAACTTTCCAGTCCGGGCAGCCATCTTTTCCAAAAATTCAGTTGCAGTTTCCCAACCATCAACCTTATATGTCTTTATCAAATATTCTTTCCTTACCCTTTTCAGAACTTCTTCAATATAATCTTCAGGGTTTTGTACCAGTTCCACTCTAACTACTCCTTTCAGTACCTTCTCTGTGTCTGTTTCAGCTGAAGGATAAACCACTCCAGGACAATCAATCAGGAATATTCTCCTCATTAGTGTGATGTATTGCCAGACTTTAGTTTCACCAGCAATGGGAGCTACTTTGCATACTTTCTTTGATCTCAAAGTATTTATGACAGACGACTTCCCCACATTTGGATAACCAATCAACCCAACACTGATCTGCTTCTTGTCAATATGCAATTTGGCAAACTGTCGCAGTAAGTTTATCAAGGAGCCTTTTCCAAAGGGATGGGTCAATGATGAATGGAAGGCAACAGTTGGATATTCTGCACTGAGAATAGCAACCCATCTCTGCGTGACCCAGTTGGGAACCAAATCTACTTTGTTCAGAATGAAGATTAAATGCTTGTGAGCTTTTTCTTTTTTCAGAAAGTTCTCAACAAAGGGGCTCCTAGTACCCATAGGATCCCGGGCATCAAGAACTTGCAATAGAACATCGGATGAATCAACTACTTTGTACAGCTCATTCCAAATTCTCTTACTCATGCCAGCTCCAAATACCCAATCCCTTTGTCCCTCTCTAACACCTGTATCTTCCCGCACCCTGTCAATATCTTTGCTTTCATCATATTTCTCAGTATTCTCGTCAACAGCCTTGGACAGTGTATCAAGATCACCAAACTTTAAATTAACCCGCTTCCGTTGTTTCTTAGGACCAAATGTTTTATCAAAGCCTTCAGTGTCCAGTAAGTGTACTCTGGCTTGCTTGGCCTTTTCATTAAGCAATGAAATTGGTAGGTTTGTAGGTCTCATAACAACTTGGTAAGGATTTTTAACTACAGCACCAAATTCGTCTTGAAACTTTTGTAAAGCATTTTGTGTGATAACACGGGAGTTACCAAACCACTTTTGGTTAGGTTCGACGCGAGCCCGAGTGCCTGACGGTAGCCAACCTTGAAATGGCGCTGGGCTTATTATTTTCCCAGTTTTATCCCTTTTAGCTTTGAAATTTCGGTACATCTGCAACCGTTTGATGGTACCCTTTGTCCTGGGATTACCGACACCCTTCAACCCTTCGATAGGCCTGTCGGGGTTCATGGAGTGCCCAGATTTATTGAACCCCTGCTTCCGGGGAGCCCCCGTGGCAGATCGCACTTTCCCCATTGTTATTTATTCACCGAACACTTGAAATACAGCCAACACTTTTCCTTCCACACAAATATCACGAGGTAAGCAAATAGGTTATGAGGATATCACCACAAAACTGACATGGAAAAGACTTTTAAGACTTATGTCAGTCAAACTCGCCAACTTCACGTCATTACAATATGTTAACATGATCTTTAAAAACTATGAATTATTATCGTTACAGAGACTGAACTTACCTTTATTGATCTTGAGCAAACAAATGTATTCCCGAGGTTTTCTAGCTTATAATTATACTCTTAGATCAATTCACATTCACAAAATATGATTATTTATTTTCACAATTCTAGTTCTTTTTATTCCCTGACTGATGCGTTGCTCACTTCACTTGGTTCAATTTCAATAAATCTAAATGTTACCATTCTAATAAATCGTAATAATCTCAATGCATTATCAATTGTTGAAATTCTGTGAAGCTATGATTAAGCTGTAAAATAAAGCATTAGTGTCATAACATTCTTGAATATAATCCTAATTTCTTTATTAGGTAATCTCTTCATAATAATGCTCTTTTCGTTTATTGTAATTGCTATTACAACTCCAAAAATATTGAAAATTGAGGAATATTTTTAGTGGACATCCCTGAAACCATAGACACTATTATTGTCATGAGAGTGATTTGAGAGTGATGTCCACATTGACATTAATTCGATTACAAACAGTTCGGAGCAGTAATCGACTCAACAGTTCATTACCCTTGGCACAACAATACCCAAGATTGACGTGATTGACATTTGGATGAAGAATACAAAATGTCAATTTCACTGAGTGTCAGTGCAATGATAATAAATTGTGCGATGGATTTATATTGTAATCGACAGACGCGATTTACTCCAAGCAAACGGAATTAAGACATTTATGTGAGATGTGCTAAATCTTAATGTGTAATGCACTATTCTGTGGAGCATCGACGGTTTGTGCTGTGTCGAAGAAGATATTTTATTTGGACGAATATTTCATGACCATCAAAATTGCCCCGATGCCTGTAAGCATCAGCACCACTAAGACAACATGTATGACATGTTGTCAGAGTTCCAAGTATCAGAATTTGATTCAATCGGGGATATATTTCAACTAAAGTCTGGTGATCCATTAGATACGTTTGGTGAGATGTGGTACCCAGTGTTTTTGTGGTCATTGTGTTCGTCAGTGTTTGTGCACACTTGTGCGGCGCTTGTGGCATTCGGCACTTTGAGGAAGCACAAGTATGGAAAGTTCTTTCCTGTCCTTTTGATAGTGATGGGTATTGTGGGCCCTGTGACGTCAGGCGTGGTGACCAGCGCGGCCATCGCCTTCATATACCGGGCGGCTAACCAACCCATGGCCCCCATCTATGCCATGGTGTGGGGCATCGGACAAACAGTGTTAGGGGCCGGGATTGGTTTCACAAGGATTTTGGCAACTTTGTAATAAATAATGGTGTATTATTTGTAGTTAATTGTGTTGATTCAACTCTATATAATTTTGGTGTAATTGGAAGTCAATTATCTTAGCATTATATTATTGTAATGGAAATGCCATGGGCAGCACAGATTTTGTAGTACAATAAATTATCACTGGTCCTTATAAACAATGGTAAATACTCATTAATCATACATATAAGAAAGTTGTAAATAATCCTTTAAATGTGTACTTTTTATATTTAATTATTTATGCAATAATTGTATAGTTTGGCAATGAAGACATGTTTTTTTTTGCTTTTAGCATACAATATGTCATAAAATAAACATGGATTATGTAAATATATGATAATAGTTTAAGTACTGTCCTTGTTTGAAACCATTGTGAATATAAACATACAATACACTTATAGAAGTATGAAACCAAACATATTGTTTAACTTATTTCTAAACTTCAGATTTTGACTGTAATACACCTTTACTATTTTACCAGTATAAAGTCATGTGAATTCTCTAAATAGAGGACTGTTTTCTGAACTTGCTGCTATAGCGCTGATACTGTATACAAGCATATTCCAGATGCATTCCTTTCTATGCATGATAATCCAATTCAAAGTTGCTGGATGTTTAACCACATTTGAGGTGCCAGTTAATGTACGATTATACATTAACGGCACCACATTTGACATACCTGTAGGTACAGCTGAGTTGCCTAAATATCTATTTGTTTATAAATTATACTGTGATTACAATTAATTGCTCATTATTGTCTCTATGCAAGACCCACCGATAGTCACTAATAATGCTTGCTTGTGACTGATTATTAATTAAATAAAATTTAATAATTGCAATATTATTTAACTGTAAATTATAAATTATTGTGATAATGATAAATAAACAATACCCAAAATTATGTTAAGGTAATATAAACCCATAAATTCTATTCCTACTAGTCTCATTATGTCCACATGATTTGTTTTGAATGCACAAATTCCTATCTATTCAATAAAATGTACTGGTACTTACCTATGTAAACAAAAACTTATGTACAAAAATTACATACTCTACTACTAAGGTCTATAAGGTAGTATGTAATGCTAGAGGTAGCTTAGGTGCTAGAATAAAATGAGTAATTTGCAAACGAAATATATATGTGTATAGGAAGTGCAATATTTTTTTTATTGGGTTTTTAAGGGTTTTGGTTTAAGCTTTGTTTTCAACATCAATTTGCAATTTCAGTAAATCTTCTCCTAATATGTAGACATATCTCTCTTACAAAATTTTGTTACAAGGTTTGGTGGCTGTTGAATACCTACTTGTGATTATTTTTCAAGCAATTTCACTGTGCCTTATAGAAATGGAGGGTGAAATGGAGCATTTGAATTGAACTCCTAGCCTTTGCAGTAGTTTTAGGATACTGTACAATATTTACCTCATATAATCACTGATGCTACACTAAGGTCTACTCTCCTCGTGTTATGCAATGTATCTAGTATATGTTGTAAGGCTATGGTGTAAACAGGGAGCCAACACCTAGAACAATCTTAGCACCTTAATGATTCCCTTTGATACTAATTCGATTCCCTATAACACAAAATGTCTAGTGTATTGTACAGTCTTTACATGAATATGACTCCCTGTCCTTCACTTACAAAACCCTGAAACCAGAGGGCCTACCGCGAAACGAAAACGAACTTTATTTGTGTATCTCGGTCTCAGTCACACTTGCTAGTTCGAGCAACAGAGAGGGAGATACACGAACAAAGTAGCCCCTCAGTTTACCATAAGTACATAACACAACT
Organism: Epinotia nisella; assembly: GCA_932294315.1. Classification (NCBI taxonomy): domain Eukaryota; kingdom Metazoa; phylum Arthropoda; class Insecta; order Lepidoptera; family Tortricidae; genus Epinotia; species Epinotia nisella. The sequence goes on along the minus strand of OW028685.1, from coordinate 12,782,044 downwards.
TGTACAACAACAAAGGCATATGGACAATTTTGTTTGTTCTAAAGCATCATTAGAACAGTAATGCCAGTGTTTTCATTTCAGTATCTAGCAATGTATTACATAGAGGATTTGGTTGTAGGCAAAATAACTTTTTCATATTTATCCATTCGTAATAAATAAAATTTATTTAATACAATAAATACGGTTTTCTTTTAGATATCAACTTCACCTGCTTCATAATTGTAACATAAATAGTTAACAATTCATAATTAATAATAGCATTAACAGATAGATAATAACTGTAGGGTTAGGATTATCGTGGCTTTTAGCACAAGTAATGCAGTGGAGCCACCATTATATACTTTTTTTATAACTGAAGGAATGACTGAATGGTAAAAACAAATTAGGTAGATTTTCTAATCTAACATTATATTAGACATTTTACCTTTCTGTTCGACCAAAAAGTCCCTTCAAATAATTCTTATCTCATTGACGTTCTTATTCTGTCAATTTAGTTTAGACTATAATGTTGAAGAAGTATTAAATAGAAGTTCAGACTTCGACAAAGTTAGAGATATGTTTGATTTTGGAAATCAGGCTTAAATTCTGAAGCATGCTATGTTAACATCGGTTGTAGGGCTTTAGAGAGATCAATCTCGACACATAAATGGATTTGTCACAAATTGACAAATCATATACATAACATAACTCCAGCTAAAATGGAACAGATTGCCACACTATTTGCTTTTTATAATCTTGACAGCCATTTAGCATCAGATGAAGATAATAAGTTGTGAAACGTATTCCAATTGCAAGTTTTTCAATCTCTTGAATACATGAAAATTTTAACAACACATTATGTTGTATATTTCATATTTTTGATTCATTAATTTATTAATTCAATCAAAAAAGTATTTATATAATAACAACGACTCCACTGCTCTCTTTTCACGCCAATGCCACCAAAGATCCCAACTCTGAATGAATAATATTATAATTGATTTTATAAAGTACTTCCATGGGAGTACTTTGATAATCTTTTATGAACTTCGTGAAAACGTGAGCTGTCCTCATCTTCCTCATGGCTCACCTCATGTATTGTTTCTTCCAACATAAGAGGTAGCTCCAATTCTTCCCTAGTTAAGGTGGACTGAAAAAAAAACAATTATAAAAAATCCAACATAGGCATAAGTCATGTTTTAAAGAATATAAGTCATGTTTTTAAGAATATATCTTGATTACTTACTTCATGTATTTCAGTTTCTATGCGACTGAGTCTATTAATTCTGTCCTGCAATAACTTTGTCTCAGCTGTAGCATCCTGCAGAGCCAACTTTAGCTCCACAACTTCCCTTCTTGCATTTGACAGTAACTTTTCGGTTGTTTCTAAATTGCCTTTGACACCATCTTTCTCAAATTCTAGTCTAGCCTTTGCTTTTGAGAGACTCTTTATTTTATTTTCATAAAGCTGTAATTCTGAATCAGTCTCACTCAAGCCCGGTGCCAGTTGATTTGAATTATCTTGATGAAAATTACTACACATCTGCTTCAGGTAAGACACATTTTGTTCAAAAACTGCTTTTTCCTCAGAAACCAACTTCACCTCATTTTCTAATGCTGTTATCCTACAAATCATTGAAGCAATGCGTGCTGACTGGGCGTCAATTGTGTTATCTTTGTCCATAAGTTTTTCTTCCAAAGCCTGTATTTTACTAATATATGTTTGCAGCTGTAACGATTTGGATGCAGATTCACTCTCCAAAGAGTGGTTTGTATTTTCGAGTATGTTCGCTTCAACTGATAAACTTGCAAAGTGTTCTAACATATCAGATCTCTCAGCTTCTTTGTGTGAAAGCATTTCTTCAATTCGCCTGATCTCTTCCACATAATGCTGTAGCTGTTGTTTAAGACCCTCAACTTCTCTTCTGGATTTGTCATATTCAATTTTATTCAATTTCAAACTTCCATTTGCTTCGGCCAGGCTGTTTTGCAAATGTTTATTTTCCATAACAGCATTATCATATTGTTGATTTAGGCGCAAGATTTCCCCATTTAAAAATTGGATTTGTGTTTCATGGTCAACTATTTTATGTTCTGATATTTTGTTAAAGTTTAGTTTTCTTTTCAGTTCGGTAATTTCATTTTCCAATTTATTTATTTCATGGCTCTGACATTTGACTTTTTGTTCCAGGACACTTATAGTCTCAGTTTTGTTATCTAATTCTAATACTAATTTATCTCGATCCAGATCTATTTTTTTTAAATTCTCCTTTAATTTTGACTTATCATGGTTTAAAGATGTAATTTCAGATTGCAAATCATTGCATTTTCTTTGTAGGGTTTCAATTGTATCTTTAGATAAACTGAGTTTCTTTTGGGTACAAAATAATTCACTTTGTACTTCATTGCTGCTTCTTTCAGTTTCCATTTGTATGTTTTTAATTTGACTAGCCATTGTCTTCTCTTTTATAACATCAGATTGCATTCTTTTTATTTGTTCTCTTAAGAAGTTGCACTCATCTTTAAGGTGATCAGCAGATGCCTTCCCTGTCCTGTGAGTCATTTTATAAGAGCTATTTTCTTCCTGAAGTTGTTCTATTTCTCTTTGTTTGAATGTTAAGTCTTGTTTTAATTTTTCAACTAAATCTGTAGCTTCTTTATATAAAGACATGTATTGTCCCTTGTCTTTTCCTAAGATATTAGTACCCTCTCTTAATTTGTCAATCTCATCTTGAAGCTTTAATATGTCACGTTTAGTGTACTCAGCACCTGCATTATAATATGCTGATTTTAAATTTTTATATTGACTCAATTGGCGACTTAATGAAATGTTTTCTTTGGAAAGTTCCGCATTTTCAGCATTCAGTTGACTGATTACATCCTTGTAATTCTGTTTATTTCCTTCTTCTCTCATTGCAATATCGGCTTTAATTTCTTCATTTTCTTTTTTTAACATTAGTATATGTTGTTGGCTCTCACATAATTGATTATGGAGATTTTTGATGCAAGAACTAACAGGAGGATTAGCAGATCTTGGGCTATAGCCTTTATCTTTACAGTTTGTCAAATGTTTATTAAACATACTTGTTGTTTCAGTTAATTGTTCTTGCAATTTTGCCATGCACTTTTCATATCTTTTTCTTTCTTCCTCAAGTAGTTCCTGTAATTCATCTCTAGTTGGACATTTGCTTGTTGCACTAAGTCCTCTCTCAAAATTGGTATTATTCATTGAACCCAATGTGAAAATTTTGTCTTGTAGAGATTTATTGAGATCAGTTAGGTCTGTGATCTTCTTTTGGAAAGCCTCATTCTCTTTCGAAGCAGTATTTAAGTCTTGCTGCGTTTTATCAAGTTTGGGTGATTGAGAAATTTCTTTTAGAAGGTCTGAATTTTGCTTGGTTAGGCTTTCATTTCTGGCTTGTAACAGGTTGACTTCTTTTGACATAGCAGCAAGTCTCTTATTACAGTCTGCTTCAACAGTTAAAGCTAGAGAATCTATCTTTTTTAATTCATCATGTAGAATTTTATTTTTATCTGCAAGATCAAGTGCCCGTTGCATAGCCTCATGCTGTTTTTGTAAGGCATTTGCCACCTGTTTTTTCATAATATCATTTGAAGCCATCATATCATGTATTTGTTTCAGTAAATCTTGAACTTTTCTATCGGTATGTGAATTGCAAACATCTCTGCTTACAGCTTTTAAGGGCCTTCCACCTTCAAGCAGAATATTTAGTCTTATAATTTCATTATCCCTGTATTCAATTTGACTTTTTAATATGGCTATTTCATCAAAATAGGCACCAGTCCTTTCCTCCAGACTTTGAATCTTTTTTGATAATTCTGTGAGCTCACTATCAGAACCAGTTATTTTCTTATCATGGCAGAGGCACAGTCTAGCAATATTATCATCACCACTGTCTTTCCTTCTACTTTTATTACGGCTGCTCTGAGTGCCAGCACACAGCCCTCTCAGGCTCAGGTCCCTAATATCATGCTGCAACTTACTTATCAGTGATTCTTTCTTCATAAGCTCATCTGACAAAGTTTTAGTTTTTCTTTTACTCTCCTTAGACAATCTCAGATAGTCTTCTTTTAACTTAATATTTTCTGCGTGGAGTTGATTGTTTTCTTGGATGAGCTTTGCATTGTCACATTTGTATGGTTCAGCTTCTAACATCAAAGAGTCGCGTTGCATAAGAGCTTCCTTTGAAAGATCCATGTAGTGTTGTAAGCTCCTTGTAGTCTGAAGTAAATCTGCGAGAACACATTCTACTAGAGGAACTGCATCTAAAGGCAAGGTATTGTTATACCCTAGTTCTTCTAATTTTCGCTTTAAATTAAAATAATCTTCAGCCATTTTATATATTTTTATTACAAAGAAACTCTCAGATTATAAGTCGTCACGCAACACAATGCATAATATGAAGATTTAGCTGGAATAAATAAATCAACGTAAACATAACGGTCTTACAGCAAGCTACTTTTGTTTGCATTCGAATGCGATGGTGACATTAGTGACAGTGACGGTTGTCATCACCATAGACATGGCTTTTACTCCGATAGTTTAGTCAAATCGCTGAACGCTACTAAGCGCTTGCGTTAAGCCAGGTTTAGACGAAGCCAGTAACGCTGGCGCCAGTCACTGGCTTGAAAAATAGGCCATAGTTCTATTCCCGCCAGTGATGGCAGCCAGCGCTGGCTTGTCTTGAAAAACTGTTTATACGAGGCCAATAACAAGCCAGGACTGGCTTTGTCTAAAACTGGCTTTAGGCCTCTCCCTCTCACAGACTGGCGCGGCCTGCACGGCTATCACAAGACGGCGCGCGAGCTCTCTCGATTTTTCTCGCACTATACCTCTCTTTCTAACTTTTCTAATAAGAAAGAGACAGATGGTGCGAGAAAAATCGAGAGAGCTCGCGCGCCGTCTTGTGATAGCCGTGCTGAGGGCCTACCGCGAAACAATATTCGTTTTCGTTCGTGTATTTCCCTCTTTGTCGCTCGAACAAGCAAGTGCGACAGTGACGGAGATACACGAACGAAAACGAATATCGTTTCGCGGTAGGCCCTCTGGCCGCAGCGGACAATAGTAAACTTGTCATTAGCTGTCAAATTTATTATTTATTAGGCCGCGCCAGCGCCAGTGTGTTGCAGGCCTTAAATATAGGCGCTCTTTTGGAAATATCTTCATTCATTCCGACTCATTCATTCAATGTCGTCGCTGACCACTGCTGACCACAGAATACCGATGATACTACGCACCTTTGCTACGCACTACTGGCACTACGAGACTACGACGATAACTAACCTTTCATTCATTCATTCCATCTGTCACTTTATTTATGTCACTTTTGAGAAAAATACATTATGTTCTGGTTGTTCTTATTTATTTGGTCCAAAGTTCAGCTATATTAGATTTTATTTATCAACACAATAAGGATTTAGTGAGATGAAACATCAGGGTACATCAGAAAATGTTGTACATTTTTCTCTAAGTAGTGTTTATTAATAAATCATGAATCCATATAAGGATCTAGAAGAAAGTTCTTTCACCGCCGCTCCTCATTTGACCTACGAAGATATAGCCACAAAATTGCTGAAAGATAACTATTTTTTAACGGCTTTAGAACTGCATACAGAACTCGTAGAAAGCGGGAAAGAATTACCGCAATTGAGGGAGTTTTTTTCCAATCCAGGAAACTTCGAACAACATGTTTCCAGAGCTTCGGAGTTCGTGTCTATGCGTAAGTAATATACATATTAAATAAATAGGTAAACAAATCTCATAATTACTATCATATAACTTAGTTCAGCTACACTAAACAAAGGGTGATGATATATGTTACCAAACACACTGTTTTCCTCAGATCGCTCACCTAGCCAGGCAACTTTGGATTCCCTTGATACTGCGCGATACTCCGAGGACGGTGGCGGCGACCGCGGCGGCAGTGGTGGAGATGTGGCTGTTTTAGAATTTGAATTAAGGAAAGCCAAGGAAACTATCCATTCCCTTAGAGTGAATTTAACTCAGTTTGCAGGTAAAATAGTAGTCAACTTATTTTTTTCTGACAATGACATATAAACTTGAAGCATATGGGTGATTCCACGAGAGTTCCAACCGCCGTCAGTCCGCTGATCGCATTATTGTCAAAGTTCTTAGGAGTCCTGGAATTAATTTTGTAGGAGCCCTAGACTTGTAAAAAATACCTGAACATGCCATGCCAGTTTCCTTGTACATTGACAATAATGCGATCAGCGGACTGACGGCGGTTGGAACGCTCGTGGAATCACCCATATATTTGTAGTGTATTACCACTAAATGTAGCAGCCAACATTGTTTATCTAAAAATCTGAATATACATTTAGAAGTCGATTATGCATCGCTGCTAGGCAAAGGTGTGCCTCTCATTTTTATACTTGCCCAAGTGTTGACCAGGATCATTATACCATAGATTATATGTTTTTACTTCTCTTGTAGATGGTGAATCAGCACTAGACAAAAACTCCAAGGATTCATTTAACAAGCGATCCCTGAAGCCACACGAGCGCAGAGCCCTCAACTTCCTTATCAATGAATATCTGTTACTGCAGGATTACAAGCTTACCTCTATCACATTTTCTGATGAAAATCCTGATCAGGTATATATATATATATATTCTTGTCTTAGCAATTATAACCTCTACCTGCCAAAGGGACTTTTAAAAGATATCCCCCCTCTTCAATGGAATTTATATAATTCTGGGTTGGAACGGAGTTGGATTTGTCTTGTTTCATTCAATTTAAAACCAAAACAAATTCTATTCTGTCCTACTATTGTTGATTCCGATTGCCACAATGCTGCTTTAGAGAGATAATTTATGCAGAACAGACTATTTAATAAATTGTTTACAATACGCATGAGGGAAAATGTACATAGCTCATGACCATTGTTGTATTATAAAGTAAATAGACTCACAATGCTGAACAAAAATTTCAAAATGCCCCAATATGACAACTCCAGTTATAGTTCAGTAGTTGCTAATAGTGTTTACTTATAACCTGCATTAAGATATATGTTTCATACAAAAGATAACTTTGTTTTTTAGGCTTTAAGTGCCATATTAGCAAATTAGAATTAAACAGATTAAAACCTTTTTAGTTTATTGAGATTTTATCGTAACGTGTTGACTGCTCACGACAAAACAAAATAGCTGAATGTCAAAAGTCAAAGTCAAAGTTAGGAGTATTTATTTGCCAGAATACAGTACAGGAAGGTCTCACATAATTGAACATGACAGTGTATTGTGCAGTGCAGGCGTGCAATTTTTTTTACTGAGAGGCGATGAAATTAGTAAAAATACAAATTATCAATTGCAAAATTAATATACATGAAACCAATTTAAAATAATATTACCAATTTATGTTACTTATACTCTAAATAACTCTTAACACTATAAAAACATCTGTCGAGAAGCCAACTCGTCAACTTATTTTTAAAACTGTTTCCCATGAGGACCTTAATTGTCCTCAGGCAAGTTAATATATAATTTAATGCACATGTTGGTCACATTTTTACCATATATTGCCTTGTTAACGAGAGGTTTGGATAGCAGGTCCATGATCCTGATTCTAGTTACAAATGATTTGCATTATAAAATAATTTAATAATATTGTAGGTATTTTTTTTACCGAATGACCAAAATCACAAATAAATCATGTAACTACATTTGTTTTGTCAAACAAGGAATTCCTAAACACTTAACACTTTCAATATATATAAATATAGGTACACACGAAACATTGTTCGGCGGGCATTACGTACTAGTGCAGCTGACAATATTCTTAAAGAGAACTAGATATGTAGATAATTTTAGTGGTGTATCTGACGTATCTACTAGTTCCGTTGCGACACATAATTGTGATTTACAATCAGAAAATCAATTTATCTTTAGTTAAACATTCATTTTTACAAGATTTATATAAACTTGAAAAATAAACACACGACAAAGTCGTCACCACTCTAAGTCGTCGACGTCTCCTATCTCGTGATATAACTGCGGCTTATTTTGCACGTCGCTAAAGATTAATTGAGAATCTTAAATTGAAAGCCATAGTTGAAGAATTGAAGTCCATAAAAAAATCTAATAGTATGACTCCGTAATTTTTTGTTCCATGATAATCTGTAATTTGAATGATTAAATTTATTGACATGAAATGACAATAAAATTCTTTACGCTATCAATAGAACTTAGCTAATGATATATACATCCTTTAAAAAAATTGCTATATTTGCTAGAAACGCACTTTATAGAACATTTTTGTCTTTTTGGACAACCATCAAGACTTACGGTCGAAAACAGACTAAACGCAAAAGAGCCGCCCGCGTCGACCCGGCGGTTCATTTGGACGGCCATTTTTTTCGGCTGATTGTGTATCTAGTTACCTATACTGAATCAATGCTCTTGACTCATATAAACCAGATGTTATTTTATTCAATACATGCAATGTGTATTGACTACAATGATCAAATGTGGTAAACTGGACCCTATACAACAGTGATTCAGTGCAGTTACAATTATGTTTACATTCCATCATTATCACCTGCCTGATATGTAACCTTGTTGGAGCAATGTTGCCTTGTTGACTCACTATATGAACTGTGCATACATACTTCTATTTAACATTAGAATTGGCACATTTTAGTAATGTTTCATACAAAATAGTAGGGCCTCAATAAAGGTATGTAAGATATAATTATATTCTGACTATAGTGGTTTACCCTTGTTTGACCTTACAAATATTTTGAATGAATCTAATACTTACTTCCTTGAATGAATCATTTGCTAATGTATTTTTTCCTTAACCTGTAAAGTTTTAAAGTTTGTTTTAAAACAAATCTAACTTAACCAAATGACTTCTTTTAAGAATTGTCTATTGTGTAAGGTTTTTCTTTACACAATAGACTCGCACTTGGCCGGTTTTTTTAGTATTTGTTGTTATAGTGGCAACAGAAATACATAATCTGTGAAAATTTCAACTGTCTAGCTATCACCGTTCTTGTAATACAGCCTGGTGACAGACGGACGGACGGACGGACGGACGGACGGACAGCGAAGTCTTAGTAATAGGGTCCCGTTTTCACCATTTGGGTACGGAACCCCAAAAACATTAACTCAGATGAAACTTATAAACATACGAGAAACATGTATCCTAACAGTCACCACTACTTTTCTATATCTGCCCCTGTACTTGCACTTCTAATAACATTCTTATTGTTATGTATCATTCTTTTTAGGATTTCGAGGATTGGGATGATGTAGGTCTGAACATGCCTAGACCCTCAGGTCTTGTGTCCCTATTTTGGGGGAATGCCACGGGAATAAATGTCCCCAAAACAGACGCATCCACAGAAATGGACTGGCAATATTCGCATATGGAATGCCAGACTGAATGTGACGACAGTGTATGTGTTAGTTGTCAGACATCATTCCAGACTGATACAGATTGGAATCATGAGGTAAGTTCATCTCGAATAAAACTAAACATTGTGAGTACCATTTGTTTTTGTTACTGATATAATGGATTCAAATTCAAATTCAAATGGACTGAGGAATTATTTGTAATATGTAATACTTCTGTGAAGTCTCTTTGATGGGCATAAATCAGGCCAGTCAGAAATATTAAACAACACTTAGAATGAAAAATGTTGTCCACATTCACATGCTCTCTTTATTTACAGATTCTTATCCAAGCAGAAGAGATAGAACTGCTCAAACAAAAAATCATACTTCTAGAAACAGAGAAGTTAAACTTCCAAAAGTTGTATGACGCTGCATTAGTTAGTCTTAATTCCTTGACAAGCCCTGCTTCGGAAAGTAAAGCATTAGAACTCCACATGCCAGAAGACAAGATCCAAGCCAGCATTGAGCAAACAATCGAAAACAGGCCACTGCCCTGTACGGCCACTGAGAACCATTATGGCAGTGGGCAATCCACGCACAGCGTGACTCCGGACCAGTTTGAAATGATTGATAGTGAGAAGAATAGTGCAATGTAAGTAATGCTAATGTTAAGGTGCATACGAATTTGAGGCAGCCTCGGGTCGAGGCACGCACGGCTCACTTATTTGCTCATATTCGTAAGTGCCTCACGCTCGCCACTTTCGTGAACCCATTTATAATGAATGATAATGCTCAGGTGCTCTAACGTAGTGGTTCTTTGAAGGCATATTTTGTTTAATTTTGAATCTGGTTATACTTACCTACACATACTTTATTGAACTTGTGTATTAGCTGTGAATTATGCACCGACGTAAACCAACTATTTATTGTATTGTAATTGTTATCTTATATTGTAATTGACCTAATTAAATAAAATCATAATAAACTATTTGTATGTGTAAATAACAGAGTGAGGAAAGAAGGCTCAAACACTAGCTCATACGAGCCCGCGCTCGGCGACGCGACGTCGCACGGCTCGCCGACGCGCGGGAGCGTCACGACACTCGACGAGACGCTCAGCATGAACGACGCGGGCGAGTGGACCCGCGTGCACTACTACACCGACTGCAGCAAGGAGATGTGGATCGACAGGTCGGTACTAGTAAACAGAGTAAGGAAGGCTCGCCGACGCGCGGGAGCGTCACGACACTCGACGAGACGCTCAGCATGAACGACGCGGGCGAGTGGACCCGCGTGCACTACTACACCGACTGCAGCAAGGAGATGTGGATCGACAGGTCGGTACTAGTAAACAGAGTAAGGAAGGCTCGCCGACGCGCGGGAGCGTCACGACACTCGACGAGACGCTCAGCATGAACGACGCGGGCGAGTGGACCCGCGTGCACTACTACACCGACTGCAGCAAGGAGATGTGGATCGACAGGTCGGTACTAGTAAACAGAGTAAGGAAGGCTCGCCGACGCGCGGGAGCGTCACGACACTCGACGAGACGCTCAGCATGAACGACGCGGGCGAGTGGACCCGCGTGCACTACTACACCGACTGCAGCAAGGAGATGTGGATCGACAGGTCGGTACTAGTAAACAGAGTAAGGAAGGCTCGCCGACGCGCGGGAGCGTCACGACACTCGACGAGACGCTCAGCATGAACGACGCGGGCGAGTGGACCCGCGTGCACTACTACACCGACTGCAGCAAGGAGATGTGGATCGACAGGTCGGTACTAGTAAACAAAGTAAGGAAGGCTCGCCGACGCGCGGGAGCGTCACGACACTCGACGAGACGCTCAGCATGAACGACGCGGGCGAGTGGACCCGCGTGCACTACTACACCGACTGCAGCAAGGAGATGTGGATCGACAGGTCGGTACTAGTAAACAGAGTAAGGAAGGCTCGCCGACGCGCGGGAGCGTCACGACACTCGACGAGACGCTCAGCATGAACGACGCGGGCGAGTGGACCCGCGTGCACTACTACACCGACTGCAGCAAGGAGATGTGGATCGACAGGTCGGTACTAGTAAACAGAGTAAGGAAGGCTCGCCGACGCGCGGGAGCGTCACGACACTCGACGAGACGCTCAGCATGAACGACGCGGGCGAGTGGACCCGCGTGCACTAATACACCGACTGCAGCAAGGAGATGTGGATCGACAGGTCGGTACTAGTAAACAGAGTAAGGAAGGCTCGCCGACGCGCGGGAGCGTCACGACACTCGACGAGACGCTCAGCATGAACGACGCGGGCGAGTGGACCCGCGTGCACTACTACACCGACTGCAGCAAGGAGATGTGGATCGACAGGTCGGTACTAGTAAACAGAGTAAGGAAGGCTCGCCGACGCGCGGGAGCGTCACGACACTCGACGAGACGCTCAGCATGAACGACGCGGGCGAGTGGACCCGCGTGCACTACTACACCGACTGCAGCAAGGAGATGTGGATCGATAGGTCGGTACTAGTAAACAGAGTAAGAAAGGCTCGCCGACGCGCGGGAGATAGATTACTGGTAAGTAGCCACCTGTTCTGTAATCCCAGCACCTCCACCAACTCAGGTAGCTCCGCCCACTTCAGCGGGACGAGACGAACATCTACTTACGGGCAGAGGGGAATAGCTGCTTCTCCCTAACAGATGAAACACGCATGTTTGTAAAGGTATTTTTTTAATTACTTGCGCTACATATGTACTCTTTGACACGCTCCACAACGCAACTGCGTAGTAGGTATGCTAGCCGCCTTACAAACGTGTGATTTTCTATTTTAATATGATTCAAATAAAGTCTTTATTACAATTATGTATATATTAACATTAAGATACACACAAAATTAACTGACCTATCTGTTATTGACTGTCTCTCATAGAGATAACTTTGCGCCAATTGTACTTTTATTTTTATATTTGTGCAATAAAGTTTAAATAAATAAATTAACCTTAGTGTGATTATTACCCGATTTGCTTTGCAATCGAATGATTTTATCCTTTTCAGTGGTCTACCAAACACGTTGAAGTTGTCTATAATAAACTGGTGCAGCGAGACTCTGAGCCTGAACGAGCCCCTGACGAATGAGCTGCTAGTCGAGTTGGTGAACAATGATAAACCTGTGACGCTGTCAGGGCTGCTCACGCTGGTTGCCGATACGTTACCCAAGGTGTGTACATCTTTGTAATACACGAGCTGCCCGCACGGCTCCGCCCGTACAAAAAAGTCAGGGGGAGCCATCCTGAAGGTCCATTCTGTATATTGGTGAAGAATTTTGGAAATCGGATAAGTAGTTCCGGTGATTACCCCCTACATACAAAGCTACATCCTTACAAACTTTTTCTCTTTACAACATTACTAACATTAGTATAAAATAAAATAAATAAATAAAATAAAATAAAAAATGTTTTATTGCCACAACTTTACAACATAAAAACAAATCAATAAAAGAGAAAAAACTAAACTACAATTTAAACTAAGCATGATTAGATATATATCTGGGCAATGGGTACCAGTCTCAGCTTTTGCTGAATGGGATGTTTACATCCAGCGCTGATTTTCAGACTGGTCCCTTTTTGTGTATGTATACATATGTATATATATATATATATATATATATAATATATATATATATCTATATGTATGTATGTATGTAGGACGGCCACGTGCGTTCGGTGCGGATATAAATATAAGTGTGTGTGTGTGTGCGTGTGTACGTGTGCGTGAGTGCTTGTGTATTGGTATAATTATATGTATATACGTGCATTCAGGTTTTTTTGCAGATTATTTATTTATATTTATTATCTATTTAAATTAGTGGGGTGGGTTTTCTTCTGTAGTTCTAGAAGGTGGTCCTTAATTAGTTTCTTGAATTTTAGCAGGGGCATTGGACTTCTTAGTGGTGGTGGCAAATCATTCCATATTTTCGTTGCTGCATATTTGAACCCCCCCCTGAAAAACGATGTCTTGTGTTTTGGGACAAGCAGTAAGTTTTTTCTATTACTGCTAACTAGCTTCTTGCTTGCATCCTGTTCCCACTGCAGTTTCTCAAAAAGATAGGGCGGTTTTCCGAATTCAATTACTTTTCGTACAGTAAAAGCCAGATGCAAGTTCCTTCTATTCCTCATGTTTAGAGTATTTTTGCTATTAAGGTAAGGTGTAATGTGTGCTCGTTTCGGTATATTGTAGCAAAATCTTGTACAAGCATTCTGTACCCGTTGTATCGCCTTTTTTGTTTTTTCTAATAACCTTGGGCCGTATACAATGTCGGTATAGTTAAATGGTGACAGCACCAGAGCCTCTATAAGGATTTCCCTAACTTTTTCAGACAAGTATTTTCTGAAACTGTACAGAGTTTTGAGTCGATAAAAGGCATTCCGTATCTTAATATTGACGTGATGCTCAAATCTCAGTTCGCCATCCATTATAAGGCCTAGGTTTTTCGCGTAGGGTACTTGCGGTACAGGCTTCACTCCCACATAGACTTCGGGTTTCTGGTTGATAACATTCTGTCTCTGCCATCTACTACCTACTACCACAAACTGCGATTTGGATGGGTTTAGCACGAGATAACGCGAAGGTGACAGAAAAGCATACGGCTCGCCTGACGCAAGCGGTCACTGTATCCTGGATAAGCTTGCGACTCTACTTGTACTCTTGAGTCACAGACGCGTTGTCTCCTCCCTGATTGTTCCGTACTTTGAGTTAGGTTAGGTTGAGGACGGAAGACGCCAACAGTGACCAACCAATGACGCCAATATTTGATGTAAAGTGGCTATACCTGGCATAAAAATTCTGTATATAATATATGTATCGTCAGAATTGCAATAAAAGTGCAAGGCGGCCTATATTCTCAATATTCGTAAAGCCAACAAGGCTTATATATTACTATGCGCGTTAATTACGATGCGCGTTAATGATCGCACAAAATCGCTGTGCCTAGGTACTTTGGTTTTAAACCTAATATAATTGTATATGTTTGAATTATGAAATAGATCCAAAATTTTAATGGTACAAAAAAAATGTTCGTTGGTGTGCTGATAATAGAACTGATTTATTGTATTTACATTAATTTGACTTCTTGAGATCGGTAAAAATCATTTAAGTTCTTCATCATAAAACCAGCCTATTTTATAAAACCTGATGGACGACGTTGTGGTTGTATCGCTGACAGGTACTACCTCACACGCTAGTAGCTCGCCGCTGTGAGGCGGCGGCTTTACTTGCGAGTTGTGTCGCGCTTTTACCACCAGGCGACGCGCGCCGCGCACGCACGCTTCAGGCCCTACTTACGCTAGTGAAGAAACCCGAGCCGTCAGATACGAGGGCGATATGTGAAGGTACTGTGGCACTAGTAGGTACTAGCACTGTAGTGGCTAGCCAGTGTGAGGCGGCTTTACTTGCGAGTTGTGTCGCGCTATTACCACCGGGCGACGCGCGCCGCGCACGCACGCTTCAGGCCCTACTTACGCTAGTGAAGAAACCCGAGCCGTCAGATACGAGGGCGATATGTGAAGGTACTGTGTCACTAGTAGGTACTAGCACTGTAGTGGCTAGCCAGTGTGAGGCGGCTTTACTTGCGAGTTGTGTCGCGCTATTACCACCGGGCGACGCGCGCCGCGCACGCACGCTTCAGGCCCTACTTACGCTAGTGAAGAAACCCGAGCCGTCAGATACGAGGGCGATATGTGAAGGTACTGTGTCACTAGTAGGTACTAGCACTGTAGTGGCTAGCCAGTGTGAGGCGGCTTTACTAGCGAGTTGTGTCGCGCTTTTACCACCGGGCGACGCGCGCCGCGCACGAACGCTTCAGGCCCTACTTACGCTAGTGAAGAAACCCGAGCCGTCAGATACGAGGGCGATATGTGAAGGTACTGTGTCACTATTAGGTACTAGCACTGTAGTGGCTAGCCAGTGTGAGGCGGCTTTACTTGCGAGTTGTGTCGCGCTTTTACCACCGGGCGACGCGCGTCGTGCACGCACGCTTCAGGCCCTACTTACGCTAGTGAAGAAACCCGAGCCGTCAGATACGAGGGCCATATGCGAAGGAACTGTGTCACTAGTAGGTAAGGTACTAGTACTGTAGTGGCTAGCCTATAATAATAATTATTGCCTTATAATTATTTTACATACAGTGGCACTAGGAATATTTTATAAAGGGGAACCAACATGATTATTATATAATTTTGTTTCAATGTTTAAATTTAATATAAGTAATTGAAATAGTTGTTCTCTCCAAAACATTCAAATTACATTTTTTTTTCAACAAATTTAAGCAAGTAACATGCGTTTAAATATACTTTTTTCTGCCACCCCGGGGGTGAAGGGAACTTTGGAAGAGGTGTAGTATGGTGATTGGCTACATTTAGTGTTTAGCAGTGACAATAGTTTACTGCGACATAAACGATTATTGCTTGTATCAGCGCAACCTAACGTGTATAAATGGATAGGTATTACATTGAACAAAACGATTATATTAGACGCCCTTCACCGTTACTACTTATTGGCCACCATACCACCATATCAGTACAAATAGTACAACAACACCATTTCTTTCATTTCCAGCTTCATGCCTTATAGTGAAATGGGGCGGCGCCGGCGAAGTCCTATCATCTGTCGCAGAACTCCTAGCGTCTCGCTCCACCGAGCGACGGATCCTAGCCAGCCAGATATGCGTCGCTATAGCCCCATATGTCCCCATAGAACTGTGCACCTCCTTACTACTCAGCCTAGTGACACTTATGTGTGAATCTAGCGAACCAGAAATACGAAGTATTGGGCTAAAGTCGGCGTGTCTAATATGCTCCGTGGCAGAGCACAAGTATGGACAGCTAGAGAATCTCATGTTTAGTTTTCTAAAGGACCCTGTGGACAGGAATGTTAAGGACGCAGTTAGAATTTTCGTTCCTTTATTAGCGCGGAGCGCTTTAATTTCAGGTGAGATTTCAACAATCTGTACTATTACATAAAGCGCTATGCTTAATGAATTCAATATTTGATTACAGTTCAAAATTGAGGAATTTATAAAATTTGCATTTATATTTATAACACATGATTGGACCGTGTCCGTAGCGAAGTAGACGAAAACATTCACTCAAACATTTCTTGCATAAGAAATAGTATAGTTGAGTCGTTAGATACGGTAGATTGCCAAAAGCCAAACTATAGTAAAAAGTTTATTTTCTGTTGGTTTGGGTTATCAATATCATCCAATGTGTGATTTCTTTTTCAGGAAAATTCTCAACAGAACTATGCACCCGCATCCTATCGAATTTAATAAAAGCGAGCAAAAATAACGAATCAAAGAGTGTTATATTATATTTAGAAGTAATGAGAGTATTAGTATTATCGAAGTTGGCCTACGTATTGAATGTACAAATCGTTAAAGAAGTTACCCCTAACTGTGATACGGACGTTATGTTACAAGATGTTTTACTCGAGAGTGAGCACGATAGCTTTATGGACCTGCCGTGCTATTTGACGGACGCTGTGGACGCCAAAGGATTGTTAGGAGCAATGAATAGTTTACTGTTAAAGAAGACGGACGTTAGATGGGCGGAGTTGAATTGGTTTATTGATGTGTAAGTCGGTGTTTTGTGACTGTTTTTTCGTTTTACATTAATTTTGATCTTATGGACATCGACTGTAACCCAGAACCATTTAAATACCCGAATTTCACAAGTTCTTACTTATAAAAAGCAAAATTATTAATCTTTTTTTTCAGAGTTAAACAAATTTTAGAAGTAGCGACGAACGGCAAAGTCTTAAACCATCCTACGATATACGAGCTTTTAATATCTCTATTTAGCAGTTACGTAGACAATTTCGGTGCCCAATTCTCTCTCAGGATATTGTCACCTATATTCATGGAGACTATAGTTGAGTTGGAGCAGAAAATGGAGAAGCTTCATAGTGTGAATGTGGATAACACTGTTGTTGTTGGTGTGTACCTGGTCGCGGTGTTGCCGGCGGTCGGGGATTCCACCCAACAGGGGGAGTTTTTACAGAAGTAAGTGGTAACACCGTTACTAATGTAAGTATTTTCGCCTTCGAATATTATTTTGTTTCCATACGGAATCAGTTGCGAATTACAATTTTTTTATTATTTTTGTAAAAACAGTTATTGCATAACCTTTTTTTTTTTGTAATTCGACAGTTACGGTTCTTATTCCTAAGCTATTTGCCCTTCGGGCGTCTGATGCTACCTAACAAACCTAACCTACATTGTGTCCGGCGAAAGCAACTACCTAATTTCCTATGAGGATGAAAAACATCTTGTCGTGGATCGCAACTGGTTACGTACGCTGCTGATGAGATTTTCACGCGTAAGTGGCTGGCTAAATTATTAAACCAGAATCTGGTTTTTAACAGAACATATGTTTTCAGATGGATTGTGTACGGTAGTATACGAGGGCTTCCTGTAAAAATGTTCTCCGTCCCCTTAAAGTGGACGGCAAAACACAGACCTCTTCTATTGGAGTCCTATTTGCTACACCTCAAAGAATGTAAGTACCTATCAGGAAAAACTTTAAAAAACCGATTAGTAAAGCATGACGCCTCTTTTATTTTAGAATAGAATAGAATAGAAGATAATTTATTTCAGTATAATCATACAGGAACACAGTAAGTAATACAATTACAAAAAAAAATGAAACAAAAGAAGAACTTATCAGCTATATACTAATTACTAACTTATACTGAAAAAGGTGAACACTCAGCATAATGCCGGGTGCTACTATTTTGGAAGTACTAACCACAGAACAATAACTAAAGCATAGAAGCCCCGTTAAAATAGGTAGCAGAGACGTCCTTAACTTTCTTACGACGTACTAACGCGTCAGAAAGAGATGTATATGCATTTGTTATTCCTCAATTGTGTAGGTTGTCACAAGTTTGTTCCTATGCTAGGGATGTATTGTGTCGACTTTTTTATCTATAAATTATACAACCAAACTATATTGTACTTATTTATTTATAGTTTAATCAAATAATATTTACACTGTGCGAAAAAGGGAGCCTTTCAGTCGTCGTAAAAACAAAATGCATGATTTTAAGTAGCATACGTCTGGAAATCATACCAAACTATTATCATTATAATATTAATTTGACGACCGGTTAAGCCTAGTTGGTAGTAAAAACAAAATGATCAGTGCCAACTTGGCTAACCGGCCGTCAAATAAATATAAAATAATAGATAAATGACAAATGTTTGAATCCTGCCAATGAGTCTGTATCAGATAAATATAATGTGCGAAAAGCATCTGCTTTGAGTCGTTTCCATTTGAATTTTTCATTAGCTATAAAATAATCCGGAGTGAAGTGTCTTGAACAGAATAGGTGCGGTGCAACTATGGATTTTCCATGTCCAATTTCTTTTTTTTACATGTCGTAATCATTTTTTTTTCATCTTCATCCTGAAAACTAGAATTAAAAAGTCGAGTTTAATTAGAAAAATACACAAATGCAACAGTAAATAGTAAATCTTCAATAGGTACATCGGACAACCAGAAAGCCACTTTGTTGTCATTCTTCAGCAACTTCTAATTCCTATGTTCCAACACATATTTTTCTATATACTAATAAATACATCCATGACAATGTCGATAAGTTATTGTTCCGAAATCGATAATAAATACACATCACTATGCAAATAAACATAAGCTCTTGTAATCCACAGAATAAATCTTATTTACATGCCGTTGTGCATGAATAATTGAACATGATGATATTTACATAAACTTCTAATAGTGATTATTAATTTTAGCTTAGATCGTTACACTAATAACATCAAAATCTATGCAAACTTACCGGTGAAAGGTACAGGGTTCCTGGACATTTTCTTTTCGTCCTGTATCGGACGTGCAACCTTCAATGGCACAAGGCATTTGCTTATTTACAACAATGAACTATCAAAAACATAATTTTAACAGTATTTAAATCATTCACGGTGGAATAATACGAAAAATAATTAATTTTGTCCGAGAGGGGCCGTATGTTTACACCAAATATGAAAGGTACTATAATGCGACCAAGTTACGTTGTGACGTTATGACCCTTACTACCAAACAAAGATGACATATTTAATTTTGCTGAGTTCAAGTGTATCCAAAAGAGGTCCATTTGACATTTCCCGAGTTCATTTTAGTGACAACCTACGAAAATGTGAAACAGAATACGGATTGTGGTTTCATTCACTCTTAGCCCGACTATAGATTTACGCAAGTGAGTAAGATAGCTCTTACTTTAACGTGGCTTCTATGCTTTAGTTATTGTTCTGAGGTACTAACACATCAAGTCTGTCTAGCACACCACACAGTTAGGTATATTAAACACATTAAATTGTTACGTGGATTTACTTTCGGACATCAAATGTTCGGATGTCATGTAAACGTATTTGTCAATAAATAAATAAATGTAATCTGACGGATAAAAAGATATAAAGAGTAACACATTCGCCACTAGCGTCTGGCCACATAGTCATTTTACTATTAGAAAAAGCTGGAAATTTGAAAAATCGCAAGCTGTGCTGACATGACAGTGATACCGTGTGATTGGCGATATGGAAGGTACTTTTACTTGATAAGTAATTAGATAGGTAATAGTGCATTATTGTAGAGTCCGGGAAATAGCAATTCGTGGATGAGTTGATTTTGTCGGATGAAGCGAAGCTGAATCCGACACTAGAGACGAATCCACGAATTGCCGTTCCCGCCGAGGTAGAAAAGGTGCATTTCTCAAAAAATGCGAGAGTATACAATAATATTTTCAATCATCTTAAAACATCGAGTATGTCAATAACCTATCAAGTTTCCGCCCAGCTTATTTCTTAAAGTATTAAAAAATTAAAAATATTAAAATCGATCACAATTTAAAATGTTTCATATTATTAAAGATTAAACGGGATTGAAATTTAAACGCATTTTATGAATTTTATTTCCACAATATTTTAATTTCTTCATTTGAAACTATTTGAGACATTTTTAAAAACGTCACTGATCACTTACAAAAGTAAGCGTTTTGTCTATGACAATTTAAAAAAAAACGCGGGAAAACTTTAAGCACACTACAAACGGGCGCAATTTGTTACAGCAACTTGCAATACTTGGAAAGAGACAGCCATACATTACTAACCAGTCTAACTAGAGCATTTGGCTGTTTGTAGTAATTTGGCTGTCTAAGTCAAAAAATATGGTTAAAAGGAAAAGAAGTACACTTACAGTAATGGAATTTCATACACTTTCCTGGCCGCTAAAACTGTACACTAAATAATGACCTTTAAATTGGCGCTCGTCAGTAACGAGAAACTTCACGTACTATTTTTGCTACAGTAAGGCGCACATTTCCGAGCATATTGGAGCAATAGTACCTACATTGTTGAAGAGGCTAGAAAGTAAGCAATAGATGGACGAGTTACTTCGAAAGTTCGAAAGTATTTTGCTACAGTAAGGCGCACATTTCCGAGCATATTGGAGCAATAGTACCTACATTGTTGAAGAGGCTAGAAAGTAAGCAATAGATGGACGAGTTACTTCGAAAGTTCGAAAGTACGAGTCCAGCTATTACACTTTCGGCCGAGGCTTAACACAGTGCTTTTCACGCCTACTGCGAGGAAATTGCAAATAGTTATAATTTTAAATCAAAATTAAGTATCTAATTGAAGATCATAATACTAAACAGGCTCGCTTGCCTCGCGCCCGGCGCGAAGGAGGAGGAGCGGGCGCACGCCGGCGCGATCGCGCGGGGCCCTGTGATTGGTCGATCTCTGTTCAAACTGTTCAACAATAACATTGTTGGACAGTTTGAAGTCATAGTTGGCCTGTTCGTGCGACGTCCAACTAACCCCAGCTTTCAAGCCTGAATTCTGACCATCTTTTGCCACATTTCCGAGCAGTGGCGTGAAAAATATATTTGTGACACTCGCTTGTTCGCACTACCGTACTTGACGTGTTATGGTAGAAAATAGTACGAAATGTCGAACACAATATGAATATGACATGAAATATTGTGGCATTATCACTTATCAGTAAATAATATAGTGTCCGTAACAGGAAAGCTATGCACATTTCAGTTACAGCGCACAGCAGCGCGGGTAGTCGAGTGTACACGGGCGCGCTCCTGGCTGAGCTGCCGAGTGTGTGCGAGCTGGACGAGGGCTGCATCGAGCGGCAACTCGTACCCACCGTCATGGCACTGTTACACGACGAGGACGCGTGAGTACAGTGGTGTAGTTACAGCGCACAGCAGCGCGGGTAGTCGAGTGTACACGGGCGCGCTCCTGGCTGAGCTGCCGAGTGTGTGCGAGCTGGACGAGGGCTGCATCGAGCGGCAACTCGTACCCACCGTCATGGCACTGTTACACGACGAGGACGCGTGAGTACAGTGGTGTAGTTACAGCGCACAGCAGCGCGGGTAGTCGAGTGTACACGGGCGCGCTCCTGGCTGAGCTGCCGAGTGTATGCGAGCTGGACGAGGGCTGCATCGAGCGGCAACTCGTACCCACCGTCATGGCACTGTTACACGACGAGGACGCGTGAGTACAGTGGTGTAGTTACAGCGCACAGCAGCGCGGGTAGTCGAGTGTACACGGGCGCGCTCCTGGCTGAGCTGCCGAGTGTGTGCGAGCTGGACGAGGGCTGCATCGAGCGGCAACTCGTACCCACCGTCATGGCACTGTTACACGACGAGGACGCGTGAGTACAGTGGTGTAGTTACAGCGCACAGCAGCGCGGGTAGTCGAGTGTACACGGGCGCGCTCCTGGCTGAGCTGCCGAGTGTGTGCGAGCTGGACGAGGGCTGCATCGAGCGGCAACTCGTACCCACCGTCATGGCACTGTTACACGACGAGGACGCGTGAGTACAGTGGTGTAGTTACAGCGCACAGCAGCGCGGGTAGTCGAGTGTACACGGGCGCGCTCCTGGCTGAGCTGCCGAGTGTGTGCGAGCTGGACGAGGGCTGCATCGAGCGGCAACTCGTACCCACCGTCATGGCACTGTTACACGACGAGGACGCGTGAGTACAGTGGTGTAGTTACAGCGCACAACAGCGCGGGTAGTCGAGTGTACACGGGCGCGCTCCTGGCTGAGCTGCCGAGTGTGTGCGAGCTGGACGAGGGCTGCATCGAGCGGCAACTCGTACCCACCGTCATGGCACTGTTACACGACGAGGACGCGTGAGTACAGTGGTGTAGTTACAGCGCACAGCAGCGCGGGTAGTCGAGTGTACACGGGCGCGCTCCTGGCTGAGCTGCCGAGTGTGTGCGAGCTGGACGAGGGCTGCATCGAGCGGCAACTCGTACCCACCGTCATGGCACTGTTACACGACGAGGACGCGTGAGTACAGTGGTGTAGTTACAGCGCACAGCAGCGCGGGTAGTCGAGTGTACACGGGCGCGCTCCTGGCTGAGCTGCCGAGTGTGTGCGAGCTGGACGAGGGCTGCATCGAGCGGCAACTCGTACCCACCGTCATGGCACTGTTACACGACGAGGACGCGTGAGTACAGTGGTGTAGTTACAGCGCACAGCAGCGCGGGTAGTCGAGTGTACACGGGCGCGCTCCTGGCTGAGCTGCCGAGTGTGTGCGAGCTGGACGAGGGCTGCATCGAGCGGCAACTCGTACCCACCGTCATGGCACTGTTACACGACGAGGACGCGTGAGTACAGTGGTGTAGTTACAGCGCACAGCAGCGCGGGTAGTCGAGTGTACACGGGCGCGCTCCTGTCACTGTTGTCTGTGTGTCATGGCACTGTTACACGACGAGGACGCGTGAGTACATTGGTGTAGTTAACCCTAAACTTGGCAAATAAGCTTGTGTCCTAATTTTTTTTACAAGCCATTCGTACCAGTTTTTGGAGAGGAACAAATGTTTGTATGGGAGCAACTACAATTAAAGAACATAAATACCCAAAAAAAAATAGTTAAAGACAGCATCTCGCTGGCGGCAGCCGAAACCGTTTCATACTGATTAACATTGAATCATATGATAATATCAGTGTGATATTTGTACTAATCGTTGTATGGAAAATTAAGTAATTATATTTCGTAATTTATACCTAATTACATTTATTTGATGGTTTACTATAAAGAGCGTAGCCGTGTTTTCATATAGAATCGGCCCTTTCACGAAATGGTTTCTGGATTTTTTTCAATAAGAGCTCTTATGACAAATATTGTTTTCTGTAAGTTTCAGCTTCCTATCTTTGTTATTGTCGAAGATATGATTTTTTGAAAATTTCTAAAAAAATCCGAATTTTGCCTCATAGGCTAATGCGATTCACGTGAATTTTTGGAACAGTGATAAACATATAATGACTCACGTATTCCTAAAACAATATTGAATACTGCCAAAAAAAATCTTGCATAAATGTAAGAAATAAAACTTCAGACTTTTTTTTTCTCGCTTTCTAGAAAAGCGACACCTACAGTTCTTCATTAGGTAATTGCTTATATAGAGGTGTACCATATATATTTTTTTCAAAATAGTCTGGTCAGTACTTCATACTAGAAAACACAAATATAAAGGATGAGGTATACCCATACCAGATCATTTAGTTGCAAAAGAGATTATGCACATTGCAACCTCTTTATCATTACGAGTACCAGCAGATTCATAGACCAAAACCGGCCTCTTGACGTATGTGTCAGATTGCATTCTTAAAGGTATTAAATATGACAATGTCAAGTTTTAATAATAAACCCGTATTACGTACGTCATTAAGAATTCTATCAGCCAGTACCTATAATTTTAATGATAAAGAAGCAATGTGCATAACTAATCTCTTTTGCAATTAAATGATCTGGTATGGGTATACCTCATCCTTTATATTTGTATTTTCTAGTATGAAGTACTGACTGGATTATTTAAAAAAAAATATATATGGTACACCTTTATATAAGCAATTACCTAATGAAGAACTGTAGGTGTCGCTCTTCTAGAAAGCAAGAAAAAAAAAGTCTGAAGTTTTATTTCTTACATTTATGCAAGATTTTTTTGGCAGTATTCAATATTGTTTTAGGAATACGTGAGTCATTATATGTTTATCACTGTTCCAAAAATTCACGTGAATTGCATTAGCCTATGAGACAAAATTCGGATTTTTTAAATAATTTTCAAAAAATCATATCTTCGACAATAACAAAGATAGGAAGCTGAAACTTACAGAAAACAATATTTGTCATAAGAGCTCTTATTGAAAAAAATACAGAAACCATTTCGTGAAAGGGCCGAATCTATATGAAAACACGGCTACGCTCTTTAGCAACACTGCGTTGTCAATTTTAACATGTGGAAACTACCCAATTGAAAAAATGTGGGTTCAAGCCAGTCGCGCTGTATAGAACAAAAAAATCGTTCTTAAAGTAGAGGCATAAAGATGCCCAATAATGTGTGAATTTACATACACCGCCAGGTATGGGGTTGCTACTGTTACATGTATGATGATAGACATTCAATCCTAAGTAGATTGAACATTTTGAATTTCGAGTTACGCGTGATTGGGCTCAAAATCAGTAATGGAATTCTGAATGATCGATTGCGAGTCTTTGGTTATTGTGAAAAAACCGGCCGCCATTTTGAACTTTTTTGTTACTTGGACTTCTTGCGTTTAAATCTTAGGGTCCGAATGGTCTAATAAGAAAACTCGAAATTTTACACAAGTTATTTTTTTTGAACTTCTTTGTGAGTTCCATTGAGTTCAAAATATTGTGTATTTTTCAGATCGGTCCGTGAATCCGCCATCACGTGCTGGGGCAGCGTGACCCGCGCCTGTCTCATCCGCGGGTTCGCTTGCGAGGCGCAGTGCTGGCCGCCCATGGAGAACATAATGGCCACCGGCCGTTTATCAGTGAAGGAAGTGTCTAGAACGGCCGAAGCGTTGGCGTTGCTCGTGCTGCCTACTGCGGAGAATGCAGTCGTGTCTGAAAGAGGTAGGACAGACTCCTGCTATGCCTTCCCTTGGATAACATACTGGCCACCGGCCGTTTATCCGTGGAAGAAGTGGCGAGAGCGGCGTGGCGTTAGCGTTACTTGTACTACCTATATCGGGGGACGCAGCGTCCCGGACGCTGTTGTGGCTGAAAGAAGTTAGATGATTGCACAGATTCGTATTCTTCTTTCATGCAGACGTCAATTGAAACATGGACTGATTCATAAACTATTTTGCAGGCACTGGATATCTTAACTTTTTTCGAGCGATCCCCAACATCACGATCGCGTCATTCACAATGCAGAAGGGCAACTACCTTAAACTAGACGCAAATGAGACATACTTTTATATTATTTATTATTCGGAGAACCTAACTATAACTAACGCTAACAGTTGTACAATCTTAAATATATAAATAAAAGAAGAAACTGACTGACTGATCTATCAACGCACAGCCCAAACCGCTGGTTCTAGAGATTCCAAATTTGGCACGTAGGTTCCTTATAAGGTGTAGAGGTGCACTAAGAAAGAATTTTTCAAAATTCAACCCCTAAGGGGGTGAAATGAGGGTCCAAAGTTTGTATGGGGAAACAAGATTAGTTAGATTATTTCTTTCGAAACTTCATAGCAGTATTTCTAACAATAAATGAGTAAACACGTGTTTCAGGTTTTTTGAAAATTCAACCCCTAAAAGGTGGTGGCAAAGTCTGAAAATTAACATGGGTATCGTTTCTATGGTTTATTTTTCAAATACAACGTGGCGGACGTGAAATACCATCTCCCCTGTTGGGGTGAGCTGGGGATGTCTAAATATCAATATGGGTGTCGTTTTTATGGTTTTAATGGACGTTATTACGAAAATGGCATTGATTTAGAAATTTAATATTGTGGACATATGTAAAGTCGACATGTAATGTCGATGTGTAGAGTCGTTATGTAGAGTCGTTATGTAGAGTCGATATGCAGAGTTGATATGTAAAGTCGATATGTAGAGTCGATATGTATAGGCGATATGTAGTCGATATTTAGAGTCGATATGTAGAGTCGATTTGTAGAGTTGATAGGTAGTCGATATGTAGAGTCGATATGTAGATTCGATATGTAGTCTATGTAGAGCCGATAATTATATAAAAGAAGAAACTGGCTGACTGACTGACTGACATATCACCGCACAGCCCAAACCGCTGGATCTAGAGATTCCAAATTTGGCAAGGAGGTTCCTTATAAGGTCTAGGGGTGCACTAAGAAAGGATTTTTCAAAATTCTTCCCCTAAGCGGGTGAAATGGGGGTCCAAAGTTAGTATGGGGAAATAAATTAAGTAAGAGTATTTTATTCGAAACTTCACAGGAGTATTCCTAGAGATAAATGAGTAAACACATTTTTCAGGTTTTTTGAGAATTCAACCCCTAAAAGGGGGAAATATGATGGCAATATCTGAACATCAACATGGGTATTGTTTCTATGGTTTATCGGGTCGCTGGTCGCTGATTACGAAAACAACAACGATTTTATTTCCAACGTGGCGGACAAATACCATCTCCCCTGTTGGGGTGCGATGGGGTTGAAATGTCTAAATATCAATGGGTTTCGTTTTTATGGTTTTTTGGGAAAAACGAAAATGGCTTCGATTTTGAAATTTAACATTGTGGACATGAAAATTCTTGAAAGTATTTGTGCCAAATTGCAATTCAATTGGAACATATGGGTCAAACTGAGATGCACCTTTTTGTAGACGGTTAAAATGACTTTTAGTACGCGGGCAAAGCCGCGGGCAAAAGCTAGTTATCTATATGAGTGTCAAATAGAAGCTTTGAATCGTGGGTGACTCCCAGGTCTTTCATACATGACACATTTTTGAGCATCATTAAACTTGTACGTTGGAAGGATTATACTTTGTTGTTAATTTAAATCATTTAGATACATTTAGGTCTAATTTATTGGTCTGACAATATGCAACAAGACGCGTAAGATCATCTTGTAAAAGAGCAGAATCATCCAATGAGTTGACTGCAAGGTCATTAACGTGTTCAACAGATTTTGTTTGTCCTTACTAACTGAGGAATGCGAAACCACACCCTTATTAGAAAAAAAACACGCCCTAATAAATTGCGTACGTTAAATTACTTGCTACCATACCTGTTGCCACGCAATAATTACACTTATGGTGACAGGACAATTAATTACTTACTTCCATTTATCTTAAATAACCTGCCCAAGAACTTATTACAGGACCTTACCGATGCCATTATTAATCATGACAAATGTAAGAAGCTACTTAAAAAGTGCTACCTATGTTTAGATAAATAAGTGTACTCGTAGGTAAGGAATAAAATTGTTGCCAACTATGTCAATTTGTTATATAATAGGTAACTAACTTAAGGAACGCGGGATGAACCGCGCGATCTCGCCAACTATTGCCTAAACCATCCAGATTTTAAATAGTGGCTTTATGTGCAACACTGTAACTATTATAAAAAAAATTGTATTAAATAAATAAATAAAAAAGACTGTCTAAAAGTTTCATGTCATTGACAAATATATTGAAGAGCAAGGACCCCAGCAACGATCCTTGCGGAACGCCACTGGGAACAGTTACCCAGCCAGACATATAGTTGTTAATAACAATAGCTTGTGACCTGTTATCAATATAAGACGCGAACCAGCGCAACAGGTCACCGTGAATACCCATGTTATTTAATTTAAGGATTAGCAATTTGTGGTATATTCTATGGAACGCTTTACTACAGTCTGTGTGAACTACATCTACTTGGCTACCTAGGGTAACTATCTGTATGACATACTTTACTAGGAATATATACTCACAGGCAGTTTTTTTTTTTTAATGTGGAATAAAAAAGCTAACCGACTCCTATAATGAGCGTCGCCAGAATTCATCCTCCCAATTAATCAAGGTCAACTCATAGTTAATGGAATTATAGTCACCTTTATTGTAAAAATATTTTATGCGAGACGCGAGGTTAAAACTACTTTTTTTTTGCAAATTGAATCGAAACTAATATAGTTTTATGGTACGGATCAATTGGTACTAAACACTCCCTGACATGAAAATGCATTCGTGGCATTGTTTTTTATTCGTCTGCCAAACAAGTCTCTACTTTTTAGGGTTCCGTAGCCAAAATGGCAAAAACGGAACCCTTATAGTTTCGTCATGTCCGTCTGTCCGTCTGTCCGTCTGTCCGTATGTCACAGGCATTTTACTCGAAAACTATAAGGTGTATTTGAATAAAATTTTGAGGATAGGTGTATTTTGTTAGCCGCTACATAGTTTTGTAATTAAAATGACAATTTTTTTTTATAGGGGTGCACTCCATACATAAAACTTAAAGTCAAAAATTTTTTTTTCATTGTGACCCCCCGTGTGGCACATCAATCGATAGGCCTTTCAAAATAAATATAAGGTTTCTTAGCATTTTTTTTGATTAAGTGAATAGGGTCGGAGATAATCGCCCCGAAAGTCACTAAAATTCTGTCCCCCCCCCCCTCTAATTTTAGAACGGTGTATTTTAAAAATATGGAAAAATTCATGGACATAGGGCTTATTAATTTCATTCACCGAAAATTGTTTTGAACAAGATCGGTTCAGAGGTTTTCGAGATATTGCTGAAAAACTGCCTTCCTCAAAGAAAAGGACGTAAGTGCCGTAAAATTTCTGTGACGATACGACCTTTTTAATAGGCACGGAACCCTTCGTTTTGCGTGGTCCGACACGCACTTGGCCGGTTTTTATGGGACTTGTTTTATGGACCCAGATTGAAAAGTTTATTAATGTTGATCACTAAAATACATGCCCATGTGGCGTTCCGTTTTTCCACTCAGTAGACGTTTGTTTGTTGGCAGCGGTTTCGCTGCTGTGCGCGCTGGCGGGGCAGGCGGGCGCGGCGCCGGAGTGCGCGGGCGCGCTGGCGCCGGGCCTGCAGCTGTGCGCGCACCACGCCGCGCACCATCCCGCGCTGTTACCCGCTCTCAGGTAGATACCTAGTTTCGCTGCTGTGCGCGCTGGCGGGGCAGGCGGGCGCGGCGCCGGAGTGCGCGGGCGCGCTGGCGCCGGGCCTGCAGCTGTGCGCGCACCACGCCGCGCACCATCCCGCGCTGTTACCCGCTCTCAGGTAGATACCTAGTTTCGCTGCTGTGCGCGCTGGCGGGGCAGGCGGGCGCGGCGCCGGAGTGCGCGGGCGCGCTGGCGCCGGGCCTGCAGCTGTGCGCGCACCACGCCGCGCACCATCCCGCGCTGTTACCCGCTCTCAGGTAGATACCTAGTTTCGCTGCTGTGCGCGCTGGCGGGGCAGGCGGGCGCGGCGCCGGAGTGCGCGGGCGCGCTGGCGCCGGGCCTGCAGCTGTGCGCGCACCACGCCGCGCACCATCCCGCGCTGTTACCCGCTCTCAGGTAGATACCTAGTTTCGCTGCTGTGCGCGCTGGCGGGGCAGGCGGGCGCGGCGCCGGAGTGCGCGGGCGCGCTGGCGCCGGGCCTGCAGCTGTGCGCGCACCACGCCGCGCACCATCCCGCGCTGTTACCCGCTCTCAGGTAGATACCTAGTTTCGCTGCTGTGCGCGCTGGCGGGGCAGGCGGGCGCGGCGCCGGAGTGCGCGGGCGCGCTGGCGCCGGGCCTGCAGCTGTGCGCGCACCACGCCGCGCACCATCCCGCGCTGTTACCCGCTCTCAGGTAGATACCTAGTTTCGCTGCTGTGCGCGCTGGCGGGGCAGGCGGGCGCGGCGCCGGAGTGCGCGGGCGCGCTGGCGCCGGGCCTGCAGCTGTGCGCGCACCACGCCGCGCACCATCCCGCGCTGTTACCCGCTCTCAGGTAGATACCTAGTTTCGCTGCTGTGCGCGCTGGCGGGGCAGGCGGGCGCGGCGCCGGAGTGCGCGGGCGCGCTGGCGCCGGGCCTGCAGCTGTGCGCGCACCACGCCGCGCACCATCCCGCGCTGTTACCCGCTCTCAGGTAGATACCTAGTTTCGCTGCTGTGCGCGCTGGCGGGGCAGGCGGGCGCGGCGCCGGAGTGCGCGGGCGCGCTGGCGCCGGGCCTGCAGCTGTGCGCGCACCACGCCGCGCACCATCCCGCGCTGTTACCCGCTCTCAGGTAGATACCTAGTTTCGCTGCTGTGCGCGCTGGCGGGGCAGGCGGGCGCGGCGCCGGAGTGCGCGGGCGCGCTGGCGCCGGGCCTGCAGCTGTGCGCGCACCACGCCGCGCACCATCCCGCGCTGTTACCCGCTCTCAGGTAGATACCTAGTTTCGCTGCTGTGCGCGCTGGCGGGGCAGGCGGGCGCGGCGCCGGAGTGCGCGGGCGCGCTGGCGCCGGGCCTGCAGCTGTGCGCGCACCACGCCGCGCACCATCCCGCGCTGTTACCCGCTCTCAGGTAGATACCTAGTTTCGCTGCTGTGCGCGCTGGCGGGGCAGGCGGGCGCGGCGCCGGAGTGCGCGGGCGCGCTGGCGCCGGGCCTGCAGCTGTGCGCGCACCACGCCGCGCACCATCCCGCGCTGTTACCCGCTCTCAGGTAGATACCTAGTTTCGCTGCTGTGCGCGCTGGCGGGGCAGGCGGGCGCGGCGCCGGAGTGCGCGGGCGCGCTGGCGCCGGGCCTGCAGCTGTGCGCGCACCACGCCGCGCACCATCCCGCGCTGTTACCCGCTCTCAGGTAGATACCTAGTTTCGCTGCTGTGCGCGCTGGCGGGGCAGGCGGGCGCGGCGCCGGAGTGCGCGGGCGCGCTGGCGCCGGGCCTGCAGCTGTGCGCGCACCACGCCGCGCACCATCCCGCGCTGTTACCCGCTCTCAGGTAGATACCTAGTTTCGCTGCTGTGCGCGCTGGCGGGGCAGGCGGGCGCGGCGCCGGAGTGCGCGGGCGCGCTGGCGCCGGGCCTGCAGCTGTGCGCGCACCACGCCGCGCACCATCCCGCGCTGTTACCCGCTCTCAGGTAGATACCTAGTTTCGCTGCTGTGCGCGCTGGCGGGGCAGGCGGGCGCGGCGCCGGAGTGCGCGGGCGCGCTGGCGCCGGGCCTGCAGCTGTGCGCGCACCACGCCGCGCACCATCCCGCGCTGTTACCCGCTCTCAGGTAGATACCTAGTTTCGCTGCTGTGCGCGCTGGCGGGGCAGGCGGGCGCGGCGCCGGAGTGCGCGGGCGCGCTGGCGCCGGGCCTGCAGCTGTGCGCGCACCACGCCGCGCACCATCCCGCGCTGTTACCCGCTCTCAGGTAGATACCTAGTTTCGCTGCTGTGCGCGCTGGCGGGGCAGGCGGGCGCGGCGCCGGAGTGCGCGGGCGCGCTGGCGCCGGGCCTGCAGCTGTGCGCGCACCACGCCGCGCACCATCCCGCGCTGTTACCCGCTCTCAGGTAGATACCTAGTTTCGCTGCTGTGCGCGCTGGCGGGGCAGGCGGGCGCGGCGCCGGAGTGCGCGGGCGCGCTGGCGCCGGGCCTGCAGCTGTGCGCGCACCACGCCGCGCACCATCCCGCGCTGTTACCCGCTCTCAGGTAGATACCTAGTTTCGCTGCTGTGCGCGCTGGCGGGGCAGGCGGGCGCGGCGCCGGAGTGCGCGGGCGCGCTGGCGCCGGGCCTGCAGCTGTGCGCGCACCACGCCGCGCACCATCCCGCGCTGTTACCCGCTCTCAGGTAGATACCTAGTTTCGCTGCTGTGCGCGCTGGCGGGGCAGGCGGGCGCGGCGCCGGAGTGCGCGGGCGCGCTGGCGCCGGGCCTGCAGCTGTGCGCGCACCACGCCGCGCACCATCCCGCGCTGTTACCCGCTCTCAGGTAGATACCTAGTTTCGCTGCTGTGCGCGCTGGCGGGGCAGGCGGGCGCGGCGCCGGAGTGCGCGGGCGCGCTGGCGCCGGGCCTGCAGCTGTGCGCGCACCACGCCGCGCACCATCCCGCGCTGTTACCCGCTCTCAGGTAGATACCTAGTTTCGCTGCTGTGCGCGCTGGCGGGGCAGGCGGGCGCGGCGCCGGAGTGCGCGGGCGCGCTGGCGCCGGGCCTGCAGCTGTGCGCGCACCACGCCGCGCACCATCCCGCGCTGTTACCCGCTCTCAGGTAGATACCTAGTTTCGCTGCTGTGCGCGCTGGCGGGGCAGGCGGGCGCGGCGCCGGAGTGCGCGGGCGCGCTGGCGCCGGGCCTGCAGCTGTGCGCGCACCACGCCGCGCACCATCCCGCGCTGTTACCCGCTCTCAGGTAGATACCTAGTTTCGCTGCTGTGCGCGCTGGCGGGGCAGGCGGGCGCGGCGCCGGAGTGCGCGGGCGCGCTGGCGCCGGGCCTGCAGCTGTGCGCGCACCACGCCGCGCACCATCCCGCGCTGTTACCCGCTCTCAGGTAGATACCTAGTTTCGCTGCTGTGCGCGCTGGCGGGGCAGGCGGGCGCGGCGCCGGAGTGCGCGGGCGCGCTGGCGCCGGGCCTGCAGCTGTGCGCGCACCACGCCGCGCACCATCCCGCGCTGTTACCCGCTCTCAGGTAGATACCTAGTTTCGCTGCTGTGCGCGCTGGCGGGGCAGGCGGGCGCGGCGCCGGAGTGCGCGGGCGCGCTGGCGCCGGGCCTGCAGCTGTGCGCGCACCACGCCGCGCACCATCCCGCGCTGTTACCCGCTCTCAGGTAGATACCTAGTTTCGCTGCTGTGCGCGCTGGCGGGGCAGGCGGGCGCGGCGCCGGAGTGCGCGGGCGCGCTGGCGCCGGGCCTGCAGCTGTGCGCGCACCACGCCGCGCACCATCCCGCGCTGTTACCCGCTCTCAGGTAGATACCTAGTTTCGCTGCTGTGCGCGCTGGCGGGGCAGGCGGGCGCGGCGCCGGAGTGCGCGGGCGCGCTGGCGCCGGGCCTGCAGCTGTGCGCGCACCACGCCGCGCACCATCCCGCGCTGTTACCCGCTCTCAGGTAGATACCTAGTTTCGCTGCTGTGCGCGCTGGCGGGGCAGGCGGGCGCGGCGCCGGAGTGCGCGGGCGCGCTGGCGCCGGGCCTGCAGCTGTGCGCGCACCACGCCGCGCACCATCCCGCGCTGTTACCCGCTCTCAGGTAGATACCTAGTTTCGCTGCTGTGCGCGCTGGCGGGGCAGGCGGGCGCGGCGCCGGAGTGCGCGGGCGCGCTGGCGCCGGGCCTGCAGCTGTGCGCGCACCACGCCGCGCACCATCCCGCGCTGTTACCCGCTCTCAGGTAGATACCTAGTTTCGCTGCTGTGCGCGCTGGCGGGGCAGGCGGGCGCGGCGCCGGAGTGCGCGGGCGCGCTGGCGCCGGGCCTGCAGCTGTGCGCGCACCACGCCGCGCACCATCCCGCGCTGTTACCCGCTCTCAGGTAGATACCTAGTTTCGCTGCTGTGCGCGCTGGCGGGGCAGGCGGGCGCGGCGCCGGAGTGCGCGGGCGCGCTGGCGCCGGGCCTGCAGCTGTGCGCGCACCACGCCGCGCACCATCCCGCGCTGTTACCCGCTCTCAGGTAGATACCTAGTTTCGCTGCTGTGCGCGCTGGCGGGGCAGGCGGGCGCGGCGCCGGAGTGCGCGGGCGCGCTGGCGCCGGGCCTGCAGCTGTGCGCGCACCACGCCGCGCACCATCCCGCGCTGTTACCCGCTCTCAGGTAGATACCTAGTTTCGCTGCTGTGCGCGCTGGCGGGGCAGGCGGGCGCGGCGCCGGAGTGCGCGGGCGCGCTGGCGCCGGGCCTGCAGCTGTGCGCGCACCACGCCGCGCACCATCCCGCGCTGTTACCCGCTCTCAGGTAGATACCTAGTTTCGCTGCTGTGCGCGCTGGCGGGGCAGGCGGGCGCGGCGCCGGAGTGCGCGGGCGCGCTGGCGCCGGGCCTGCAGCTGTGCGCGCACCACGCCGCGCACCATCCCGCGCTGTTACCCGCTCTCAGGTAGATACCTAGTTTCGCTGCTGTGCGCGCTGGCGGGGCAGGCGGGCGCGGCGCCGGAGTGCGCGGGCGCGCTGGCGCCGGGCCTGCAGCTGTGCGCGCACCACGCCGCGCACCATCCCGCGCTGTTACCCGCTCTCAGGTAGATACCTAGTTTCGCTGCTGTGCGCGCTGGCGGGGCAGGCGGGCGCGGCGCCGGAGTGCGCGGGCGCGCTGGCGCCGGGCCTGCAGCTGTGCGCGCACCACGCCGCGCACCATCCCGCGCTGTTACCCGCTCTCAGGTAGATACCTAGTTTCGCTGCTGTGCGCGCTGGCGGGGCAGGCGGGCGCGGCGCCGGAGTGCGCGGGCGCGCTGGCGCCGGGCCTGCAGCTGTGCGCGCACCACGCCGCGCACCATCCCGCGCTGTTACCCGCTCTCAGGTAGATACCTAGTTTCGCTGCTGTGCGCGCTGGCGGGGCAGGCGGGCGCGGCGCCGGAGTGCGCGGGCGCGCTGGCGCCGGGCCTGCAGCTGTGCGCGCACCACGCCGCGCACCATCCCGCGCTGTTACCCGCTCTCAGGTAGATACCTAGTTTCGCTGCTGTGCGCGCTGGCGGGGCAGGCGGGCGCGGCGCCGGAGTGCGCGGGCGCGCTGGCGCCGGGCCTGCAGCTGTGCGCGCACCACGCCGCGCACCATCCCGCGCTGTTACCCGCTCTCAGGTAGATACCTAGTTTCGCTGCTGTGCGCGCTGGCGGGGCAGGCGGGCGCGGCGCCGGAGTGCGCGGGCGCGCTGGCGCCGGGCCTGCAGCTGTGCGCGCACCACGCCGCGCACCATCCCGCGCTGTTACCCGCTCTCAGGTAGATACCTAGTTTCGCTGCTGTGCGCGCTGGCGGGGCAGGCGGGCGCGGCGCCGGAGTGCGCGGGCGCGCTGGC
Organism: Epinotia nisella; assembly: GCA_932294315.1. Classification (NCBI taxonomy): domain Eukaryota; kingdom Metazoa; phylum Arthropoda; class Insecta; order Lepidoptera; family Tortricidae; genus Epinotia; species Epinotia nisella. The sequence continues at coordinate 12,746,967 of OW028685.1, read as the reverse complement.
GCCGGGCCTGCAGCTGTGCGCGCACCACGCCGCGCACCATCCCGCGCTGTTACCCGCTCTCAGGTAGATACCTAGTTTCGCTGCTGTGCGCGCTGGCGGGGCAGGCGGGCGCGGCGCCGGAGTGCGCGGGCGCGCTGGCGCCGGGCCTGCAGCTGTGCGCGCACCACGCCGCGCACCATCCCGCGCTGTTACCCGCTCTCAGGTAGATACCTAGTTTCGCTGCTGTGCGCGCTGGCGGGGCAGGCGGGCGCGGCGCCGGAGTGCGCGGGCGCGCTGGCGCCGGGCCTGCAGCTGTGCGCGCACCACGCCGCGCACCATCCCGCGCTGTTACCCGCTCTCAGGTAGATACCTAGTTTCGCTGCTGTGCGCGCTGGCGGGGCAGGCGGGCGCGGCGCCGGAGTGCGCGGGCGCGCTGGCGCCGGGCCTGCAGCTGTGCGCGCACCACGCCGCGCACCATCCCGCGCTGTTACCCGCTCTCAGGTAGATACCTAGTTTCGCTGCTGTGCGCGCTGGCGGGGCAGGCGGGCGCGGCGCCGGAGTGCGCGGGCGCGCTGGCGCCGGGCCTGCAGCTGTGCGCGCACCACGCCGCGCACCATCCCGCGCTGTTACCCGCTCTCAGGTAGATACCTAGTTTCGCTGCTGTGCGCGCTGGCGGGGCAGGCGGGCGCGGCGCCGGAGTGCGCGGGCGCGCTGGCGCCGGGCCTGCAGCTGTGCGCGCACCACGCCGCGCACCATCCCGCGCTGTTACCCGCTCTCAGGTAGATACCTAGTTTCGCTGCTGTGCGCGCTGGCGGGGCAGGCGGGCGCGGCGCCGGAGTGCGCGGGCGCGCTGGCGCCGGGCCTGCAGCTGTGCGCGCACCACGCCGCGCACCATCCCGCGCTGTTACCCGCTCTCAGGTAGATACCTAGTTTCGCTGCTGTGCGCGCTGGCGGGGCAGGCGGGCGCGGCGCCGGAGTGCGCGGGCGCGCTGGCGCCGGGCCTGCAGCTGTGCGCGCACCACGCCGCGCACCATCCCGCGCTGTTACCCGCTCTCAGGTAGATACCTAGTTTCGCTGCTGTGCGCGCTGGCGGGGCAGGCGGGCGCGGCGCCGGAGTGCGCGGGCGCGCTGGCGCCGGGCCTGCAGCTGTGCGCGCACCACGCCGCGCACCATCCCGCGCTGTTACCCGCTCTCAGGTAGATACCTAGTTTCGCTGCTGTGCGCGCTGGCGGGGCAGGCGGGCGCGGCGCCGGAGTGCGCGGGCGCGCTGGCGCCGGGCCTGCAGCTGTGCGCGCACCACGCCGCGCACCATCCCGCGCTGTTACCCGCTCTCAGGTAGATACCTAGTTTCGCTGCTGTGCGCGCTGGCGGGGCAGGCGGGCGCGGCGCCGGAGTGCGCGGGCGCGCTGGCGCCGGGCCTGCAGCTGTGCGCGCACCACGCCGCGCACCATCCCGCGCTGTTACCCGCTCTCAGGTAGATACCTAGTTTCGCTGCTGTGCGCGCTGGCGGGGCAGGCGGGCGCGGCGCCGGAGTGCGCGGGCGCGCTGGCGCCGGGCCTGCAGCTGTGCGCGCACCACGCCGCGCACCATCCCGCGCTGTTACCCGCTCTCAGGTAGATACCTAGTTTCGCTGCTGTGCGCGCTGGCGGGGCAGGCGGGCGCGGCGCCGGAGTGCGCGGGCGCGCTGGCGCCGGGCCTGCAGCTGTGCGCGCACCACGCCGCGCACCATCCCGCGCTGTTACCCGCTCTCAGGTAGATACCTAGTTTCGCTGCTGTGCGCGCTGGCGGGGCAGGCGGGCGCGGCGCCGGAGTGCGCGGGCGCGCTGGCGCCGGGCCTGCAGCTGTGCGCGCACCACGCCGCGCACCATCCCGCGCTGTTACCCGCTCTCAGGTAGATACCTAGTTTCGCTGCTGTGCGCGCTGGCGGGGCAGGCGGGCGCGGCGCCGGAGTGCGCGGGCGCGCTGGCGCCGGGCCTGCAGCTGTGCGCGCACCACGCCGCGCACCATCCCGCGCTGTTACCCGCTCTCAGGTAGATACCTAGTTTCGCTGCTGTGCGCGCTGGCGGGGCAGGCGGGCGCGGCGCCGGAGTGCGCGGGCGCGCTGGCGCCGGGCCTGCAGCTGTGCGCGCACCACGCCGCGCACCATCCCGCGCTGTTACCCGCTCTCAGGTAGATACCTAGTTTCGCTGCTGTGCGCGCTGGCGGGGCAGGCGGGCGCGGCGCCGGAGTGCGCGGGCGCGCTGGCGCCGGGCCTGCAGCTGTGCGCGCACCACGCCGCGCACCATCCCGCGCTGTTACCCGCTCTCAGGTAGATACCTAGTTTCGCTGCTGTGCGCGCTGGCGGGGCAGGCGGGCGCGGCGCCGGAGTGCGCGGGCGCGCTGGCGCCGGGCCTGCAGCTGTGCGCGCACCACGCCGCGCACCATCCCGCGCTGTTACCCGCTCTCAGGTAGATACCTAGTTTCGCTGCTGTGCGCGCTGGCGGGGCAGGCGGGCGCGGCGCCGGAGTGCGCGGGCGCGCTGGCGCCGGGCCTGCAGCTGTGCGCGCACCACGCCGCGCACCATCCCGCGCTGTTACCCGCTCTCAGGTAGATACCTAGTTTCGCTGCTGTGCGCGCTGGCGGGGCAGGCGGGCGCGGCGCCGGAGTGCGCGGGCGCGCTGGCGCCGGGCCTGCAGCTGTGCGCGCACCACGCCGCGCACCATCCCGCGCTGTTACCCGCTCTCAGGTAGATACCTAGTTTCGCTGCTGTGCGCGCTGGCGGGGTAGGCGGGCGCTAAGCTACAAGAACGATGTGTAACAATGTGTAACCTTGTAGGAAACTGGAGGAGATCGTCCAAGCGCCCGGCTTCTCCCACTACAGGCCGTCCGTGGAGGCGCTGGTGCTGGGCGTGGCGGGCGCGGCGGCCGAGCCGCGCGAGCCGCCGCGCGCCTCCAACCTGGCCGCCGCGCACGAGGTCGGCCGCCGCGTGTCGCAGATGTTCCAGCACAAGGCTAACATGAACCTGCCTAACATATTTAAGAAGAAAACGTAACTCGATTACGAAAAGCTTATTTTGAATATAATACTATACAGTCTGTAAGTTGTTAAATAGCCGTTCAAGTTTTAGGCGAATAACACACGATGTGTGAGCGTTGTGTGATTGGGCGTTGCAAAATTTTGTACAGTGCTGTATTTTTTCCGCTCTTAATCAGTAAATGTCGAATAATGGGGGATGGATGAAAATATCAGAAATGCCTGATTGTTTTTTAAACTTAAGTAGGGAAAATGTTTATATTTTTCTGTCTGTTGGACTGTCGTCTCGCACACTCTTGAGATGATAGTTGAATAACACCGCAGTCTTCACCGTAATTATGATTTATTCAAAATGTAATAAAATGATACAATATTGTGAATACACTCCGCGGCGGTCGGACGTGCACTGGCTTAAAGTAATGAAATACATGCTATGTGAAGTAAAATGCTGACGGGCGGGTTGCACACCTTTGTACAGACCGTACAGAAAAATCAGCAACTTTTTTAAGGTACGGAAGGTTAATCCTATCACCAAAAAATTAAAAGGCACTTCTAAAATTTTCATACATTCCCAATTGTGCGTGTAAGCTACAAGTCTAACCATACTAACTCCAACTAGCGCTGGGTCGACCGGATCCATAGATTTGTTGGGAATTTCAAACTGTTCTGTAGCTTCACTTTCACATCCAGGACATAGTGACATTTTCGTATGCGTAGCTTTTGCTACTGATTGTACGCGTACTGAAATATGTGATATGATACAAGGTTTGTGTTATGTTTCTGGATGTTCCATGTTTTATTTTAATATTTATAGGACAAGCGTCGACGGCAGCGAGCGAGAGACTCGTTCCTGTCTCTCGTTTCTACGTATCCTTTATGTCTTTTTTACTAAGTTGTTTAAGTATTCTTTATAAATAAATAAACAAATGTCAAGAGACCTGTATTTTGTAAGTCTTCCAAATACGTTTTGTTTTATAAGACTTTTTAACCTTGTATTGTTCTGTTCCGTATTTTTACTATTTATTACTTTATGGTCTCAAAGATTGGCTAAAAAACAAATAAGAAAGTAATTCACAAATATTGTCTTACATTTGAAATTATTCCCTATGTTGGGAAATTCAGTTATGTATATGCATTCCAATGATATTAGTGACTGTTGTTCACCAAAGTAAGATTTGGAAGAATATTTTTAGAGTATTTTACACCTTAGTTTAGTTGTTGATTGTACTTAATTTGATGTAGATGTTTATCCTTAGTTTTATGTAGTACAAACCGTGCAAATGAATAATAAAAACTAAAATCGAATAATAACGCTTTACTATGAGCAGTTATTTCTGTCCAATTATTTTTATTATATGAGTTTAATATTAAGAAAAACATTTTATTTGCGTTACGTATGTACTTAATTAATATATCGTTTTAAGAATTTGATCATTGTATATTAACAGAGCACAAAACAAAACCATACTTAATGTTAAATGTTTGTGCAATGTAATTAGGCACAATCGTTGTATTTTAGAAGTTTTGAAATTTGCTCTACGCGAAGTGCCTAAACTAGATTTAAACCGTATATTGACATAGCCATACATGTGGTTTTTTTTCAGTGAGTTTGTATAGACAATTAAATAATAACTGAATGAAAATACCACCCGCCGCTTACCACCAGGCGTTTTCTACGGACATGGTATAAAAAAATGTGTGTTAATCAATAGTTTCGTTACTATTTAATAAAATATAAGAATCAAATGTGACATTTTAAGTGAGAAATGATAATGCCAAGAATCTCATAAACAAATAAAAAATACTGACATATTAATTAATTCTTCCCTTGCTTGTTAAGTTGTGTTAGCCCAAACGAGTGATATTCCTTGATTAAAAATGTAGTCTAAGTGTTTCACTGTAATGTCATGAACTATGAAATACAATGTTTTTTTATATATTTTATTGTGTTTAATTATCCGCGAACAGTTTTCGAGTGAGAGTCGAGCGCTCGAAAGTCAAAATTGCCCCCAGGATCGTAGGTTTATATGTTAGAAAATGGTTAGAATAGAATAGTGCAGTAACATGCTGCCCTGTAGGGTCGTCTGCTAGCACTGCAAACGTAGCATAATATTGTACACTTCTGCTAGCACTACGAGGTACGGGTGGATTCTTTAACAGGAGCAAATAAGACGCTATCCTGCAGTAACCCATTTTTGGTTTCAAACGATATTTTTGTGATTTTTAAAATTTTATCTTTGTTTTTTTTTAGTAAGAAGTTACTGATATCACTCCAGAAGAGTAAAAAAACACGTACCTAAACCTATTTTGAAGATTTTTTTTCCATTTAAAACCACTCGGATATAGTTGCTCACAAGCTTAATAATCTACCGTTTATTTTTAACAAGCTTTTATTAGATCGACCTGTATGTAACTAACTATGTAATGAAATCTTGCAGGTTAAATTTGAGCAACTTCCCGGAGTCCAATCAAGTTGAAATTTTGTACAATTATGTAAGTCGGATGACAATGCAATAATATGGTACCATAAATCTGGTCTGATGATGGAGACGGAAGGTGGCCGTAGGAACTCCTTAATTACACAGGATCAACCCGTCGTGTTTGGGCTCGTTACAATCCTCTCATTGAGCAGTAGATGAGTGTGCAAAAAAAAGGACAGTCAGCAAAAAAAAACCAACATGGCGGGCACTGTATGGAAAAAGTTTTCTTTGATTTCTGGGCGTTCTAGTAGTCAAACCTTAGTCGGTCCTAAAGAGTATTTTGATCCTTAATAGGAATGGGATCGATTGGCATTAAAAAAAATCGTCAAAATTTATGATTTTCTCGCTGACTGTACTTTTTTCAAAAATCTATGAATGTAGATTGCCATCACTTAAAAAGTTAGGAATGAAATCCTAATGCCATTTTTGCGTGGCGGCAAGGGATCTAGTAGCTGCCCTTACTGCCCCGTTTTAACTTTCCACCCTGTATACTCAGGTAAATCTCGCGACAAGCTTTTATATCATCTAAAATGTGGTAGGACGTTATAAGTTGATAGTAAAAGTTTTAAAGGAAAAGTTTATTTTATTCTTTTTAGCGCATTTAAATAAGTTTGTTTTTTAAAAAGTTTTTTTACGTTTAATTTATGTTTTTTGCTCCTGTATATATATATTTTGCCTTATTGCAATGGAGTAAGGTGCATTTTTGTTGTCAACTCTTCTTCTACCCTATTATCACAGCTTTTGTGAGGGTCCGTTCCTACTCGGTTTCCCACCACTTTGCACGATCCTCGAATTCATTCGTAAGCCCATTTTCGCTTTTCTACTGACGGTCTTTACGACATCCAGTCATCGTCTCTTTGGAGTCTTTGGTCTGCCGCGGAGTCGAGGGCTAGAGTCGACTGTATCTTAAACTTACAAATTTACTGCAAAGGGAGCAATGCTGTATATAGATGATAACGTAGATACTCGGATTGCGGGCTGGAAGGGGGGAATAGGGATTCCGGAAGTATTTGTGGAGACTCCCGGCGCTTTACGAAGTAACATAGAGGTTTATAAGGGTTTTGAAATTAGCCATCCTCGAAAGAGATGACTAATCAGAATTCTTCCCGCTCTTATTACCCGACTGCCGAAGCAGGGTTATGTTTTTTGCTTATAGAGATCGTATTAAAGAGCGTCGACACCATCGATAATAGTACTATCGATACTTTTGCACTCCTCTCATATTTCTCATTTCTCTATGCTCCTTTCGCTTTCCTCCACTGACAGCTATATATGTCACCATCTATCTATCTATTCATTCAATTCAATTCAACCAAACCAAATAAATCACCAGCCAGTCCTCAGAAACTCCAATTTCCAATAGTAAGAACAAATGTATGGGGACATTAAGAGAGTTTTGCCAACCTACGAGACAAATATATGGTGGCAACACTCAGGCGTTGTCAAATATGTGTCAAATTGACAATAATTTTTAAACTTTCTTATGGTGGCACCACACTTGGGGTTGCGTGTTCGCGTTGCATCAACATCATTGCCTCTTTCATTTGCCGTAGGAAGGAAAAAGATGCAACACGAATATTTGGGCAAATGGGCAAATATTAGTGTGATGCCACCACTAAACGTAGAGGTTATATTCTCTTTGCAGCCAGCCAGTCATAACCATCATAACCACCACGTAGTATCTTCTTAGTAGTCTGTGGTCATTGGTCATAACAGTCATTGTCTGTCCGTTTGCCGGCTGTACGTGGAACGGAATCAATCAGGCCTTAATTAATTTCAGGTATAAGTTCTATTTTATATTTTACTTAGAAATGTGCAGCTCTGGTGCCTGAAGTTGTATACAATTATTTGTATACAAAGGAAAGTAACCTAAATATGTTCGTCATCCTAACGGTAGCGGTAACTTCCAGTGTTTTAAAGAGTATCTAAACTAAAAATTCTAATCTAGATAGAGTGAGTTGAAAAAGGTTTAACAACAACTCTTAGGTTAAATACTTTGCAGTTTAAGTTACTGTCATACAAAAAAGCAATACCTACAGTGTTTCTATTCTATGACAAGGACTTACTTTTTCAGATTTCTGTTTACTTGCGGATTATCAGTCAAGATGTCTGAAAAACATTTAAAAGCTGGTAAGTACTTACAAATTAAACTTGTAAAAGTAAAATTGCATGCTACAGAAAAAACATTTACCTACGCATTTTGTTCGAGTAGGTACTTTACTGGCTCAACAGCAAGCTCTTTTGCCATCGTCAGACGACTTTTTTTATTTATCCTTCTGGCTACGCCAAGACCATTGACCACACTGCCTTGTCCTCGGTACTTATACTGTTTGTCTGTATTCTGTGAATTTTTGCTAGATTCAGTCCTACTAATTGTTTTTAATAGGTAATTTATTTGTCAGGTGATTCTCTGCCTCAATACAATGGGAAGATCCGTCTATTTGCCATGAGGTTCTGTCCATACGCTGAGCGCAGCGTGTTAGTGCTCAACGCCAAGAACCTGCAGTATGAACTGATCTTCATCAACCTGGACAGCAAGCCGGAATGGATCTTTAATTTCAACCCAAAAGGTAAATGGTGTACATTTCTTTGTACCATGTCAGTGGCAAATTTGTATGAGTTGCAGACCCTTTAACAACCTGCACACTCTTTTCTTGAAGAATCCCACACTGTAGTTCCTCAGGAAAAAGTTAACATGCATTCCATTATTGGAGCATGAACTATAGTTTTAACAAAATCAACCTTATTATATAAAAAAAGTTGAGGATGTAAAAAAGACCGTGGATCATTTCTGGACTAGCGAGGGACCGTGATAAGTGGTGTACTCGAAGAGAGGCTTATGCTCAGCAGTGGGTGATTACAGGCTGATAATGATGAATGATGATATTAAAAATTCTTTATCAAACTAGAAATTCACTATCACACTCACTCTATTCTCACTTTTGCACATTTAAAGACATTGGACTACCAGTAAACTTGTCAATTGTATAAATTTTATAATACTTGATTTAATTTTCCTGTTACCCAGCATTTAATCTTTTCCTGTTTAATTGTTTTATATCTTAATAGGGCAGTTTACCTGTTGTCTTCTAGAAACATAATAGAAAAACCATGTGCCCAACACATGCATATTTTACAACCTAAGGAGAGGTATTTAATGTTTTGGAATGCATTTCATGTGTGTTAGCAAAGCTATAATCAATTAGCATGTGTTCCCTAAGTATGTGTCCTCTGGTGATGGAATCAGGAATCAGACTAACTCCTCAAATTTTATAGCTAACACTAGTATAGTAAAGTTACCCACATTTTTCTTCCTCAACAATTCACTTAATAATGGTTATTATATAATAGGAGTATTTTGCTACCGAAACAGCAATTTACTTGATTTTCCATACAACGATTAGTACAAATAGCAAACTGTGATGTCATACTTCTATGCCAATTAGTATGAATCGTTCCGGCTGTCGCCAGTGAAGTTTGTCTGACTCAAATATTTAGGTATTTTTGTTCTTTAATTGTTGGTGCTCCGCAAACATTTGTTCCTATCCAAAAATCTTAAGACACAAAATGGCAAAAACGGAATCCTTATTATTTTGAACAAGATGGTTCAAACAGTACAAACAGGTTCAAAGGTTTTCGAGATATTGCTGAATAACTGCCTTCCTTAAAGAAAAGGACGTAAGTGCCGTAAGATTTCTGTGACGATACGACCTTTTTAATAGGCACGGAACCCTTCGTTTAGCGTAGTCCGACATGCACTTGGCAGGTTTTAAAATGATGAAATCACGGTTATGGGTTAAAATCATTTTACGTCAGTAAAAATTGGAGAGGTGATAATACTGGACTAACTGATAGCAAACGTAGTGTAGTGACTGTCACTTCTCGGGGATATTAGGGGACATTCTTACACAAATCGAACTAGCCTATAGTAAGCTCAATTAGGCTTGTGTTATAGGTACTAGACGACGATATATATAATAGATATAAATACTTAAATACATAGAAAGCATCCAAGTCTCAGAAACAAATATTCATGCTCATCACACAAATATTTGCCCTTCCTGGAATTCGAACCCAGGACCTTCAGCTTCATAGGCAGCGTCACTATCCACTAGGCTAACCAGTCTACGAAAAAAACATATTATGCCAGGCCAGCTCTTTCCGGCCGAGATCAGTGGAGCCAGCCTCTTTCTCAACTGAACGCCTCCATGTATTCCGAGGACGAATAATAAAATATTTTATCAAATTTAGGTTCAGTGCCAGCCCTGGAATACGAGCAAGGCCAGGCCATCTTCGACAGCGCCATCATCAACACATACCTGGACGAGAAGTACCCGGAGGTGCCGCTTCAGTCCACCGACCCGCTCCGCAGGGCTCAGGACAAAGTGTTTGTGGAGTTGTTCTTGGGGGTATGCCATTCTTAGTTTTATATACTTTTTATTTTATAATATGGAGTAGACCAAATAATAGGAGCATAATTTAACCACATATACAGTGAAGTTGAACAAACAAAAGCTAAAAAAAAGTTTTTTGAGCCCGTATTTTAGCCTCATAATGCCCGTAGTCCTACTGATAGGACTTATTCCTTTAGCCTTTTCGCCACCAAGACAAAAGACCAAAAGAGACATTGTCACGCCAACATCACTGTTAAGAGAGCAAACCAAATCTTATATGAAAGACTAAAGGTTGTTTACAGCGGAGGTGAGGCAGCATGAATACCTATAGTGGTTCTTGGCGTTCAAAGGGTTAAAGGAATTTAAATCATATTCACTTATGATAGAGTTGTACTTGTTTTGATTTGTTCGTTGAAACAAAAGAAATTGAACGCTATTTTCTACACTAGTTGATTCAAATTTCACAAACTGGTTTTATTGGATGGTGGGCCTAAGGAAGGAGGCTTCGAGCATTTTTTTGAAGCTATAGTATAAAATGTAATATTTATTTAACCGTATAGCGTTTCATATAGTAGGCATATACATTATATATATAAAAGTATATATTATATGATAGAGTTAAACAGTGTCGGTATCATAGAATTTTTAATTGAAACAAACCTAATATTCGTGAGACCATCTTCTACCTCAAGCACACCTGCCAGCAATTACAATGGTACTTCTACAGATCATGAAATACCTTAAATTTCATGCCCCATTTATTTCCAGGCACACACATCCTTCTACGTAGCAGCATTCAACCCCGAAGGCTTCCAGCCGTCACACTTAGAAGCCTACCACAAGGGCCTGGAGCGCCTGGAGAAGGAGCTGGAAGCCCGCGGCACCAAGTTCCTGCACAGCAACGAGCCAGGTCTCGTGGACTACACCATCTGGCCGCACCTGGAGCGATTCGAGTCTCTGCCACTGCTTGGGAAGACTGATATGGCTATTGACAGCACTAAATATCCGCGTGTGGTACGTACTTAAAGCCACTTTGGCACCACAACACAAGGGCCTGGAACGCCTGGAGAGGGAGCTGGGAGCCCGCGGCACCAAGTTCCTGCACAGCAACGAGCCAGGTCTCGTGGACTACACCATCTGGCCGCACCTGGAGCGATTCGAGTCTCTGCCACTGCTTGGGAAGACTGATATGGCTATTGACAGCACTAAATATCCGCGTGTGGTACGTACTTAAAGCCACTTTGGCACCACAACACAAGGGCCTGGAACGCCTGGAGAGGGAGCTGGGAGCCCGCGGCAGCAAGTTCCTGCACGGCAACGAGCCAGGTCTCGTGGAATACACCATCTAGCGCAAGGCGCGGCGTGGGTAGGCCCCCCACAAGGTGGACTGATGACCTGGTAAAGGTCGCGGGAGTCCGCTGGATGCGGGTGGCGCAGGACCGGTCAATTTGGCACTCTCTGGGGGAGGCCTATGTCCAGCAGTGGACGTCTTTCGGCTGATATGATGATGATGATGATTATTTAAATTAAATAAAGTGGTTTTGCATATTGCACTTTCCTCGCTACGCTCAGGATTCTATTTTAGATCCTGTTCTAAACTCTTAGTAACAAACAACTAAGTTTTGTGTTTGACAAATGGCTTATGCATTAACTTTCAAGATCTTATCATTGAAAATGATATGCATTAATGATTACATACAGGAGTGCCCTTGGATTTAATTAATCCTTCATTAGGAATCCCTTCAAGTAAGCAGTAATTGGGAAATCCATTTGCAATAGGTACTCCTTTAATTCTCTTTATGCATATTTAAGTAATCATTGGGTTATCAACTAAGTAATATTTACACATGTAACAAACCGCAGTATGACATGTGACGACGATTAGTAGTCAAACTTGTAAAAGTGCCCATGTGACCATTTGCGGTATAAATCTATACTTTTAATAGGTAAGTATTATAAAGGGGATTTAAAGCTGGATAAGTCTGTGAGATTGATTTGAGATTGATTGTCTGTGATAATCTACGGAACCACTTATCCCATTTTAAACATTCTTCAATTGTTATATATATTCTGTTTGGTTATATGCTATATTTTAGCCCGCGAATTTGCCTGCGTTCTTTGCAATACGCGGGCGAAGCCGCGCGGACAGCTAGTAATTAATTAAAAAAAAAAATGCCTTACGATGGCTCTCTCCCTGCCCTAGTTCTTATTATTATCACGTCAAAGTTTATTTTCGTTAAATCCACCAGCCTTAGATATACCAGCAAGTCGTTGCGAATATAAAATACCCAGACAATAACAAACATTGATAATTCCAGAACATGCAGTTTTAACTTATCGTTCTGTTATCTGCAGGCAGCCTACATGGAGGCGATGAAGCAGGTCCCCGCTGTGAAGCAGTATTACCTCTCCGCCGACACACACGCCAAGTTCACAGAGTCCAAGACCAAAGGCGAGGCCAACTATAACATGCTCGATACTAGCGACGTGTGCTGCATGCGCCCCAGGAAGAAGAAGCAGTAAACCGAATTGAATTAAAAGCAACCTTGTGATGCACAGAATAACGTGCAACAATTAAAAAGTACAAAAGAACAAGAAAATTGCAATTTACGTAATTTACAACAGAAAGTGCACTCTATTTTGTACGTACGGTCGATCGAACCAAACATACGTAAACAATCACATGGCATTCGAAATTAATACTACATATATGCATAATATGAACTATCAATACTTTTATACAGTTATGTTAATTTAGAATGAAAGTAGAATTTGTTATCGCTTTGGAGTACAATAAAATATTAATTTTACTGTTTTATTTCTTTCACTGATAATACCAAACCGCACGCCAACGACGAATGTGGTTAGATATGATGTGCTACATCAATATTGCACTGCACCAGGGTGATGGCCCCTGAAACTGAGACTTACCACAGCATAGATAAGATTAGGGTAAATCGCCAATAACTGTATACCTACTGAAGATAGTGTTTTCCAGTTTGTGAGTGATATCTTTGTAATACCGCTACCGTTACATTCTTATGTTTGCTTTAAATTATAGAAAAAGTACCTCGGGATGTTCCTGTGGTTCGAAAACGAGTTAAAGCAAGGTCCGTCTGGCTTTGCCGATTACTTACAAGAACTGGCTCTGGTTCGAGAGGGTAGTGTTTCTCTCAGTTATATATTTCTCTCGTCGTCGTCGCATTTTGTTTGAAAAACAAACACGCGAAGTGCCTCTGCCTCATTTTCATCCGCCAAAATTAAAAAGTTAAATTTTATCTCTGCCTAGGAGTATAATAATCCATAAGTACATGATCTTGTGATGAGAGATGAGAACAACAAAAAAAAAACGAGACACAAAACTTTAACAAAAACAAAAAAAACCAGACAATTGCGAGTCGGACTCGCTCACCGGGGGTTCCGTAAAAAATGACAAATGTATAGTTTTCAGATTTTTCCCTGTACTTGTAGTTTAGGGCGATATTATTTGCAAAATTTCAGTTCTAGGATCACCGGGAAGTACCCTATAAATTTTGATTCTCTTGAGAGTGTCGAAATATGTACATACGGCATAAATGGCCGTATCTTTTTTTTACGTTAACTTAAGATGTTTGGTTTTTTCACAGCTTCAAAGGACTGTACACTTGAGTATATATATGGTTTTAATTTCAACTCTATACCTCCACCCGTTCCCAAGACAAAGGGTCTTGACAGACAGACGGACAACAAAGTGATTCTATAAGGGTTCCGTTTTTTTTTCTTTTGCGGTACGGAAACCTAAAAACAGTAACGAAAGCTACTTAGTTCTTAGAATTTTCAACTGGAGTCAAATATGTATTAAAAAAAACCCTTTCTGTGCAAAAGCCGGTGTAAACAACACTTAATCCTTATCTTATCTGGTTAAGCGCATTCATTAGTTCATTGAATTTTCAACCATGTTTATCTATTCTGTAAAAATAATCTGCGACACATTGTTGAGTTATAAGTACGAGTAAATGTAGTTAAGGAAATATAAATTGATCATCACTAAAATACATTTAAGGCTCAAAATAAACGCATCCGAAAGTTCGCGCCATTATCATATTCTTTTAACAGTTACAACAACAATGGCATACCTAAGTATACAATGCAATAAACGTGGGTCCGGTTAAAATTAAGTAGTTCTCAGGTACCTGCTGTTTTTGTGCAGCAGCTATCATATCAAATCAACAAGTGGCTATTAACAAACGTTTGTGTCCTCTTTTCGGGCAATTATTAAATAATAGTTATTTGTTATACCAAGGTGCAAAGTTGTATTTTTCCCGCGAGTGTGGAACTGAAACACGAGCAAGCGAAAGAATTATATAGTTAAACCACGAGCGAAGCGAGTGGTTCTAAAATAGAATCCTGAGCATAGCGAGGAAAGTGCAATATGCAAAACAACTTATTTAATTTAAATAATCATCATATCAGCCGAAAGACGTCCACTGCTGGACATAGGCCTCCCCCAGAGAGTGCCAAATTGACCGGTCCTGTGCCACCCGCATCCAGCGGACTCCCGCGACCTTTACCAGGTCATCAGTCCACCTTGTGGGGGGCCTACCCACGCCGCGCCTTCCGGTACGTGGTCGCCACTCGAGAACCTTTCCGCCCCAACGGCCATCGGTTCTACGTGCAATGTGCCCCGCCCACTGCCACTTAAGTTTAGCAATTCGGAGTAGTAGTACCAACTCCCATTACAATCGGACACTTTACGCTCGAAGTTGTATACCTAGGACAGACTGTCCAGTTAGGTAGGTCCAACTTCGAGAAAGAGGTCAATCGTCGAATCCGACTCGGCTGGGCAGCGTTCGGGAAGCTCCGGCACATCTTTTCGTCCAATATCCCGCAGTGTCTCAAGACGAGAGAGTGACCAGTGTGTGTTGCCAGTGATGACATATGGCACTGAAACTTGGTCGTTTACTATGGGCCTCATAAGAAGGCTCAAAGTCACCCAAAGGGCAATGGAGAGGGCTATGTTAGGAGTTTCTCTGCGTGATCGCATCAGAAATGAGGCTATCCGCAGCAGAACCAAGGTAACCGATATAGCCCTCCGAATTGCTAATTTAAATAATATTTTTTTTTACAGTAATAATACCGTAAAAGCACACAACTATAGTCCACTACCCCCACTATGGTCCAAAAGTAAACTCATTCGTTTCTATCAATAACGATTTTGTATTTGTGATTTTATAGGTTTTTATTTAAATTTGTGTTATTATATTGCCTGTCTTCAAGTTCACCCATGAAAACCACCACCTGAGCAAGTAATATGAGAATTAATTTGGACCATAGTTGGGTGACCTGGACTATATTTGTGTGGTTTTACGGTAACGTTAGTAATATTAAGTAGAATTTTGGTCGAGTGCGAGTTTTCCCATACATTCTGAGACATACCTACAAAAAAAAACATCAAACACACCAAACTCATAGAATTACTATGCAAATAGAGTAAAATAATATAATTTTACTCTATTTGCCTCACAAACGGTCACGGACGATCCGAACCCGGGTGTCCGCCCGGACGGGTACCCGAACACGAACCCGGACACGCCCGCGGATCTCTAATAGGGTGGTGTTGGTGGGTTGGTGTTGCTAACTGCCTCCCGTAATTAGCAACACCAAGGCACTCACTAACTTTATTGAGGAGCTGGGGTGGTTAGAGTAGTGCCGCCCCGCCTTTTCACGCAAAAAATAGGCACACTGGATGTCGATTGGCGGAAAATGCCCAGTATAAGTACTTAACTAACTAAGGTACCTACTTACCGCCCTCGCCGTAAATAGGTACCTCCTTATATCATTTTGCTCCCTTGAGACACAATCTACTATTGATGTAGGCGGGTCGTTCTACTTTTCGACCGACAATAGCCTGTCCTTTGTGTTATTACGGCATCTCATTTGAGTAATGATGTTTACGGTTTTATAATGTTCGAATGAACGTCCATATTATTTTATTAATTACTATTATTTAACATTTCACTTTCTCTAACTAGCATTTTTTTAAACGATTTGTTTTACGTAGAATGCCGTGACAGAGTGGTAAACCAAAATGTGGTCCCCACTGAAAGAGTCCACTTTGTCACATATTTTTTTTTTAAAACCAACAGTAAAAAAATATTTATATTGGCCGGAAAGGAAACTTTAATTAGTTATAATGAAGAAACCAAAGCATTTTTTTTGAAATCGCACTTCAAAACCACAATTTTCGATAGTTCAATAACCAAAAAAACAGACAAACCTCGGTTCATTGTCGGTAAAAAAGAAGAACGACCCAGGTAAACATAAGCTGGGGGCCGACGCCGTAACATATTTAAAATCTGACTGATTAGTGATCGAAACTCAGTCATAGTTATTTTTCGATGTTCGGAATCCGATCGATCGTCATTGGATTTTTTTATACTACCAGATAAATTATAGTGAGTAGGTATAGTGACAGGTGCGTAGGTATACACGTATAAGGCGATAAGATAAAATAATACATCTACCTAACCCGTAGGCGATAAAAAATATGCTTGGTCATGTAATGAGTCCTTCACTATTGTTAATCTTTGTCCATATCATTCCATAGCCAGAGGGCCTAGCACGATAGGTTTTATTGTCACGTTGTAAGTTACGATTCAGTACATTTTCGCCGTAAAACGTGACGATAAAACCTATCGTACCTACTAGGTAGCTGGGCTGATGACTGTTTCATTCAGTGTCTATTAGCGACGATAGCGTGTTGTGACTGTTGCGAGTAGCTGATCGATTGGTGTTTATCGCAGTATCACTATGGCCCCTAAAATAAACTGCAACACGAAACATCTTCAAAAAGGCAAGTTAAGTCGCAATACTTTGTGAATATAAAGAACGTAGTTTCACGCAGGTATCTCAGATACAAATGAATGGTGAGTTTCGTTACAAAAGAAACATGAGCCGAGCCGTCGTACTTATAGCTGGACTTGACATTGTGTGTACTGTTTTATTATAATTTGTTGTCGTTCAGAGGATTACGTCACTATCTACAATTTGAGCGCCTGCCATAAATACTTTATCAACATGAAAAAACAAGATACTAGTTAAACTCCTTTGTCATTTTGGTCGATTCGATACTGTATAGATCAAAGTTTAACCAGTGTAGTTAGGTGTAAACGTGGTTTGTTTAAATAATGCATACATTGGCATTGGCCTCTTGGAGAGTGTTGGTGCCGGTCGTTCAGAATCTGAAGTACATTCTACCGTTATATCGTGCAATGGCCGGAACAGTCAAAATCAATTTTGACACAAAACATCTGATGAGAGGTTTGTTTTTAATTACACTTGACACTTTTTTTTTAACACTGCGAACCGAGTCGCAGGGTCACTAATTACAGGATGTTAAACTTACTACTTACCATATTAATGTAGGTTATAGTAGTTACCTGTGTGACGCAATATGAGATTTAGTGAAGTCATCAGTAATATAAACGTGTGAATTAGCCATATAGCTGTTTGGAACATAAGATATTTACTTACTCAGGAAAATTCGACACTAATTAACATGCATTTTTATGCAATGTCTCATCGTGAATCACCTTTGTACTACTAAAGAGCAGACATTTTAATGCGTCAACAACTCTAAAATGTAGGTAAGTAAGAATATAATATTTAGGTCGTAGACGTGGGTATAGGTATACGGTATACCTATACCCACGTCTACGACCTAAATATTATATTCTTACTTACCTACATTTTAGAGTTGTTGATGTTGGTATACCGTATACCTACAGCATTGATGACCAAGTTATTAATGATGGAAAACTGCTAACGCTTTGGCCGCTTTTACTCACAGGCATAAGTGGGTAGGTATCTAATGTTGCACGACAAGACAAGCTAAAGACAGAGAAAGATGGTGGAAACTGGGGGAGGCCTACGCCGCAGAGGCGACTTACACATAAAAATAGAAATTTTTAACAATAAAGTAAGTAGGAAATACTAAAATATGAAATTGTTGCATGTGTTGGAATAAAGGCTAAGTATTTTATTTATAATGTTGCACGACACGCGAGCTGTTGCGCTACTCTTTGAGTATACTCAAAGGCGCTACTATAGATACACCTGTCCTTAACCGAGCCACATCGTTATACGGCCTCAGAACAGAACGTAGGTACTCGTAAGTACTTATGACCTGATGTAAAACGTGTCTTGTATAATTTATGACTCACAAGCTTCCGCCCGCGACTTCGTCTGCGTGGACCCGGGATAAAAACCATTCTATATTTTAATCGAGGCTATAAACTATCTTCGTGCAAAATTTCATCCAAATCGGTAGAGCCGTTTGAGGTGATTGAGTAACAAACTTCCAAACATCTAAACTTTCGCATTTATAATATGAATAGGTAGAATTTAGGTAGGTACATTGGTCTATAGCGACCAATCACATATGTGAAGAGATCGAGCTTTCGGTTTTCTCTTAAAAAAGACAGCCCTTGTTGAGTTCCCCGCATGTGGAGGTCGCACGCACATAAACGATCTATTTAAATGAGCCGTTGATAGGTTAACTATATTATAATATATTAGTAATTAGTTAAATATGGTAGTTTATTGAACAAGAGAGCGTATTAGTTCTCCGCGTACTGGAATCTGACTGGAACAATCCGGCGCTTGTATGAGTTGTATGTAGGTAGGTAATACCTATATGCAGGGATCGGAACCGGTTTTTTTACAAGTCCCCGAAGTAGTCTAATATTTTGAATTATTTTAGGCTCTTAATGTAGGACTATCATGTATTTAGGTAACATTTTCGTATTATTAGACAGCCTGATCAAAAATGATATTATAAACCAAAGAGCGAAATAAAACCGGTATTTTTGTATGGTGAAAATACCGGTATCCGATCCCTGCCTATATGTATAAATATTAAATTTGTTCGACAATAACTCGCGTATCGTTTTCCGATCAACGTCGTCAACTTTGGTAGGTAATTAATAAGACAAAAAGTTTTCTTAAGTTCGAACCAAATCGGGCAATGGGTTAAGCCGTTATACAGGGGGTTATGCCAAAAATATGGTTTCTCTAAACACCACTAGATGGCGCTGGACGGATCCACGAGTACATCGCGAGTTCTGTTCTGATGGGGCCAACCAGTAGTTATTTGATGTTTTGTATATTCCAGGCGACCCCCTACCGCCGTACAATGGAAAACTGCGCATCTACAATATGCGCTACTGTCCCTACGCGCAGCGCACGATCCTTGCACTCAACGCCAAGCAACTCGACTACGAGGTCGTCAACATCGACTTAGTTGACAAGCCGGAATGGCTCACCAGCAAGAGCCTTTTCGGTAACATAATATGAACGTATTACCTAAGTACCCTAAGATTAAAACAATGAGGATTCGCTGGAAGCGCTTCGACACAAGGGCGTCGCTAGCCGATGGCCTAGGGGGAGGCAAGTTTATATACATAAATGGAGGGTGTAAAAGTATGAATTGTGCATGGCTATAAGAAGCTTCTAAGTCTAGGGGCAGGAGGGGGAGCTGCCCCCCTTGGTGACTTGCTTCGACAGAAGTTTTACCAGACGTTTCAGTGCGTCATTACAGAAAAACCCTTTCCTCTAAATTAACGTACAGAAAGATAGTTGGGCATTTTCACTAAAACGTGTACCAATAAATTTTGGATATAAACCTGAATATCTAAATTAACATGAATTATCAAAAAAAAGTATCTTTAAAATAAAATCGTAATTTTCGCCGGGGTACCTTCACGATTTACTAAAAACGCCCAGTTACGATATAGAAGTAAAGTCGGTACTATCTTGGATCCAAGTAAAACTTAGTTTCCGTGCGCCATAAATTCAATTTATTAAGTAGGTATATTGATGATTCCTAATGGATTCCACCAAAAGATCTTAATCAAACGAACCTACATAGAATGTAGATTGAAGATACACCCCTTTCGAAAAAAGGTCCTTCTTTTTATTGAAATCTGACATCCGGGAATGGAAAAAAAGCACGAAGAATTGAGATTCCTCCTTTGTTTGAGGACGGTTAAAATGTTCTAAAAATCGCCTATTTCCAGGGAAAGTCCCGGCGTTGGAAGTCGCAGATGGTGTTTGCATCGCAGAGAGTTTGGTGACGTCGGAATACTTGGATGAGGTGTACCCTCAGAGGCCGCTGTTGCCTAAGGATCCGGTGAAGAAAGCACTTGCTAAAATCATTGTCGAAGGATCTGGTCCGGTAAGTATCTACGAGGTAAAGTGAAGTCCCAGCACTGTGCTCCTTTACATGTTAGTTTTTTCTTCATTATCACTATCAGTTACCACAAGAAGTGTATTTGGTAAAATCTATAAGTTCTTATAGCCAGATAAACAGTCTATTTGAACATAAATATAGGTAACAAACCACTGTTTTCATACAAAATCGGGGGACATTTTACGTCCGCTGGCCAACCGGTGAAATTGAGGGCAAATTAATATTTTTTTTAATACAGTTGTCACGCTATAAGATAGGTATTGAGTAAGGGATGCAAAATCAATTAACAACAGCAGACGTCGTATTTTCTTGTAATATCCTTTTAAAAAGTTGAATATTCACCTTTCTATGCTACTCGTACTTGCCATAACAACAATACGAAGTACCTATATATCTTTTTAGATACAATCGATATTGATGAAACTTGTACGGACTCCTGATGCCATCACTGAAGAGCACATAGCACCGTATAGGAAGTACCTGAGCTTCATTCAGGACGAGCTGAAGAAGTGCGGAACCAAGTTCCTCGGAGGCCCCGAGCCCGGTTTCGCTGACTACATGATCTGGCCTTGGTTCGAGAGGATTGTGCCATTCGCAGAACTAAATGACGCAGTGAAAATAGACGAAACTGAATACAAATTACTTGTAAGTGGCCACGCGAAATGGGGACGGGATTCCTAATTGCTATTAATCCTAAGCATAGGCAAGTGCATGTTAATGGTACAGTCAGCATCAAAACTAACTACGCAATCGAAGACGTCAAAAGCTCTTACCCCCTTTTAATAAAGACTTTTGACGTCTTCGTTTGCATAGCTACTTTTGATGCTGACTGTACGTAATTAATTAATTATCGACGGGTAAAGATCTTTCGTTATTCGTGGTTAGGAATGCAAATAAACAGAACATTCTTGAGTTTGCAGATTTAGTGACATGTATTAATTCATATGTATTTAAATTAGCTTCAGGAGATGGTTTTGCAACAAAGTGACCTGCATGACAGGTTAATAATTTAGTTACTTTGGACTAAGTAGGTAGTGGGTTGACACAGGCTTATATACGTACCTAGGTATATATTTTCAACCGACGAAAAAAAACAGAGGTTCTCAAGTCGACGCGTATTTTTTTTTTGTAGCATATAATGTTGTGTTACCGTGAGTTTTAATTGAACGAGCGAGTGAAGTTACTCGATTCTATAAATGTTTGTTCATAACTCGAGTTAATCGAGTTCACAGTTCGCGGTGAACTCCTACTAGTAATACAATTGTTTTATTTCAGTGGGAATACATCAACAACATGTTCAAAGACCCTGCCGTGAGCCAGTACATCGTCTCAAAGGACATTCTGTTTAAGTTCTTGGAGCCCTACAAAACAGGAGAAAAGCCTAACTACAATCTCCTTACTGTGGAATGAATAGTCAGAACACTTGGAAGTTTTATGGACCCTGATTTGTATGTGTATATGTATGACAATATCAAAATCATGATGAAATAAAATATAAGTTATTTTATTTATTTATTATAAAACAAAATACCACACAGTATGAAAAAAAGTATCAGTAATCACTAAAAACTTAGGACTAAGATGTGAAATATACTCCATTGCAAGTTCTTTCAGGATAGAAAGTAGTACATTACATGATAAAATAAACGAAAAATGTCCAATGATTTAGCAATGTCAAAATAGCATCAAAAATATATTTTTGATGTCATTTAACTTTGTAATTTAGGTGTGAAACCACAATGTCAAATCAAATTAATACTACAAACTAGGACATAAATCTAATACAATAATGTTGTTTTTGACTGCAAACTATTAATTTAATGGTAGATTTTTGATGTAATTGAACAGGTTCACTTAGAAAAAAAAGTAGGATGTCATACTTAACAATACATTTGTTAACTTAACAGTCTCAGGGATCTATTCCTATGTCAAATAAATAGTTATAATTAATCACTTTTATACTTATCAGCTAATCCCTCCAGTTTAGAGGTGATATCCTTCAGCTCGGCACTTCTGTCCAACTTCAAGTAAGTAGTGTTTCTTATTTCATGTAACTTGATCCATTCTGGAACCTGTTCAGTGAGGACTTTTATATCTCTCTGCAAATCACTGGTCGAAACATTGCTTTTGAAGCTGCTGCCCAATTTAGAAAGTATAATATTAAGAGCTAAAACGTTCTTTCTTTCTGTAACAAATATGTTTCTTAGGGTTCTTGCTAAATCAGGCAAGCGACTGTAGATGAGGTATTTCTGCTCATGCTCTGATGACCTTGTCATTGCTTCCAGAGCTTTCGCAGCTTGCTTAGCTTTCACTTTCTCAAGCAATGATGCAGGTAGATTCCTTAAGGCAGGATTCAAAAGGCTCACTCCGCTTGTTGAAGGTTGGGTAGCCTGGGTGCTAGCATTCTGTGAAGTCTTTGGTTGGTCCTTAATGCCTGTTGCAATCTTCTCTTGATCTGTCAGACCCCTGGCTTTAGCTTGAGCCAGTTTCTCTAAGGCTCTCTCCATCTTTGTGTTGCATTTAAATAATTCTCTAGCTTTGGAAAGGACATCCTGAGCAGTAGAGAACTTTTCTGCATTAGGCATTTCAGGTAGCTTGGCACAATCAATTTCCGGTAACTTCTCAATCTCAAATTCAGGATGCCAGCGGATGAGCTTGTTGTCAGGGATCACCATCGGGGGGTCAAGGTTCAACAAGTACTGAGCATGGTGTTTCTTCACTACTTGCAGCAAAGTATCAAAGAAATATCTACGTCTTTCTAAAAGGAAACTTGGGTTCATTACCTTAATATCATTGGGAAAGTTCGGAGATATAATCAACTCGAAAGCCTCTTTTTGTGATGATGTGGTAAAATTCTTGATCTTTTGCACCTCAAAGTTGTAGAAATCAGGTACCAAGTGCTTGATCTGTGCGAGATGTTTGTCAGTGAAGTTGCGCTTGAGCATGTCTTGGACAGAAGGTTTCAATTTGGCAAAAGTGATTTTTTCGTTTCTGTTATAAAGCAGTGATACAACTGTCTCCACACCTCTGAACAGCTCTGCGAGGAACCTGTAGTGGTGCGGCAGCGGCAGGCTGGAGGAGCTGCTGGCGAGGGCAGCATGTCTGATGTATGCCGGTACCTAAAACATTGAATACGAGTATTTAGAAAGATACGTTCTAACTCGTATTATCCTATAGGTACAATCGGTAGGGTTTCACTAGGTTCTTCACTATACAGTCAAGTTAGTTAGCATTCCTCTGCATTGATTAGTAATCTTTATGATAGACAAAAAATAAACCAGCTCATTAGCCGTGTCTACACCGGACGCATGCTCGGCCGCACGCCTCGCCCGAGGCAGTCCGCATGCCGGCCGGCTCGGTCGAATTTTAGCATGTCCGAGGCAAACGCGCGCGGCAAGTCCGAGCTAAATTGGCTCGGCCGAATTACCTACGGGCCATTAGTTGAGATTGCAATTGCCATGAATAATGCTTTCGTATGTCGGCTGTCCAGCAGTTCTTTTTAGGGTTCCGTACCTCAAAAAGAAAAAACGGACAGCCGATTTGCTCCAAAACTACTGGACCCGATTGAGTTGAAATTTGGTAAACATATGTAAATTGGTGACCCAAAGATGAACGCGTAAAGTAAATTAATGAATTCTGAACAAGGGGGCCCCTTTTGGGGGGTTAACTGGAAAATTAAAAAAACAGTAAAACCTATAAGAAGTTTGAGTATACAAAGTAACGGGAAAATTCTCAATATTTTATGGAACCCTTGCCACGCGAGTTGAACTCTCACTTGTCCGGTTTTTTATAGGTCGCATCTCTCAACCGATTCTCGTGAAATTTTGTAAGTGAGTTCGATATTTATAGGGCAAAAATGCTTTCGTATGTCCGGCCCTATGATCTCGGCCAAAAAGCCGACAACGCTGGGCGAGGGCGAGGCGTGGCTCGCCAAGGCAAGTCTACACTGAGTGCGCACGGTAGGGCGAGGCATTAGTAAATTTTTGTTTAGCCTACAATTTAGCAATAAAGATTTTAACTATTATTAGTAATCTGTTGATATTATGTGCCAGTGCCAGTACATTGTGTTACACGTATGGTAAGATTGTTACAAACTCGAGTCATCAAAGCCGTCCATCTTTGGCGTCGGGCTTCTAATAGACTCTTGTTCGTAATTCATATCTTACCATACATGTCGCATACAATGTTTTTCATCCCATTTGCGAGGAAATAAATAACTACAAAAGACAGAAAAATATGTTTCATACAACTGCACCAATCAATAATTTACTTTAAAAACAAAGTTTAAACCAACTTCAATTCAGTACTCCTGCCACATAGGTAGGTACATAAAAAAATCCACATTTCCTTTCCAATTTACCACATGAACTGCTTTCAGAGAGCAAATGCGTATTACAGAAAAACATCCAAGTCGCTATATATGTCCCTGACAATTTTTCCTCAAGGATCTCAAATTGAGACTTCATTAGTTGCTACTTCAACGGAATCATGTCAGAATCTTTGACGTACTTTACATCCTTGAGGAGTTCTTTGCAATTCCTCAAGGATGTAGTCATCTGTGGTCTTCATCAGCAGTTCTACTTCACCAAAATTTCGATTTCCGAGGGTAAATACACAAGTTATAATAGAAAATACCGAAATCACTATACACATGCCTATAAAATTTCAAAAAATATCCTTAAACTCCTAACCGTTGAAGAGTTGTACATTCCATCATCAGCTCGCCAACAAGAAGAAAAGAATACCTGAATAGCTTTAGAAAATACATGAAACCTGCAATATACGTGCCTGTAAAATTTGAGGGTTGCCCTCGATTTCCCTGGGATCCCATCATCAGATCCTAACTTGGTGAAAGTGGGACCATCTCAGGAGTATACATATTCGAATAAAAAAAGAATTTTTAAAATTGGTCCACAATTGATGGAGGAATCGGCGAACATACATAAAAAATAAAATAAAAAATATGGTGGAACATTATAACATAACCTCCTCCTTTTTTGAATTCGGTTAAAAATTTACAAAATTGATAACTTCACTTCCAGATCATTGCGAGTGCAGCGCGCAGCTTCAATATTTCATTCAACCAATCACAGAGCAGTACAGAAATCAACATTATATATAATAATCAATGTTGCTAACCTAACCTATAAAATCCTGAGAAAACAGAATACAAATAGTAAGGACTCTGAGCTGACACTATTCAGAAATAATAGTAATTATTGCAAATGTATCTTACCTTGCGTGGACTCTTCACTGGGCTCACCACCACCTTCCGTGGTGACATCAAGGGTCTTTGTGTAACACTGCAGGCATCAGGAGACACTTCTTTTTTAGGAGACATAAACTCATTTTGAATCTTGGTTGCTCTTTTGCTTGGACTAAAACAATATACAACAAACATTAAAGATTATCATCATTATATATACGGAAACAAATCTCACACAAATCAATCATGTCCCAAAAAAAGATAGGCATGTATGTGAGGATCTTATCTCACAAATATTTCCCCTTGCCGAGATTCTAACCCCTAAATGCTAGCTTTACAAGCAGGGACACTAGCAACTATGGTAACTACCCCTCAAATAAGTGGAAAAGTAGATAACAAAATAAAACACAATATTTACCTTGCTGGTACTTCCACATCAATGGATTTGAACTCTTTGAGTTTATCTTGCTTCTCGCCGGTGTCTTTGAGCTGCTGGATACCCTTACTCAACCTTTCAGCACATGCCTTTAGTTCAGCTAGCCTGGAGCTGCCTGCCAATTTCTTTCTGATATCCCCTAAACTGAGCTCCTTGCGAGCTGTACTCACCGTTTCAGATTTGGAGAGCTGATTGGCTTTTGTAATATTAGATGCATTCACTTTAGTAGCAAATGCATCACCGGCAGTTGCCTGATCCAACTCAAGTACTCTAACAGGCGAGGGCTTTTTTGATACAAAGTCATTTTTCGTACCAGCATTCAGCTTCGTGATAGTTTCTGAATGACTTATACCATCTTTGATAATAGTTTCACATTTCTTCAGTAATATATTATTATTTTTTCCTTTCGATTTTATATCGCTGTCCAGAATGCGATCGAGATGTGGGATTTTACGTTTCGATGATGCGATATCTTCCGCTGCAGCTCTTTTCCTACTATTGTAGAATGCAGTAAGTGTAGTCTGAGACATTATATAAAATAGGAATAACACTTATTGAACAACAAACATTGATTTTGAGGTATATTAAAGTCCTATAATATATCGCACGTCAACTTTTCCCTCCAAATCTTTAGTGTACGAAGACAAGACAAGCAAGACCCAAGACAACTTCAAAATTGACAACTCAAACCGTCATAACTCATAAGGCTTGACCATAGACAACACACAATGTTTTTTATTAGCACTGAATCCTGATTCTAGTTTTTCTACCAAATAGCAGGCCCCAACAGTCCTTTCTCGGGATTTCGTCTGAACGAATGAAATATAAAACAAATAGCTTATAATTATATGCCGAAAATGAAGGAATAAACCATTAATTACCAAGTATTTACCTAATTACCTTAACTACTTTCATAATGATCACAATTATTAGCCTTCTACTAGCATACAATCGAAGTTGCATGCTTAAGATTTGTACGGTGCACGGTGTTGTGACAAATAAGCGAACATCCACCGGATGGTACAGGAACAGAATACAGAATACAGAATACAGAATTTATTGGTAAAATAAGCATTTTACAAGTCACAATTTCATTACAATATACACCCAATATTTTAAGGTTTTTACCATGCAACATTATTATTACAATTATTTATTCGTTTGATTTCTGTTTAATACGGCGCTGGGTCAATGATCCGTCCGTTTATTTGTCATTTTTTTATAAACTCATCTATTGAGTAATAAGCCTTCTCATTGAGCAATAGCGTGAGTTTGTTTTTGAAAATTTTGTCACTTTTTGAGTCCTTTATATCAGCTGGAACTGAGTTGTAAATGGTTGGTGCCATGATGCTGAGCGAACGTCGAGACTTGGCAAGCCGGCGCCTCGGTACGCACAGCAGAGGACGCCTTCGGGTCGGGCGATCTGAAGTTGGCGCGGTAGTTTTGTATATATCCATATTTTTTCTCACATACATGCAAGCAGTTAGTATATATATACACGGTAAGGTTAATATTTTATGCTTTATAAATAAAGATTGTGCTGGGTAGTCAAGAGGTTTTCCGTCAATTATACGCAGGGCGCGCTTTTGCATTCTAAAAGGTCTGTCGCGGTCAGCGGCAGTGCCCCAGATATCTACACCCTGAATAAGAATTGAATGGAAGTATCCATGGTAAGCTGTCTTGAGATTCTCGACCGTTAGGGTGGGTGCCAATCGGGACAGCGCATAACACGCCGAGGCCAATTTGTCGCACGTCAACTGTATGTGAGGAGCCCATGTTAGTCCAGCATCGATTTCAAATCCCAGGTACTTTACAGTATCGACTTGTGGGATTTTGGTGTTGTGAAGCACAATATTGAGCCCTGTTTTTATCGTGTTTCTAAGTTGAAAATGAACGATGTTTGTTTTATCGAGGTTTAGTGACATACCGTTAGCGGAAAACCATTTCACGATTTGATCAATCACATGACAAAGTTTCGATTTTAGTGATTCATAATCGTCAGCATGTACGATGACACAAGTATCGTCTGCATACATTATATATTCAGGGCCAGGACAAGCGGTAGTGATATCGTTCACAAGGATCAAAAATAGGTTATTTCCGGCTACGGATCCTTGAGGGACCGCACAATTACCTATTGACTCTAATTTTGATCTAGATTTAAGGACACACGTACTTTGCTTCCGGTTTTTTAAGAATGACGTGATGGTTTCATGGAAGGAACCAGCAATTCCGTATTGAGACAGTTTTGATAGAAGGAGCGAGTGGTCTATCATCTCGAAAGCGCGCGAGAGGTCACAGAAGACTGCGGCGACCTTCCGCGCGTCCTCGAGGTGCCCCAGCACCCGCGCCACCACGTCACGGGCAGCGTCCACCGTCGATCGACCTCGCTGGTAGGCGTATTGCTGACTATTCAGCAAGTTATTCGAGGTAAAATGATGCATCAGTTTGTTACTAAGTAGTCGCTCAAATACTTTAGATATGATAGGTACCAGTGAGATCGGTCGATAGGATTTGGGAGAGTGTAAGTCCAACCATGGGCCTTTGAAAGTTTAGGTGTCACATGCGCATTGCCGAAACTATAGGTTACAAGGAACTGTCCTAACTGATATCACAGTAGTGATGCTGGATATCAATTCGATCAGGGCCACGGCCGGCAATGTAGTGGAAATCCATTACGGGTTGGCAACATTTAGCTCATAAGAGCGTTAATTCCACGCATGTTTGGCAAAACTGAGGGCCTACCGCGAAATGATTTTCGTTTTCGTTCGTGTATCTCCGTCTCTGTCGCACTTGCTAGTTCGAGCGACAGAGATGGAGATACACGAATGAAAACGAAAATTGTTTCGCGGTAGGCCCTCTGAGGGCCTACCGCGAACCGATATTCGTTTTCGTTCGTGTATCTCCCTCTTTGTCACTCGAACTAGCAAGTGCAACAGAGACGGAGATACACGAACGAAAACGAATATTGTTTCGCGGTAGGCCCTCTGCTTTCGAATTTACGAAGTAGGTACAGCAAGCTAAGAATGTCGTTAGAAAATTACGTATGACCAAACGTGTTACGTGTTATTTTTAAGTAATTGAATTATTAGTTATTATTTAAATATTTTGTGTTCTAGTCATCTATGTATTGCAAGGTTCCTTTACAATAAAAAAAGTGTGAACCACGTAAGGTCTCGTATGTTTCTCACCTTGTACGCCATTCTCCAAGATTTCAAAACTTTTTCACAATGGATTGAACGTCAAGAATTATACGAATCAGGCAAGTTCTTATTTGACAATGGTTTTGTTTGACAATGTATATCTAGACATTTAGTAAATATTAAATGAGTTCGTTAGCAATTAATTGTTTATGAACATAGTATGCAAATTAACATATTAAAAGAAAGAATATTAACAATACCCCTGTAATATGCCTTCAAAACCAACTGCATCAAAGACAAACGATAGCCGAAAGAGTGTAACGGTTGTTCAAAGCAGAGTAAGTAGACGTTACAGTCTTGAAGGAACAGAAGAAACTGAGATCCATGCACAAGTTCATGTACCCGAAGAAGGGTGTTGGGGCTGGGTGGTTGTCACAGCTTCGTTTTTTGCAATAATGATCCTGGATGGCGTAGCTTATACATTTGGCAGTATACGGCCAGATATGTCCTTAGATCTTGGTGTTTCCGACACAATGGTAGCTTTAATCAACTCTGTTGCTGTGTCCCTATATTTAGTTGCAGGACCCTTAGTGTCAGCTTTAATAAATAGATTTGGGTTTAGAGCATGTACAATGGCTGGCGCTCTAGTATGTTCTTTCTCAATATTCATTTCTTATTTTTTAACCAGTTATGGAGCTCTTTGCCTGTTTTATGGAGTTTTTCTTGGCTTTGGGTATGCCCTTATTAACATGGCCGCGGGGCTGGTAGTCGGATTTTACTTTGAGAAGATGCGATCGATTGCAATAGCAATATCTACAGTTGGTTCCAGTATTGGTGTTACCGTTTGGTATCCGATAAACACATATTTAGTTAATTTAGCCGGTTGGCGGTCGGTGATTTTACTTCATTCTGGGATGTTTGGAATAATTTTTTTCGTAGCTATGGCTTATCGCCCATTGCTTGAGTTACATGTAGTCAAAACCCAAGATACAGAGGACCCAACTCGTACAGTCACATATCTGCCAAATGTGTCGGCTGCAGCCGTCTCTTCCCAAGTAGCTGACGCCGCTAAACCAACAGCTGCGGAACGTCTATTCGCTGCCGTAAAGAATGATAACTTTCCCACTGCAGCTGCGGTGGTAAATCAGGAGGATCAACCTTCCGTTCTAACAAGTCAGGCGAGCTCCTCAGCTGGGCCTTCCGGTGGCCCTGTATCCAAAATAACGATCACTGCAATAGCACCAAAAAGCGGTATCAGTCAACGTCATTTACAACAAGTAAAGTCAATGATATCTAAAACTAGCGTCGCTGCAGACATGAAGCAACAGAAATTGCAAATCAATGTTCCCGAGGAGCCAAAAAAATCGGGTTGTTGGGGACGACTTTGTCATTGGGAGCAACATGTGTCCGAGTCTCGTCCCATGTACCGGGATGACGCATTTTACGATGGGAAAATAGAACGTCTGCCTGAATATCAGAAAAGCAAGGCCGCGATAGCTGCTCAAGCCGAAACTGGACTCGAATATCAGCTGGCCGTGTCCCGTGCGGCCGCTGCACAAGATTTACAAGAACATCGTGGCGTTTTCACAACAGCGGTCCGAAGGATTCTCGCAACAATGATGGACCCAAAATTATTGAAATTAACAACCTTTCAACTCATGTGCGGTAGTGGTTTTTTAGTATATTTGGGACTCCTAGTGCCATACTCGTATATACAAGATAGAAATTTAAAAGCTGGAATTGATGCTAAGTATTGCAGTTTATTTGTGAGTGCTATTGGCGGAAGTAATGCTCTAGGTAGACTAGTTTTAGGAGCTCTAACTGCAAAATTTTGCCCTGTAAAGATATCTGCTACCGCATCCTTGTCTGCCGGGATAGTAACCATTTTGTCCAGTCTTTCAAGCAATATGATTTATCAGTTTATTTATTCTGGTGTATACGGCTTCTGCATTTCCTCTGTGCCTAGTCTCCGGGCTATGGTAATTGTGCAGCTTTACGGATTGGAAAAGTTAACAAATGCCACAGGCATGATATTATTATTTCAAGGAATAGGAAGTTTAGTCAGCACACCATTGGCAAGTGTCTTAAAAGAACATTTTGGCTACACTGTTGCATTCAGCGTGGCTGGGATATTCATTACATTAGGTGGTGCATTCATTTTTCCTTTGAATATTATATCTTTAAAAGAAAAGGCTTCAAATAAGAAAAAATCTGAAGGGGTCAAATAAAAAGAAATCTGAAGGGTCAAATAAGTCTGGAACTAACAAAAACTAATTTTAAGTAATTATGATTTGAATAAATGCATTTTGTTGTATCTGGCTTTATATGTATTGCATTTTGTAAATATCGTTTGTACCTACTTTAGGCCTATTGTATTATATGCCCGGATGTAGCAATTTGTCACAACAACCTAGGGACGCAGCTATACTTTTGACGACCGCTTTAAGCCCGTGCTAGACGGTCGCCAACACGCCCCTCCGACCGAGCGACCTTGGTCCGCACCGACCGTGTAGACAGTTGTTTCGAACAAAATTTCATACTACAACGGTTGGGGCCGACCAAGGTCGCTCGGTCGGAGGGGCGTGTTGGCGACCGTCTAGCAGACCTTTTAGCCTAGTTGGTAGTGACCCTGCCTACGAAGCAAGAGGTCCTGGGTTCGAATCCCGGTAAGGGCATTTATTTGTGTGATGAGCACGAATATTTGTTCCTGAGTCATGGATGTTTTCTATGTATTTAAGTATGTATTTATCTATATAAGTATGTTTATCGTCGTCTAGTACCCATAGTACAAGCTTTGCTTAGTTTGGGACTAGGTCGATTTGTATAAGATTGTCCGCAAAATATTTATTTATTTATTTTATTTACTATTGACCGCCGCGGCCAGAGGGGCTACCGCGAAACGAAAACGAGCTTCGTTCGTGTATTTCCCTCTCTCTCGCTCGAATTAGCAAGTGCGACAGAGACGGTGATACACGAACGAAAATGAATTTCGTTTCGCGGTAGGCCCTCAGAGCCAACCACGAAATTCGAAGTTCAGGTATTTCCATCTCTATCGCACTTACTGTATTCGAGTGACAGGTATAAATGTATACGAACTTCGAGTTTAAATTTTCGTGATAGCGTTTATTTCGTATTCAAAATTGTTGCCATGTACAGAATTTGATAAAAATGCTGACGACTCGCACACTCTAGCAAGTTGTTGTGACAAATTGCTAGGTGTGTAATGAATGACTGACTGTACGAAACTCGTTGAGGTCTGCTTGAACTTATCACAAAGGTATATTGCAACACTGAACGGGTTTCGTGTTCGAGCGCATTTTGTTCTGCGACCGGCCGCCATACTCAAACAGAAAGATTGAGATGAAAAGATAAATTTTATAATCATCGGACGTTATTGAAAGTGTTTTAATTTACTAAATGAGTTCTAAATCAGATGTAAATAGAAGGGTACTCGCCATTCAGGCGAAAAAGAAGCGGCATAAATTAGGAAAAAAGAAAAATCGCGAGGAAGAGCACGGTGGTGGAGGACAAGGAAACGGGCTGCGCAACCAGAATCAGAATCGACTGGAGCCCACGCACAGCTCATCCAACGAGACGATCGAGGAGGACGAAGACGAGCAGTATGACAGCGACGATGAGGAGCAGGAGGACAGCGTCGATTACTGCAAGGGTGGTTACCATCCTGTCAAAATCGGAGACTTGTTCCTTAACCGCTATCATGTTACGAGAAAGCTAGGCTGGGGCCACTTCTCCACGGTATGGCTGTGTTGGGACCTTATCGACAAGCGGTTTGTCGCGTTGAAAGTTGTCAAATCCGCGCCCCACTTTACAGAAACTGCCCTAGACGAAATTAAAATACTAAAGTCTGTCCGCGACAGCGATCCCGCGGATCCCAAGCGGAACAAGACTGTGCAGCTGCTTAACGACTTCAAGATAACTGGTGTCAATGGCACCCATGTGTGTATGGTGTTCGAGGTTCTAGGCCACCACTTACTGAAGCTCATTTTGAAGTCCAACTACAGAGGCATACCTCGAGACAATGTGAAGACAATCATACGCCAAGTGCTGGAAGGCTTGGATTACCTACATACTAAGTGCAAGATAATTCACACTGATATAAAGCCAGAAAATGTGTTGATATGTGTGGATGAGACATACATTCGTAAGTTAGCTGCAGAGGCTACTGAGTTACATTCCTTGGGCTTGAGATTGCCCCACTCACTGATTAGCACTGCACCAAAGGAATTCCAAGAGCAAGTAGTGACAGGTAAGATGAGTAGGAATAAAAAGAAGAAATTAAAAAAGAAAGCTAAGCGCCAATCTATGCTGCTTAAAAAACAAATGGAACAAATAGAAGAGATTGAAGAGCTGAAAAAAGTTGAGGTCAGTGAATCGGCTCCCATGTCTCAAGACAATGATGACTCTCCACAGACACCAGAGGAAGCAAGTGTGATTGAGACCACTCGCTCTGAAAATGATACTAACCTAAATGGGTGTAATGACTTGCAAAGGGCAGATGATGAGGCATTTGACACTGACACTGATGCAGTGCAGGTGAGGAGTAAACCACATGGCTGTGGAGATGATGTTGGCACACCCATGTCAGAAGGTGACATGACTGACACCCCTCCTTCCTTTAACTCGGAGTCCACCAAGGGTAAGTCGATGGACAAAAAACCTGATCCTGCTTTTGAAATATGTGAATTGGAAGTAAAGATAGCTGACCTTGGAAATGCTTGTTGGGTTCACCGGCATTTCACAGAAGATATTCAAACTCGACAGTATCGCTCCCTTGAAGTACTGCTTAGCGCAGGTTACGGGACATCGGCGGACATATGGAGCACTGCCTGCATGGCTTTTGAACTAGCCACAGGAGATTATTTATTTGAGCCTCATTCCGGAGATGGCTACAGCAGAGATGAAGATCATCTGGCACACATCATAGAGCTGCTTGGAGACATTCCCAAGCGCATTGCTGCTTCTGGGAAGTATTCTAAAGTATTCTTTAACAAGAAGGGGGAGTTGAGGAACATTACAGGTCTAAAACCGTGGGGCCTGGTCTCTGTGCTCACAGAGAAGTATGAGTGGAGTATGACTGATGCAGAGGAATTTGCTGACTTTTTAAAGCCCATGTTAGACTTTGATCCTAATCGACGAGCCACTGCATACGAGTGCCTTCAACATCCGTGGTTGAAGATAACCAATTCAGAACAAAAAGAAAAGAAGGAAAGGAAAGATAAAGAGTTGCCATCAGTCACCACCACTACAAACACAGAAGAAATGCCGCAGACTGACAAGCCATCAAAGAGGAGGGCCAAAAAAGTGTACACATAGCCCAGATCAGTATACTAGTGTGCATACGCTTTTTCTTTGGTATTTTGTTGTATAACATCATTGTATACACTCATTTTGCTCGCGCTCTGTGTTACTCAAGTCAATCCCTGAGCATTCATGAAATCAGTAGTGTTGACTTACAAGTATTGAGTGTTTTATAATCAAAGTTTATTTATAGATTCGTTTGTGAGTAATTTAATTTGCATCTACATTGTTTAATTAGCAATCCCTAATTTGTATAACAAAATTGAATCCATCTACTGAGATAATGCTGAGACACAGGTTCCTCTTGCTTGTAAAGCTGAGTATAAGATACAGCGGCTGCTGGTATGAGTTGACATGTTGAACAAAAGAATCTTATTGGCATTATTGAATGAATATCTTAAATTACCCAAACTGTACAGATAGCTTTAGGAAAAATTGTGATGTATGACATGTAGACAATATAGGTTTTGTCACATAAATCTTAGGAATTTATTAGTTGACATAGTTCAGCACCTAAATCCACCTAGAAAGTGAGGAGTGTAATGTAAAGTCATGCATGCATACTGTAGCCTGTCAGGTAGTATGTTCACGTAATAGTCTAAGTTTGTGTTTTATCACTATCACAATAGAAATCTCATAATATAAACTTTAGGGAATAAGACAGTATTTGTAATGCCACACCTCCGAGACTGCCTTTTTATATTTTGATGAGTCATCTAAATTTAACATTGACTGGAGTGCAGATATTCGGGAGGAAGTATAACACGGTGTCCTCTGATCCAGCTCATAGTTATTATTTATCATAGATCCCAATTTACATGACCATTTGTAATTATTATATCTGCAAATTTACATAAATAAAACGTCAAAACGAGCTTGTTATTATGAGTTTTAATATTATGTAGTATTTCCTTCATTAAATCAATAAGGAAACTCCCCATTTTGCGTACTAGCGTGCGTTTTGTGCGTGGCGTAGGCAGGAGTGGGGCGCATCTTCGTGGATGTCATTGCATTCACGTTGTTTTATAATACCTAGGCACTGTTGTAATTTAATCAGTATTTTGTGTTCTGACACGCGACACGCTTGGCGTAGCCACAATGGCAATGAATAAAAGAGTTGTACACAGTACACAGATGACCCTACTACAAGCATCTGAATATTTCTCTAAGGTGGAGCAGGAAACGTTATTGTGCTCCGACTCGTATTACGTACCAGTATCTCTTATATCTATGGCGTGTTATGTACTTATGAGTCGGTTGTAGTTTCATTACATAAAATGCATATAGCTATATCTGCTACCTATTCTATTCTACATACCTACATTCCCATAGTTCTTATGAAGGCTGTGCCGTGCCAGTAAAAGTAGCCTTATACCTAGAGGTTGGAAGTTACATAAGTGCCAGTTAACTAACTTAGTTAAGTGGGAAAAAGATAAAAATTAAATTTAACTATTGTAGTTGATTATAATTATTTAGTTCCATCACAATGTCAAAAAAGTAACGAGAGCTATGATAGCCTAGTGGTTCAATCAAGCACTTGGCAGTCAAACGAATATCGCGGGTTCGACTCCCGGCTCGTAGCGACGAGTTTTATGGTACCGAATATTATTTAATTACCATTGGCTTTTCGGTGGAGAAGCTACATACATCTGCGAAGGAATACAAAGGTGCATATGAAGTCCCCAACCCGCACTGGGTCAGCGTGGGGACTAGGTACCTACCTACTGCCTTCCATCCATGTGAAGTCATATGTGAAGTAGACTGCTCAGCACAGACAACGAGGAGAAAAACGTGTGCTATAGCTAAAGTTGCACTCGTTTTTAGGGTTCCGATACCTCAAAAGGAAAAAACGGAACCCTCATAGGATCACTCGGTTGTCTGTCTGTCCGTCTGTCACAGCCGATTTGCTCCGAAACTACTGGACCGATTGAGTTGAAATTTGGTACACATATGTAAATTGGTGACCCAAAGATGGACGCGTAAAGTAAATTAATGAATTCTAAACAAGGGGCCACTTTTGGGGGGTTAACTGGAAAATTAAATAAAAAAGTTACGCAAACTGTATTGTGTGACATATCAAATGAAAGGGGTTGTTGTAAGCATGTCAGATATTTTTTTTTATAATTTTAGCAAAAACAGATTTGATGTAATTTAGGAAAAAAGACGAAAATGGACCATTATCCCCCTTATCTCCGAAACTACTAGGATTAAAATTCTGAAAAAAATATGGAAAATAGTTCCTTGCCTAAAGATTGCAGGAAAACCTATAAGAAGTTTGAGTATTCAAAAACACTTACGGAACCCTCACCACGCGAGTTGAATTCACACTTGTCCGGTTTTTTTTATATGTGCATGGTCAATAATTATCTAAGAGCGAAACTCAGTTTGACCCGTATGTTCCAATTGAATTGCAATTTGGCACAAATACTTTCAAGAATTTTCATGTTCACAATGTTAAATTTCAAAATCGATGCCATTTTCCTAATTTACGTCCCAAAAAACCATAAAAACGACACCCATATTTAGACATTTCAACCCCATCGCACTCCAATAGGGGAGATGGTACATCACGTCCGCCACGTTCGATTTTAAAATCGTTGTTGTTTTCGTAATCAGCGACCAGCGACCCGATAAAGCAGAGAAATATACCCATGTTGATTTTCAACATTGTCACCACATTTCCCCCATTGTCATTTAGGAGTTGAATTCTCAAAAAACCTGAAACACGTGTTCACTCATTTATCGCTAGGAATACTCTTGTGAAGTTTCGAATGAAATAGTCTTACTTATTTTGTTTCCCCTTACAAACTTTGGACCCCCATTTCACCCGCTTAGGAGGTGAATTTTTAAAAATCATTTTTTAGGGCACCCGAACTTATAAGGAATGTGCTAACTTTGGAATCTCTATATCCAACGGTTTGGGCTGTGCGGTGATATGTTAGTCAGTCAGTTTCTTCTTGTATATAATTATCGACTCTACATATCAACTCTACATATTGACTCTACGTACCGAGTCTACATACCAAATCTAGGTACATACCGACTCTACATATCGACTCTAGATACTGACTCTACATATCTGGACCCTCATATAAAATTTCACCCCCTCTTTTAAGGGGTTGGGTGAAGATTTCTAAAAAAAATGATGCACGATTTTTTTGTTAGTCACAAATAGTCCGCATACCAATTTTTAGTATCAACGATTTTGAGGGCCTACCGCGAAAGGCATTCGAAGTTTTCCCTCTCTGTCAGACTTGCGAGTTCGTACGTAAGTGAAACAGAGAGGGAAAACTTCGAATGCCGTTGGTGGTAGGCCCCCAGAGTAAGATAAACCCAAAAAAATCGAATTCTGAAAAATTACTTCATGTACACTTTTTTTGAAAAACTCCCCTGTCTCTTTCTAAGTGGTCTTATATGAGAGAGACGGATAGCGCGAGAGAGCTCGAGAATATATCGCGGTCATCTTGTGCCAACCATTTTTGTACAAATCTAATAATCTCGATCGCACTTTGATTCTGACATCTGTTTGACAGTGTGTGACAGTGACAGGAGAGGTGACACATGGGGGTGACAGTGACACACATAAAGTGCACATTCAGAGGGCCTACCGCGAAATGATATTCGTTTTCGTTCGTGTATCTCCCTCTTTGTCGCTCGAACTAGCAAGTGCGACAGAGATGGAGATACACGAACGAAAACGAATATCGTTTCGCGGTAGGCCCTCAGTTCAGTCAGATCATATGTTGCGTTGCCGATAGAATAGAAGTTTTACGGCTTAATTTTATTTATTTGTTGATTGACCTGCTGCTTGGCTTATTCTTGTTGGTTTTCGTTACCAGATTTGTAAACAATAAATGTCCATTCCGCCAAACATCAGAGATGGTTTCAAAAATATGGATAGATCTTTCTGGATGGACAAACGCTGCATTGCGGCGGGCAGTCCTACGTAATGATCTTGATTTAAATATGTATACAAAAATCTGAATCAAGTAAGTATATAACACGAATATGCTTTTAACACATAGGTGTCGTATTTAGGATTTGAGGATTTTATAGGAAATTTGTATAATCTACATATATGTTTGATATTGATTATAAAATGTATGGGTAATTGCCGTTACGAAACTGTAAAAAGTTAAATCGTAGATTAGATTACGAGACTTAACTATGTACTTTTTTTTTGCAATCCACCCCTATAATCTTTATTTCAACAATTAATCATAGATACACATGGTTTTTTTAAAATAAATAATACATGATTACTTGTCCATAGAAATAGGCTTGTGCCCTAAGATATTTTTACGATGTCATTCAAACCAGTTTTTGGAGAGGAACTAGTTATTTACGATACAAGTGTAGAAAATAGGAAATTCGCAACGAGTGGCGATAAATTAAAACACGACCGAAGGGAGTGTTTTAAATCGACACGAGTTGCGAATTACCTATTCGCACATGTATCGTACAACGTTTTACAGTACATATACTCTTTAAAGTTTCAACATATGCACGGAAAGTGCTCATTTGCGCACTAGTGCGGGAAAGTAACACCATGTGTACTGTAAAAATATTTTTATGGGAGCAACTACAATTAAAGAACAAATGCCCAAAAATTGAGTTAAAGACGGACCTCGCTGGGGGCAACTGAAACATTTCATACTAATTGACATTGAAGTATGATGTCACAGTTTGATATTTGTACTAATAGTTGTATGGAAAATCAAGTAAATTGCTATTTTGGTGTGAAATACTGTGTTTAGGTCCATAGGTTGTTGTACAATTTTGTTCTTACAAAAGTGTAAGGATTCTATTGGTAAGCTTAAATTTACTTTTGGACAGTAAAGAAATGCATAGTTTTTCTACACTTTCAAGGTCCTGTTTCTTTTTACGTTTTTTAATTACATTTCGTAATTTATATTTTATTACAATTATTTGATGGTTTACTTACCATTTTTTTAACGTTATCAATTTTAACATGATGAAACTACCCTATTCTTTTCTTAATGAGTATATGATAATATACCTATATATTTTTTTCAGGTCATTTTTCAATCACTACAATGAAAAGTTTGGGTCATCTTTGGATTTGGATTTTAGCCTACTTCTATAGAATTGTTAAAAAGAGATTGGCTCATATTGGTTTGGGAACATCAATAAGTCTTACAATGTTCATTTTACTTAAATGGCGATTTTCATGTTCCACTATTCAAACGGAACTATATGTGAAAAATATTGTAAGTAATTTATTTTTAGCACCATATATTTTGGTCTCGTATTTTATCTTCTCGGTACGAGGGTTCTTACGGATGCACTTTGCCTAAATGGGATCTATTGTGCAATTTTGTTCTCTTAAATACATTTACCCTGACTGGAGGAGGCCTTCACCCAATGAGGGATCCAAATTCAGCACAAATAAAGCCATAAAATATTAATATATATATAGATATATAATATATATATATACAATTCAAGTGTAATATGGAATAAAAGTGCATAACGATAATATAACTAGCTGATGATGGGATCCTGGAGAAATCGAGGGAACTCTTCAAATTTTATAGGCAAACTTGAAGCAATTTGGCTACTGATTTGAAGTCGGTTAAAACTTTGTTTTTAAAGTAAATTATCTTAGCGTTGCATATGTGGCCGACTCAACATTTATAATTTCTTATGCTGAAGAACTACAGGTTTAAGTTCAATGCTTGTTTATTTATTTTACACTGTCAGGAGTAATGTTACCTGACGTCACGCAGGCAAAGTCACGTGATCAGTTTCTTTGAATTAAAATTTTTGTACTTTTTCGATAAAAATTAAAAAACGAAGACCTTATTGCAAATCTCCAGCATGAGGCGAATCGAATGACATATCATTTATCAAGATCGGACCATAACTGTAGATCTGATGGCATGTACAAAAATCGCCCTCGTGTAATATATATATAGATAGATAGATAACGGCTTATATAACGAAGAGTCTCGATCTAGACCTCAAGAGACTCGCTAGGTGGCTGGATCAAGGGTCAATACAGAAGGCGGTACTCCTGGACACTGCGCGGCCGAATAGTCAGGAGTGGGGCATGCTCCCGGGATTTCTCAGAAGTATCAGGAATTCCCGGGATTTAAAAAAAACTCAGTATTGGTTCTGGCAGGTCTAAATCCCGATTCTGTGGTACTTTTCGGTACTGAGTATTTTTTGTATTTAAATGACAAATTCTTGAAATAAAATGCCAATTTTATTTCAATTATATAATTCTCATATCATCATCATCATCATATCAGCCGAAAGTCGTCCACAGCTGGACATAGGCCTCCCCCAAAGAGTGCCACAATGACTAGTCATGCACCACCCGCATTCAGCGGACTTCTGCGAACTTTTAGCAGGTCACAGTCCACCTTGTGGTGTCTACCCACACGCTGGTCACCACTCGAGAACCTTCCCGCCCCAACGGCCATCGGTTCTACGTACAATGTGCCCCCCGCCCACTGCCACATAAGTTTAGCAATTCGGAGGGCTATATTGGTTACCTTAGTTCTACTGCGGATAGCCTCATTTCTGATGCGATCACGCAGAGAAATATATCATATATAATTGTAAATAAACACAATCGGGAAAAATAATCGAATTAACAAAAGACCACAAGATAATTTGTTTAAGACCTACATATAAATCATAATAGATGCAAAATAAAAATAAAAAACTGTATAAATATTAAGCTTTTTGTCTTTTATGTCTCATCATGATTAGATTGTTTTGTTAACATAAGTAACCAACATATATTAATGAACCTCTAGGTCTTTATGCTTAGTCTGTTGGTACTCCATGTGTACCCCATTTATATTTGTTTATGGGACTGTTTGTGTTCTAATGAAAAAAAAAACTTGCTGCATATATAATGTTGTAAATAACTAGTAAAGTAATATTACTTAGGTATTGCTATTTCACTACTATATTTTAATTTTGTTAAGTTTATGCGTACTTAATGACTCAAATAGCATGTCAATGCTCAGTACCGAGAAGTACCGAAGAACCTGGAATTCCCGGTTCTGGCTCAGTACCGGAAATCTCAGTCCCGGTTCTTGGAGTGGTACTGCACTCCCTAGTCAGGAGGTTCCTCTCTCTGTCGCCCTGACCACCGGTGGCTTAGACCCCGCCTCGCTGCGGCGGCACCCTAGGTTAGGTTTTTTGTAATGATTTTATGTTTTGTATGTAAGTTTTATATTTTAATTTTTATATAATTATTGTAAACATCTAGATAACCCCTGACAAAATATGAATAAAGAGAATAATAATAAATACATTTATAAGAAATCCAAACATATTGTTTTCCAGTGTGCTGACTACCAAAGTGGGACTTCCATCGGCAACCTTTGTGGCGAACTATGTGAATCACACAGCATATCTTCGTTTTCCTGTCACAATTCATATACGGCCAAGGAAACAGTGTTCTCAGGAATCCGAGGCAACCACAGTGTGGTGTTCAAGTTACCTAGAAGAAAATCAAATCATGAGGGGCTGCACTGGTTAGACAATTCTAATAAAAAGATTTATCCTTCCGAACTAGATTTTTCAAATATGATTGTCACAAATGTTAAACTTAAATTTAATATATTTTTAAATCACATTGATTCTCAGAGAATGTCATATGTTAATTATGCACAGAGTCATGATCTTAGAGAAATTGAAATGGAAAATGTTTGGTATTTATTGCAAGACAATGAGTATCTAGCCTTGTTGTTGTATGCCAAATTTGATATTTTTCCTCACTTGGAGGGTACCTGTGGGTCACTGTATGCTGTCCAGAAATTGAACACAATATCAAGGTATTGGCACCTCATTACACTTTACGACAGCAAGAGTGAATGGGTGAGGAGACTCAAGTTGTCTGTGATGATACTAGATTTCTTGTTACGTCTAGAACATGGTTTACCTGAACCGCTCCATATCTGCGATGTGAAGATGGACCATTTTGGTATAACTAATGATTTCAAGAAAATTAAATATCTAGATCTCGATGCTGTTCACCCTCACAGTGTAACTAACAGGATTACAGGAGATGGTTCACGTTGCAAGCAGCACAGTGATTGTGATTTTATAGACTGTCGATCTTTTTGCAACTTGGTCACATTTAAATGTCAACATGGGGTGGCTAATAATAATCTGCAGATCGTGTGTGAGAAGATATTCTTGGGGTGGGTGATGTCGGGGCGGGTGATGGTGCCAGGGTTGTTGCTAGGGCCCCGGGCTCCGCGCGTCCTTATAGACCTGTTGGAACTCTGCGCCAACCCTGACACTGAGACCGATACGCCGCGAGCGCCTGCTTCTAAACAAGTCAGGAACCGACTCCATAAACTGCTCTCTCATTTATCTCTATCTTAAGAAATGAAATGCACTGTGATAATACTGATAATTAGCTTAGATATGTAGATATACATTTTCTAGTCACAGTTTTGAAATATATTTAAGTAGTTAATTTTAATCGTTTGTAACAATCAGTACCTGCAATAATTGGAGTGACAATAAAGTTACACCAATTTGTGATAGTTGTTGTATTGTAGAAACTTCGTTAATAAGTAGAAAAATAGATATTTGATTCTCATGTGCCTTTTGATGAGATCTGGAACAGTTGTTCCATTTAGATATGTACTAAAGTATGTAAACAACTAGATTGCCAACATGATCTTCCTCACAGAAACCGCAATAAAATGGACGTTATTAAATACGTCTTATCGTAGTCATTCTGCACTTTTTAACTTTACAAATGGTCACTCTTGTAAAATTCCAATTCTAAACTTGAAGTTTTAGTACATTCTCGTACCTATTACTGATATTAATTAAAGCACAGTTACAATTATTAGGGATATCGGCCCACGATCAAATTACATAGATCCATATCGTTCGGATAAAAATGTGTTTCTTAGGGATTTTTTAAACGGATGTTAATAGTCACCGAATAGTATCAAAATAAATTTCTTATTGGGCGTAATTGAACCCAATTTAAGTAATTTTTGTAGTTTGATTTTTCTTTCCAGCTACGAGTAACCAATATAAAGGCTCAAAGTAGGCTCTTGTTTCGGAAGTAAAATAAAAATAATCATCCTGCCATTAAAATACGTGAAGGCGAACGAAACCAAAAAAATGGGGAGGTAGCTTCCCCCCATTCCCCATGATGTGTTGTCCCCATTTTTAGGGTTCCGGACCAAAAAGGTAAAAACGGAACCCTTATGGTGGTGCGACTTCGTCCGTCTGTCTGTCTGTCACAAAGTCAAATATCTCAGGAACTACTAATGCTATTGATTTGAAATTTGGAATAGTTGTAAACAAAGTTAATCCTCGTGTATGGAATATGAAAATTTTTAATATATACTTTTAATTTGTATACAAAAGGGCGGATAAAAGGGGGGGCAAAAATTCAAAGTCTAGTTAGTAGGCCAAGTGGGGTATCATTTGAAAGGGCTTGAATTTGTCATTCTAAAACAGTTTTTCTTTTTTTTCTACGATGGTAAAATTTTGATTTATAAAGAAAAATGTTGAAAAAAATACCATTCCCCCCTTATCTCCGAAGTTAACCAAGCGAAAAATTTGAAAATAATATATATTATTACTATTAACGTGAATATTACCGGAAAAGTATAACGAGACCTCTATCTAGCGTAATTTTTTTTTATTCTTCAAAATCATATGTTAATTTTGTTTGTAATTGAATACTTCTGTGTTTAATTTTTTTTCTTAAAATTCATATGAAAGTGTTCTGAAAGTACCTTCTAGCAAATAAAAAAAGAATTATCGAAATGAATTAACTTGATAAAGAATTATCGCAAAAAAACCAAGATACCGTAAGGGAAATGTATTAACGTGCCACCGTAGAACCCTATCGCAATAAGGTGACATACTACTCGAGTTTGAGTGACAGCGGCATGTCAATTGCGACAGGGTTCTACGGTGGTACGTGAATACATTTCCCTTACTATACATACCGATATCCTTGGTCGCGCAAGTTAGTAACAAAATGCACCGATAAATGGCGCTGTAGGTACTCATGAGGTGGGGCAAGACGGGTGTGTTGTATGATATTTCGTACGGAACCCTGGGTGCGCGAGTCAGACTCGCACTTGACCGGTTTATATTTTATTTTTGTCTCGTTCGCTCGTTACTGTTATCTCGCCTGCGCACAGACCAACTCGCGAAATTGTAATAAAAATTCATAGCATCAAAACTAATGATTATTTCGGAATTTGAAACGTTGAGTTTTTTTTAGGTAATATCTTTAGATATTACCTAAAAAAACACAAACACACATCTTCGACGTATTTATACGTCGAAGATGTGTTTTTATTTATTTGAAATAAGTAAAAAACAACAAACGAACACAATAAAAAAAAAAAAACATAAACTAACTTAAAATATGTGAACCTAAACTATATGTACATATTTCCCCCTAATCGCTGCCACCAGGCAAAGTGCCCATAAGACTGGCTGCGTTGCCCCGC
The DNA here is from genome assembly GCA_932294315.1 of Epinotia nisella. Taxonomy (NCBI): domain Eukaryota; kingdom Metazoa; phylum Arthropoda; class Insecta; order Lepidoptera; family Tortricidae; genus Epinotia; species Epinotia nisella. The sequence continues at coordinate 12,702,285 of OW028685.1, read as the reverse complement.
CGAATGGCTATGCCAATACGCTGAGCGAGGAACGAGCCAGCCCTGCGTTCATCAGAGGACCGGATGAGCATATCGCTTACCTTTTTAAAAAGCTTAATTGCATCCGGTCCCGAAGGCGGCGCTTTGCTGCCTCAGCCTCGGCGGCCGCTCCGCCAGCCCTCGACGACGTCGTGCCCAGGTGGGACGGCGCTAGGGTATCAACACACGTAGCGTCCCAGACTAAAGCCCGTGCTAGTGCCGTGCGTTAATTTGTTTATTTTATGAACTTTGTTTTCCACTCATAAGGTGTAGAGTCTCAGCAAATCGTAAAACACAGAAATGGATAACAAAGGGTATAAAACTAGGCTGTAAAAATAAACGGGCCCTACGTTTTAAACACTATAAAGAGAAAACTTCAGAAAGTAGATGTGCTTACAAAGTCTATTCAAAAATGCTACTCAACTGCATAAATACTTCTCAAAGGCTACATAATTATAGATTTATACAGAATTCTACTAGTAAAAGTAAAGCATGTTGGAATATTATCAAAGATAATCCGGATCAGCGCCTCACAAATCAACATTATATTACTGAAATTAAGAAGGATGGTACTATGATCATAAACCCCACTCAAATAGCACATGAATTTAATAGCTACTTAGTTCAACGTACAAGTATTAATACAAGCTCAAACATAAAAAATACAAATTCTAAACTGATCAATAATACCATATTTCTCACTCCTGTAAGCCACAGCGAAGTAAACAACATTATACGATCACTGAAAAACACAAATTCCACGGGTTATGATGGATTATCAACTAAGATTTTGAAATTATGTATTGACGAACTAGTACCAGTTATAACTTATCTAATTAATTTATCTTTTGAGGTGGGATGCTTTCCGGAAGCTTTGAAATTGTCAATAGTCACACCACTATTTAAAAAAGGAGACAAATCCGCAATGTGTAACTATCGGCCGATAACGCTCATACCGGTCATATCTAAGATATTCGAAAAAGCCATGCATAAAAGGATCATGTCATTTTTAGAGAAATATCAGATTTTAAAAAGAGAACAAAACGGCTTTCAAAAAAATAAAAGTACGACACTTGCGACTTTTAACCTTGTTAACAATGTCATTCGAAATATTGACAATAAGAAACCGGCAGTTGTAGTGTTCTTCGACATGTCAATGGCATTTGATTTCGTGTCACATGAACTACTAATTACAAAGCTTCATAATTTTGGGATGAGAGGACCAGCTCTGCAATGGCTCAAGTCATACTTAAGTAACCGGCAACAGTGTGTTGAGATAAGAAGCTCTGTAAACTCAACTATGGTTCATCACAGGTCTTCATACATGAAAATTAGCCTAGGAGTGCCACAGGGTAGTGTACTAGGTCCACTCCTTTTTCTGCTATATATCAATGACCTACCAGATATAACTACACACCAATGTACTCTTTTTGCTGATGACATATCAATTTTAGTGACATGTAATGATGAAATGCAATATAATAATGACATCAATAATACTATACAATCTATAATCGAATGGCTTGAATTTAATAATTTATCTATTAATATTAATAAAACTCAATTTATCCAATTCCGTAGTGTAAGGAATAATGGAAAGTTACTGGATGTCCGATACAATAACACACCAATTAAGGAAGTTGATACTGTAAAATTCTTAGGAATCATCTTAGACATGTATTGTAGTTGGAAAAACCATATAGACACAGTGTGCGACAAGCTCTTAAAATTTGCATATGTTCTAAAACGACTTCGCAACATATCTGGTTGGAACACAGTACTGATGGCATACCACGGATGTGTTGCGTCTCAGTTAAGGTATGGACTCCTTGTATGGGGTAATTCCAGTGACGCGCTTAGGGCGTTCAGAACACAAAAGAAATGTGTAAGGGCAATGTGTGGGGTGCCTCAACGGGAATCCTGTAGGCCATTGTTTGCAAAACATGAAATTTTGACATTACCATGTATGTATATTTTTGAAGCAGCTGTTTTTGTAAAAAAATACCCAAATATGTTCAAAAAAGCTAAAGATATAAATCATAGAAACACAAGAAACCCGAACAGACTTGTAATAGATTTTGTTCCCAGGAGTTCTCTTTTCATGAAAAGTAGTTATTATATGTGTATACGAATATTTAATGCTCTTCCAGATAATGTTAAGGATCTCCCTCTCAATTCATTTAAAGCACAACTTTATCGCTGGCTGAAAACTAAGATGTTCTATACTACAGATGACCTGTTTTTCCATGTTAGATGATATCAAGTAGAAGTTAGAAAAGTATTTAGTTAGGTTTAGTTAAGTTGACATTTGCATGCTAAACTAGCAAAATATGTTTTAGTACCTACAGATTATTATATTATCACCACCTCATTGTTACCATGTTTTGAGCAAATAAAGAATATTTCATTTCATTTCATTTCATTTCTAGACGGTCGCCAACACGCCCCTCCGACCGAGCGACCTTGGTCCGCACCGACCGTGTAGACAGTTATTTCCAACAAAATTTCATACTACAACGGTCGGGGCCGACCAAGGTCGCTCGGTCGGAGGGGCGTGTTGGCGACCGTCTAGCAGACCTTTAAGGGCCGTCCCTGTTGCCAAGGCACGAGAGTCATCCCGTCGGGTCTCTTGCCGTGCTAGGCCATTAGGCTCTAATGTGGCCGGCACGCTTGACACTGACCAGATTTTAGTTACACTTATATAATGTTAAGTACCTAAGTAACTATTTTTTGTGGTATAATGTTTATTTTTAATTAATAGGTAAGATTCGTGTTATTCCAGTAGGTCGTTTTAAAATGAGAACCAAACTATGTTTGTATGGAGAGTCGAAATGAGTCGACCGTGCTAAAGACTCTATCAACTCTCGTAAAAATCAAAAGATTTTTCGAAATTCCCAACTGCTTTTGTGCAAATAATATAGCCTAGGTACATCACTCCCACGATTAAGAAGAATCCAACAACACCTCGTATATGTCGAAATGCGTCAAACGGTTTAGGCTGCAGGGCGTGCCAAAGAATAAGACATTCACACATATATACATACATATATACATACATACATACGCTCGAAAAAGGGCTTAGAACGCCATACAAAATGTATAACGGCCGGACGTATAATACACACCTAAGCATGTTAATATTTTTGGATATGTATACATACTAGGTAGGTAATATAAATGCGAAAGTGTCTGTCTGTCTGTTAACTCTTCACGATTAAACCGCTGAACCGATTGATATGAAATTTGGTATGGAGATAGTTTCAATCCCGGGGAAGGACATTGGAACGTTTTTATCCCGGAAAATGGGGGATGAAAGTTTGTATGGAGCGAGTTCCACGCGGACGGAGTCGTGGGCAGAAGCTAGTGGACTATAAATGTAACAGTTATAGTCAGTAGAACATAAATAAATTTAATTACATATACAATAGGCTTGTGTTGTGACCCAAGTTTTTTTTACGATGCCCTTCAAACTAGTTTTTGGTGAGGAACAAATTAAAGCTACAACTACTATTAAAGAACATAAATACCCAAAAAAATTAGCTCGCTGGCGGTAGCCGAAACGCTTCATACTAATTGACAGAAAAGTAAGTATGACGTCACAGTTTGCTATTTGTACTAGGTAGTTAATTGTAAGGAAAATCAAGTAAATTGCTGTTTCGGTCGTGAAATACTGCGTTTAGGTCTATAGTTGTCATACAATTTTTTGTTTCAATAAAAAGCGTAAGGATTCTATTGGTAGCTTTAAATTTACTCTTGCACAGTAAAAAATTGTATATTTTCAAGTATTTAGTAACTTCCATATCTTGTTAAGATTTTATTTTATATTTTGTAATTATATACTAGGTAGTATAATTACACGTGAACTAGTCAAACCCCTTCGTTATAGCTTCCGGTGCACAAGTGCCCATAATGCTCACCCCGCCTGATGGCTATGGACAATTGGACAGTTTCTGCACTGGGGGTCCTCTCCCTTTTGCCTAAGCTGACGGCCTATGTCACGCACAAATTGTTTCGCGTCAGCACCTCAGCAGCCCGCCGTTTCTACCACAATTTACTACAATAATTTGATGGTTTACTATCCATTTAGCAACACTACATTTACATTATCAATATTAACATGAGGTCACTACTCTATTGAGATGCCTAAAATATGCGACCATCCTTCGCTAACTACCCGCACCTTTTTTAAGATCCCTGTCTTAACAGCAGGCATATTCAGGATCACCTAAGAAATTATTACGTAGGTAACATCAATGCCAACATTAAGACTTTGATGACAAACCGCAAGGTTTTCCTTAGAATTAGGTAATTGACATGCGAAATACTTTATCCAAATCGGTCTAAGAGTCAATTTGAAGGAAATTGCAACTTATACAATGCGTGCTACAGCTGATTTGTGTCAGCTGCAAGATAGGTAGGTACTACATACGTGATCAACTGATCATCTACCATTTGATAATTTGGTATGAGCGGTCCATAACACAACAAACCAATGTGACTACCGAAAGTTTGCCAGAGGTCACAATTAATTTAGGTTGGCGCTATATGGGTAACGCGACGCATGCGCGACGCTGCGGGCGACCTTCCCGCGTCCTTCCCTACTGGCAGTTGGCAGTCGACGGCGTACGCCGTACCGCCGCACATGTTGATAAAGGAGACAGCCGACATAGAAAGTGGATTAACTTTCGCTTTCGTCGCGTTTATAGATAAACATCCGAAAGGTCCGTCGGGAGCGTGTATTAGTGTGTGATGTGCGTGTAGTTACGGTAGCGGAGGCTACGGGATTCTGAAGTTACAGGCGCGAAAACAGGTTAGTTACCTACTTACAGCTTATATACTGTAAACAAAAATGCATGGCGCAACTTACATGTTTCATGTGCTCAATCGAAACGTTCGTAAACTGTTTTTCTAACCTAAGTATAGTAAAAAGGGTTAATTGCCACTTGCACAGGCTCTTTAGCCGGTTTATTTTGATAACGTAGAACTGTGACCTTGACCTATGTCCCAAGTTCAACGCCCGTTAACTGACTTTACGTTATGTAAGGTTAGGCATCTTTGGCACTTTTCTACCTATATTTGATAATTAATCAAATCAACGCTATCTCACTTGAGTAGGTACACGTACGTACATAGATAGGTACCTATCTACTTTACTTTAACCATACCTACTTTAAAATAACTTCCCAATTTAGGATCTAGTGCCTACCGTACGTTTTTTTCTAACTTGGTAGGTAACGACCTAAGTATGACGGAAAATAATCACTGTTGTTTTGCAAAGCTACTTATTAGGTAACGTCATTTGGCAATAATATTTGGCCCTTCTTTGACTTTAGAGCATTTCGTTATCCCACCTAGGTACCTACATATATTATCGGTATCGGAAACACACCATTTGTCATTTTACGACATTAGGTAGATATATATGTACCCACTTACATAAAGATAACTGTCTTATCTTAAAAGATCTACTACGTAAATATTATTTATCATGGATATGCGTAGGCAGACGGTTAGTTAGTTAGTTAGTTTTACTGGGCATTTTCCGCAAATCGACATCCAACGTGCCTATTTTGCGTGAAAGGATTAGACCGGTTTCCTCACGATGTTTTCCTTCACCGAAAAGCTAATGGTAAATATTTCGTACATAAGTTCCGAAAAACTCATTGGTACGAGCCGGGATTCGAACCCACGACCGCCGCTTGACAGTCGCATGCCTGAACCACTAGGCTACCGTAGCTTCGGCTTAGGCAGACGGTATTTGGAAGATAAAATACCTTCATCATTTCCTTGCCCTTGTCCCATTTACTTGGGGTCGGCGCAGCATGTCTTTTTCTTCCATGACCTTTCTCTGTCAGCCGTCATCTCATCAAATATTTTTATTATATGATGTAACTAAAAATTTACTGCTTTCGCAATTTTTCCTTTATCTGTGCTATAAAACGTTGCTTCGTACCAAAATTCAAGATTCTGAGTTCACGGGATGTAGGTACCCTGTAGGTTTTGATTCCCTTGCGATTTTCGAAAATTTGAGGAAATTTGCGGCATAAACGGCTGTATCTTTTGATTGCGTTAGCTTAGAAGTTTGATTTTTTCACAGCTCCAAGGGACAGTAGACAATACAATACAAATACTCTTTATTGCACACCTCACACAAACAAAGCAGTTACAGAGAGAAACAATACAATAACATGTAGGTAGAGGTAGACAACAGGCGGTCTGAGAGTAGACCTGAGTATTTGATATAAATTTTAGCTTAATACCTCCATGCGTTCCTGAGAAAAAGGGTCTTGACAAACGGACGGACGGACGGACAACAAAGTGATCCTATAAGTGTTCCGTTTTTTTCCTTTCGAGGTACGGAACCCTAAAAAGGATTGGCAACGCGCTTGTAATTCTTCTGGCATCGCAAGCGTCCATAGGCTGCGGTGTCTGCTTACCATCAGGCAGACCGTATGCTTGTTTGCTACTTTCGTAGTACTACCTATAGGTATAAAAGGGGGAAGATTATCTTGTTTCCACATGAGAAAACGTGAATCATTTTGGCGAATTCTAAAGTATTGTTTTGTTTTTGGTAACTTTGGTAAGGTTAAGCTAATCCACAAGGAACGAGTTAGCTATGAGCCTATATCAGTGTACCTACGCATGATCTGGCGTCATATGGTGCCATATCGTGTAAAAACTCTCGTGTTTTTTTTCCTCGTTGGACCTGCAACGTTTGTTGCGGGACAACCTCCTTGGTGACCTTAAGAGCCTGTTCACACCTATCCGTAACTGGCGGTGTCGGATCCGACAACGGCACTTTTTGTTTGGAGCATGCTCCGATAAACAGTAAGCATGTTTTCCTAGAGTTAGGTAGGTACTTGACCTCCGATATCGTTACTGGATCCGACAATGACAGTTACGGATTGGTGTGATCAATCAGGCTCTTAAGGTCGCCAAGGAGGTTGGTGTGTGTATTGTGTACCTATCTACTCTTGTCGGACGTAATTGTGACAGAAGAGGCGGGACTTCCGCTTCCGACTACCATAATCCAACTAGCCTACAAACGATCATACCTGCACGGACCATAATAGGCATTGAACTCGATCTGTACCTATACGACACTTCATCATCATCATCATCTCAGCCGAAAGACGTCCACTGCTGGACATAGGCCTCCCCCAAACGACCCTTAGATAAAAAAATATACAGAAGAGCTAAATTAAGAACTGGTCTTAGAAATATACGAGGTAGAAGTACTAGTGCCAGACATGTCAACAGAAAATACTTATTTGAATCACGATATTAGTTATGCTCATTTAAGATGTAATAAACAGTTTCATACGGTTTGGGAGACGAGGTATTTACTCAAGTTACTGATATGGAATTCGTTTCATATGGTGATCTTATAAAAAATTCTGATAATATAAGAATTAGGTAATCAATCCGAATGTACGAGTAAATGGCAGGCGGTTATGCTGGCAGTCCCAATAGATGTCATTTCAGTACAAATGTCATGAATGACAGACTGACATTTATTGGGACTTGAAGGTTTAACTCATTGTCCCAATTGATGGCAGCTGGTTTTAACAAATATGTTCATAACTTATAAATAAGTTATTTGTCTTGAAATTGTGATGATGTCGTGATCAATCTTAGTTTATTATTCGCTAGTTAAATTATATTCGTCGAGTACTAGTACCGCGTCGGGCACTAGTACCTTACTCTAATCTAAGGTAGGTACGATACCCTTGCCAAAGCCGTCAGTAGACCGCTTATGCCAATAAATTGCAATCAGCGCGCTGCAATTGCGCTTCCAGACTCGTACAGTAAGGGAAATGTATTCACATACCTTTTTATGCCTTATTGTCATAGAGTAGGAAGAGCGAAAAAGGTACGTGAATACATTTCCCTTACTGTACACAAGACCTATTCTACTTACGAGTTATAAAATCAAAACTGAGTTGATTGTCCTGTCCTTACACTCTCCTTATACAATACGCTTGTGTCCTAAGTTTTTTTTAATACCATTCGAACCAGTTTTTGGAGAGGAGCAAATATTTGTATGAGAGCAACTACAATTAAACATAAATACTAAAAAAAATGAGTTAAAGACGGACCTCGCTGGCGGCAGCTTAAACGTTTCATACTAATTGACATTGAAGTATGACGTCACAGTTTACTATTTGTACTAATCGTTGTATGGAAAATAAAGTAAATTGCTGTTTCGGTCGCGGAATACTGCGTTCAGGCCCATAGCTGTCATACAATACACTGTTGTTTCTATAAAAGATTCTACTGGTAGCTTTATAGACCGCGAGCTACGTGCATTTTTTTGTCAGTCACTTACTCCCGTGCCATAACTTGTTAGTAGGTTAAGAATGTTGTATCATGAAGCCCCGTGGACGTCAGCTGCGGCTCCGTTGGTGGGTTGACCAGAAGCAGCCTCCCAGTTGTAAAAAAAAAACAGTCATTTCCTCCCGGTTCATTTTATCATCAAATGATAGTTAATTCAATATTATGACGATAAACAATCGTCAGCTAACTGTACAGTGGTGGAAAGTCCGTCAGCTGGTCATACGAACATGTTTTTTTTTTTTTTTTAGTCATTTCCTCCCAACTGAAATTTTGTCAGATGACAGTTTATATGCTATTATAAATATATCAACGCGTCAGCTGGTTCTATCGCGGTGGAAAACTCGTCAGCTGATGCCCTGAAGTTTGTCCCTTACATCATGTAACGAAATCCGCCTTTGACCCTCTTCTTTGCCTTTTTACGTGGTTTAATTGTAGTTACTCCCATACAAACATTTTATCCACCACCACAAACAGAAAACTGGTTCGAATGGCACCGTGAAAAAAAACAGCCAATTGTTACAAAAGTCAAGTTATAAAAGGGACCTGGGGCGAGTAAGTGTGGTAGGTTGTGAATCAAGAGCTGCCCCGCGTGGGCGCCTGGGTGCCACTCGATCGGCAATTTAGTGCCAATAAAAATAAATTATTGTCTGATGGGGAGACACGCACTTTACAACAATGTTGCGGAAGGACAATACTATTTTGCATGACTATATTACTTTATAATTATAGGTATTCCAACAAATGTATTTCTGAATGATTCATCCATAATTCTTATTGCAGATAGGTAATATTATACTAATAGGATCTATAATTTCATAGTAATAAGTACCCACGACCTCGATTAAAAGTCGCGTGCTTTTCCGTTCGGCTACAGTACTTAAGTATCTCAAATAAAAGGAAAACTTTGCATCGTCGAAACAAATTGCATTTCTTTGGCGTCGCCACAAGAAAATCAAGTAGCCATTATACGAGGATTTTGCTTGTTAGTATCTGGTTCCTAACCTAACCTAACTCAAAGACATAACCAAAGCCCGATATCACATGGGGAGAATATGGAGAATATATACAAAATATTTCAGACCAACACGATTGAGTTTCGGACAAAATGGCATGTATGTTGGAAATTACAGCTTATATCAAGTTGATGGTTTAGGTTTAGGTTCGCGTCTCTTTTGTCGACAGAAAAGTGGGAAAAGTTAACGGTTATAATGTAAAGCCTAATTTTTGGTTGCACCTTTAATCTGCATAAACGGCGCGGCGTCTTCTCTTATATGATTTCAAGCACTCAAAACGTTTTTAATGTGCACGGAAGCTCTTAACTGTTGACCACAGTAAAAACAACTTTTGTTTTAACTCCATATGTATCTCTATCTCTACCACAAGTTATAAGTGACTCGCGTTTACGTTACTCGCTAGCGACTACGTAAAATATTTGTATGAAGAATCTATTAACAGGCCCTAGCGGTCACTCATAGAACTGAAAATCGGATTTGCACCACGAGTTACTTATACATTTAGTGTAATTAGTCCAGGCAATGAACTGACAACTTTTATGGAAAAAATGTCAAATTTGGAAATAATTTATATAGCAATTTTTTTAATGTAACGGATATATTATCAATTAAATAGTTACCTAGAGGCAAAATCCAACAAAAAATCAGACATCAAAAAAAAAATTGTTCCTAAAAAGTCCGGATAAATATTAATATTTATTTTTATATTTATTTAGGTTCATTTACATTTGCTTTAAAATATTCAATATAAATAAAATAAAAAAGACAATGAATGTTTAATTTAAATCTATATCATTACTTCCGGGTGGAAAGTTTGTTGGATTCTTGAATAAAGCATCTTAAAGTGATCCTATAAGGGTTCCGTTTTTTTCCTTTCGAGGTACGGAACCCTAAAAAGTAGTTTGATGTATTCACAAGGTACTTAAATACAAAATACAGTATGTAGTGGCCTCCTTTTTAAATATCTATCGTTAAGTTTATATAATCACAATTATTTACCAGTGGCGCTAGTGAGCACGTTAACGCCCTCTTAAGTTATGGCCATCGTTCTTGTATTGTATGGTCATCACATCCGTCCACCTTGGAAGAGATGGTCAATCGTGATTTTTTCAACGGTTTTTTTCGTGGTGAATTCAGTAGTTATTATATTTTTTTTTGTTTAATAATCCAAAGTTAATTAACCAAAGTTTAATAAGATATAATAATTTATTTCGCAATGTGTAAGGTTTTATTTTAACAGTGTGGCCAACTACAAACACTGGCCAACTACCCCGGACTTACCCTACTATACTCGCTTTATGACCTATGATGATATTCCGTAACTCTCGCGCAGGTTTCTAATAAGCACATGGGTAATATTGTGTCTTTGATAGTTTGTCAATTCCCCAAGTCGGAACATATAAATGCACTGGAAATTTGATTGCTGACTTAAAAATTAATGGGATATGAACAGTTGTTGTTTTTGCGTTGCTCGTTAGAGAACATTGAACTGTCTGGGTATTTTAGGAGTTCCTAAACTGCGTAGTTATGTCTGAGCAGTGAGCTACCGTGCTTTTATGAACTGGGTTAAACTAATGCATTTACTATCTCTTGGTAGGTGTGAACGTAGAATCAATTAACTTACAACTTAACAAGTTAATTTATTTTTAACGATGTCATTTCTCACGAGCGTAAGTGGCACAATTTTATCTAAAGCGTATGGTCAAATTAAAAGCATCCTATTAGGTAGGTACCTAATAACTTAGTAGGTAAATATTACCGTTGTAAATTACAAAACGGTGACGGTGCGTATTCGGTATGCTAGATAGAAAATCTATTTATTCTTATTAGGTATCTGCTACTATCTTAGCAAGCAATGGCCTGAGATTTAGCTTTCTTCGATTTTAACGAAGTGAATAATGGTTCTTAGGGTTATTGATCCTGAGATCTGAAAAAGTAGTCACACTTACCAACTTAATAATAAATATTAAGTAGGCAACAATCTTACACAAATCGAACTAGCCCCAGAGTAAGTTAAATAAGACTTATGTTAAAGGTTGGTAGTTACTAAACGACGATATATTAAGTAGATAGGGTTTAATACCTTTTTTTGTACGACCGGTTCGCCTAGTGGGTTGTGACGCTGCCTACGAAGCTGAAGGTCCTGGGTTCGAATCCCGGTAAGGGCAAATATTTGTGTGATGAGGTGCTGTCTGAAAACCAGCGCTGTAGGTGTCTGTCTGACACCTCGGCACAATGCTGAGACAGCGACCGTTTCACTGCCGCGAAGACACACACAATGTGTCAATTGTATTGTATGTCTACTCCCTTTATATCTGTGTGTCTTTTGTGTAGTGAATAAATGTCTTCTTTCTTTCTTTCTTTCTATGAGCATGAATATTTGTTTCTGAGTCTTGGATGTTTTATATGTATTTAAGTATTTATACCTATTATATATATCGTCGTCTAGTAACTATAACACAAGCCTTATTGAGCTTACTATAATGCTAGTTCGATTTGTGTAAAGAATGTCCCCTACAATTTATTTATTTATTTAATACCTAAATGCAGAGATAAAAGAGTCCAAGCCTCAGAAACAAATATTCATGCTCATCACATCACACAAAATTTGCTCTTACCGAGATTTGAACCTGGAGCCAATGGTCCTGCCATTGGCTCCATAATGAAATGTCATAATTCAAAGTTTGTATTATCACGGCAGGTCCAGCCCGGGGCGCGGCGGGTGCCTTTGTGGTGCAAGGTGGGTCCAATTTCACGGCTTTCGCTATTCGATAAAACTGCTCTAGCTTTGATTTAGCCCGATGCGTGGCTTAAGTTACGACTTGCAAGATACGCTTGCAAGTCGTACTCGTTTAAAACAGGACCCTGGACCTCATTTTATTGTGATTGTTTTATCTACCTTGAGTGTGGCTTAAGCTTTTTTCTATCAGTTTCTTATCTAAAACTATTCTTGCTTCAATGCTTGGAACAACCCATCTTTAATTGTTTGAGGACAATTTTAATGGGATTGGTAAAGACAACTCCATTCCAATTATGGGCAATATAATCAATCTTAACCCTAATTCATATGTAATTAAAATTGAAATTACATACCAATCCATTAACATTTTACGAACTGTGAATAATATATAAATACAGACTTAGGACTTAGGAGGACTTTTGTACATGTACCTAAATGCATTATTTAGATTTTTCACATCTCATGCTCGAAAAGTGTGTCATATTAGGTTCAATAAGCGGGGCTAAAGTAGTACATTTAGCCCCTAGGGAAAATATGTATACATATTTGTGATTTTTAACACATTTAATTTGTCCAATCAAAACACTTCACCATATTAAATCCACCAATCACAACTCTTTCGAAAAACATTTATCTTTGCTATCAACCAACCAGAATACCTACAGCTACATATTAAAATCGACCAATCAAACATCAGGTGTTTTTTAGTCCCTAGTTCCAAATCATTTAAATCCACCAATCACAACTCTTTCAAAAAATATTTCTCTTTGCTATCAACCAACCAGAATACAGCTACATATTCAAATCGACCAATCAAACATCAGGTGTTTTTTAGTCCCTAATTCCAAATCATTAAAAAAGAAAACGCCTCACGCTAAATTGAACAATGTCTTCGCAGTGAAATTTGTTATTGATTGTGGATGGATAATCTTTGTTTTACTATTTTCTCGCAGTCGACGTGAAAAGTAGAGTGTATAACTCGGGTCTAAAAGCCATATTACCCCTCGAATTATTTTCCCTCGCTTCGCTCGGGAAAATATCCATCTCGTGGTAATATGGCTTATTTTAGCCCCTTGTCATACAATCTACTATTAGTACCGCGTTTTTGCGCGTTTGAATGGTTTACAAAGTAGGTTTATTTGTTTGTCGCCCGCTGGCTTCATTTCGTTTATTTGCGTTAAGGAAATGTTTAAATACGTCCGCAAAAAAACTTTAGACATTTTCTTCGTGTAACGAGTCAAAGGGGTTTTAAAATCTTATTGCGCGATTTGGAAGGTCTCCAAATCGTACATTTTTGCATGCGTACGCGCAACGACATGCGCATCTGGCGGCGGTTTATAGACCGGATTTCACGTGTTTGTTTTACTTGGCTAAATATAAAAAGTCAACGGATAAATAACTGCATTTTCAAGTCACCTCTGCTTCGGAAAATCCGTAGGAACGCAATAAATTCTAGTAAAAACGAGACACGTACGTACTACCTACTACCTATAAGATATGCCAAGACTTATATTTTCCTTGTCAAACCTTTTATCGACCCGACCACAAAGCGATGGATAACGATTCTCACAGCGCTTTGCTTTGCAAGGCGAGAGTTAGTGATTGACATTTCTGAGCGAAATTTCAACCGGTGTGTACCCTCCCCAACGAAGACCCTTACAACTAATTAATTAAATAAAAACTTTAAATAACTATTGTATTAAATAACGTACGTATTATATAAGTAACGTATTGGCCGTTGTGAACCGAATAACCCAGTCTTTAATGTGTAGCAAATTTGGATTCAGACTCTACCATTCCTAAAAACCCTACTGCGTCCTACTGAATTCTAGACCAACAAAGTATGAGTTATAATTGTACGAATATTAAAATATTTTATTGTTTTTGTGAACGTTTTCTACCTTCTATTAGCCATTCGTGTAAGCAATCCATTCTTTTTATATTTATAACAAACTAACACTGACTATGTACTCATATTTTAGAATGAAGTTCTAAACGACGGGTTGTGTAGTAATCTTTTACTCACACATGCCTCTTGCTGGGATGAGGATTGAATGGTCCTGTCCAACACTTTATCCACAGAACACTAAACTGCGAACGAATCTACCAGTATTTCGTACCTGACAGTCTGAGTAAGAAGAAAATACAGAAACAAACTTAAACAGACCTCTTCAAACTCAAACTCAAAATTATCTTTATTCAAGTAGGCCTTGTAACAAGCACTTTCAAATCGTCAGTTAATTTTTTAGAGTAATTTATTAAACAAAGAATAAAAAATATATGAAATAAAAATTGTATAAAAAATACTAGTAGAATGTTTCCAGAAAAACAATTTAATGTCAAAAAACAAAATATAACGAAAATAATAGATTAGAAATTCAGTCACAAGAGTTATATATCGCCCGAATAGCCCGTTTCTGACGGCGTTTCTTCGTCTATAGATGTTACGGCTGTGGCCGTGCTGCCACAAGAGGACATTTTTAGTTTGTATAAATAATCTGTACAACTCATATGAATAAAATTAAGTAATACTAACTATCTTTACCAATTGCATTCCTTACGCTTGAAAAACAAATAAGACAGGTAGTTATAGTATGTAGTTAAAATTGTTGTAAGTAATAAGTGTCCAATAGAGTTATCAAATGTATAAATAAATGTTGGTTACAAAGTTACAAACATTCATTGTCACATAATTACGTAAATGAACCAAACATTAACAATCGAGGATATTTTAAGCGGTTATGTCGTAGTAGTTCGGAATTGTGAAACATTGTTTTGATCGCATTAAGCAAATGTAAACTAAGACACATCTTAAGTATGTTTATTTTGTTTTGTCATATTGATTCAAATAACTAATGAGAAAAGTAATTATTAATGTGTGCACTAAAGTATTGGTAAGTTAGTATTATTAAATAAAAACAAATTATTACTACTCAAATACTTTTATGTCGGATTTAATTTAATTTTTAGCTCTAGCTAATAAATACAATGACATTTTGCGGTTCAGGAGTTATGCATCTACGACCTAAGTGGGTACTACGTATACATATAATGACTATGGATTTATAGTAGACTAGCTTTTCCGCGCTCCGTCTGCGCGGCACTCGTTTATATCGTAGCTCGATATAAACTTTCGCCTCCCCTTTTCACCCCCTTATAGGTGATGAATTTTGGGATAAAAACTATCCTTTGTCCTTCCCCGGAATTCAACGTATCTCGCGCTAAAATTAATTAAATTTCATATCGGTTCAGCGGTTTAAATGTAACAGACAGACAGTGTTACTTTCGCATTTATAATATAAAGGCTTGTTCACGAAAAAAGTAGCCACTGTTGTATAATTCAGGTTTTCAATATGAAATGCCATTTTTTTTACAATTTATTTAAAAAGAAGTCTCTTCACCTATCGTTTTGAGTAGCGTTATGGATATTTATATCAGCTTTTGGGCTAACTTCCGAAATCTCTGGATTGTAGTCTTAGATTTAGTAATTTTCACGTTTGGGTCTTAGAGATTATTTATTTTCCTTTACTCAAATAGATTATCGATGCTATAATGTTCCGCAAATATCTTTCCACTCTTAATTACCGTATGCATACATTTGTTTTAAATCATGCCAGAAATACACATATATCTATGCAATCGTTTTAGCTTTATGCCTAGGATTTCACAACTTTTAAGAAAAATGGATAGATTTTACATTCTTACGCATAAAAAAGAATACTCAGTTGGCTATCTAATTGCAGCTTGAACTACCTAAACCTACTGGATCACAGTGGAGACTTAGTTTGCGATGGCTACTTTTTTTCGTGAACAAGCCTTATCTGGTTCGATTTGTGTAAGAACGTAGAATTAAAGAATAAAATATTTATTTTATTATTTATTTATTGAAATATAATAATTTGTGAAATATATAAGTTCAAAATACTGTGTATTTGTTTTTTCATCACACTTGCTCGTAAATGGTGTTA
Source organism: Epinotia nisella (assembly GCA_932294315.1). NCBI lineage: Eukaryota > Metazoa > Arthropoda > Insecta > Lepidoptera > Tortricidae > Epinotia > Epinotia nisella. The sequence goes on along the minus strand of OW028685.1, from coordinate 12,686,209 downwards.
TTCCATGCCTGTATACAGAAGGACAATGGCCTAAATTGTTCCCGCGGGAGTTATACATTTTCATAACTCCCCAGGAAGTTATGAGCTTGTGTGTGATCTTATTGGTTTATGCAAATCTAGTAGGCCGCGCGCCACAAGAACTGCTATGTGATTAGTTAAAAAAACCTAGTTGGCCACGCGCCGCAAGTATACTACTCTGTGATTGGTTGAAATATTGAAGCTGCGCGCTCCACTTCCACTGATCTGGAAGTGAAGTTGTCAATTTCGTAAATTTTTGATTGCTTCGGTTGTATGAAACTTAGATTTTTCTGTCTTTTGTAGTTATTTATTTCCTCGCAAATGTGATGAAAACCATTGTGTATAACACGGGCGTAAGAATATTGCAGCCTTCGGCGTCGAGCTTCTGATAGACTCTTTGTTTGCAATATTCCACATAAGCTCCTCGTTAAACGATGTACAATTATTTTCAACCATACTTTGCTATGAAATATAATCAACGCATTTGCTCTCGGAAATCAGTTCATGTGGTAAAATGGAAAGGAAATGTGGAATTTTTTATGTACCTGTGTGGCTTGGCGAAGTACTGAATTAAAGTCGGTTTAAACTTTGTTTTTAAATTAAATTATTTCAGTATTATTTTGCATATTTTCTTATATAAGTTATAACACGGCCGTAAGGTAACCTACCTTTTCTACTATACCGTAGGACCAAATTATCGGACTCGTAATTCACATCATCTTATACTTTTCGAAACATTGATAAAAGTCGTCTTTTTAACCACTTTTACGAAATATTTAATATCTCCGAAGCCACTGCCATAGGGTACATTTACGTCACATATGTTTCTCATTGAGTTATATTACTAGAGCAGACATCAGCATCACCAATTTTCGATCGATCAGTACTTAGTACTTTCTTTTAATCCTTTCCTCGTACTTTGGCTGAAAGCGCCAAGAGCGCCATGCTATTAAAAAAAAACAAATTCGTGTTACTTATATTGTTCAAATTTATTGATACATTTATTGAGATTACGCCTGAATACGAAATTTGCGTATTTTTTTATGCTAATTATCTTTTGGTAGGCGTTTCGTGAAAGTCTATCGTAAATTGGATCTAAATTATTAATAGGTAAAAGACAAAGCAATTCCGCCATTTTGACGTTACTGAAAGCATGTGGCGGCGATATAATTAGAAAAAGAAATGAACAATTTAAAGAGATCAAATATTTCGGAAAATTAATTAACGACTGCGACAAGTCGGATAAAACTATCTTAAGCGGAAGCCAGAATAATATTGTACCTATAAAAAATGTTTCATGTTTTTCCGTTCATGGGAAGCTGAGATCATTCATGAAAAAGTAACGTGTGGAATGATACTGGCTGATTCTTTTTTTGATTTAGAGATTTATTATAAGTGGAGATAAATGGAGATGGAGATAATAATAACAGTTGTGTTCAGGTAATAAAGTGTTATAGTAACTTCATTGGAAATTTAGCGTCTGGTAATGACAGTACAAATTATTAACTATTTGTTTAACAAATAAAATGTAATCAATAATAAGTTTAGATGTAAAACAATATAATAAATAAACTATATAACACATATAAATAAAAGAGACCTTGTTTGTATGTGAAATTTTACTTTACTGCTGGGTAATGCCAATGGGTACAAGGTGTAGCGAGAATTTGTTATGGCTGTATGAGCCTACATGTAAATGTAAATCAGACGTGATTGTGTTACGGCTGTAAGAGCCTACATGTAAATGTAAATCGAAACGTGAATGTGTTTCGAATGTATAAGCCTACATGTAAATGATACGTGAATGTGGTACGGCTGTATGAGCCTACATGTAAATGTAAAACATGTGTAAATGTGTTATTAATAGTAAAGTTTGACGTATAGCTACATTAATAGAAATGACCAGCAGTGGTTGGTTCCAGGTCACCCCAATCCAACTCCATCATGGTGAGTCTTTTACCGCCACTCGACAAGCTTGACCTCAAAGGCGATAATGCTACCGTTGGGAAAAGTGGAAGAGGTCATTAACAAACATATACCTCGAGGCTTCAGCTATTGCGGACGATGGAAGAAAAAGAGCAACGTTGGTGCTACTTGGAGGACAAAGGCTGCAGGAAATAATTTATAACATACCTGGAGCTATGGTAAAACAAGCTGATGGGGTTGACGTCGTCGAAAAAGCTATAGAAAAACTAGACAGCTACTTCCAGCCAAAATTGAATAAAATATACGAGAGATACATTTTTCGCCAAATTAAAGATGGGGAACGATTCGAAAAATTCATCATAAAATGAAGGAACCAAGCGGAAAAATGTAAATTTACTAGTGCTCAGTATCTGAACTCAGGAAGAAAATATTGATCTTAGGAGATGACGTTACATTGGACAAGATTTTTATGGAAGCTAATACGCTAGAAGTAGTAGGACAGCAATTAAATGGATACGAACAGAAGAAACAAATAAATGAAATTAACAGAATTAGCCATTTTAATCAAGGATTAAGTTCAGCAAAGTAAAGGAAGATATACGGGAATATAGAGACGGAAATAAAAGCAAAGATAACAAATGTGGACGATGTGGATACGCTGCACATAACTACTGCATCGAATCAGGAGTGTCCGGCAAAATGGAAGAAAGGGAAGTATCCTTCGGGCGGAAAAGTTGGACATTTTGGTGCTTTTTGCAGAAACAGATCGGAAAAAAGGAAAATAGAACAAAAACAAGGGGATTACAAACATAACAAGCGACCAAAGAATAGAAGAGAGGTAAATCAAATAACACCGGATAATTAATCAAAAGAAAAAGAGGATATACATTATGTTTTTAACGTAGATGGCATATGGTAACCGGACTCTGGCTGAGCTAGAAAGAAAATACCTACAATCAAAACGAAAAGGAAGCTCTTGCGGTCAAAATCAAAATCAAGTTCAAACATTTATTCTGCAAATAACCCACGACGGCATTTAAACATCTCAAATAATAATTAACAAAAAAAGATTAATCTTGCAACAATAATAATTTCGAAGTTACATGTTAGAGTCTGGCTAACGAAAGTTGAACCTCGTAGTAATTTGATTAGCAACACTTTATCTCTGTGTATGTCTATCTGAGGTGTCATGTCGTATGTCAAATTTAAATTTCTCTGAGAAAATTGCGGCTGTGTGAGTGACCCTGTGTTACCCTGTCATGATTTTTTGAAATTGCCGCGTTTTTCCTGGTTCAGCTTTCGTTGGCCAGACTCTAACAGAACAAAATGACACTAAATATGGAAACAAGAATACATTACATTATATATGTAGAAGGGAATGCAATAACCGGTTTTTCAAAATTTTCTGGTTAAGATTTTTTACGAAATAATCGGTTATAACCGGTTTCTTCTGTTTCGGTTATGACCAGTTAAGTAACATTCCCTAACTTGATATAAGGTCTCTATCAGAATTAACAAGAAGTTATGAAATTAATTTAATATCTCTGAGATGGATAAGGCTTCTGAGCGTCCAGATACAATTAATAATAATTGTCCTAGTGTTCTTAAAGATCTGTATGGTTTCTAAGCTTCAAAACAAAAAAAATAGGAACATTAATGTAATCAGAGATATATAAGATTACGATTAGGGCGATCCTGTCAAAGTCCACAAAGCGTTTGAGAGTGACCTTTGTTTCCATAACGATATTTAACTAAGAGAAAACAAGATGTAATACTCGATGAACCTTGTTATTACACATTGTACTACTCCAGGCATAGTCGCCATAAAGGGAATCGATAAGGATGCTGAGGGGATGGGCAAATCATGTAAAGGAGGTACTCTGGTTGGCCTTCCATGTACACCGGACCCATGAAGTGACGCGCTTTCCCTGAAGATGCTTGGGTAGATGTTGCATTGGATTTATTAGGTCCATTGTCGAACAATACTACTTGCTGGTTTACCCGAAGCACTACTAGCGCGCAAATTATAACGCTACGTTAATTATACGCTATTAAAGGAATATTTCAGATAAAAAAACACAGGTTAGAGACTTAGACACTGTTAAAAAAGCAAAGGGAGAAGAATATGGAGACAGGAGAAGAGACGTACAAGATTGTAATTTAGTAGGAGACAAATTTTATATAATAGGTAAAGGAGATGGAATAAGGAAATAAGTTGACTCCACATTTTAAACCCACGCCTCATGTTGTATGAACACATATTTCACTTATAAGACAACTTATAAATTGTTACCTTATCTAAAACTACTTATTACAATTTACGCAATAAGCAAGCTTGCTCAAACAGTGTTGGTTTACACGCCGAATTGCAGTTTTCTAGTACTAAGGGTTACTGAGCTAAGCCGAAGACGTACAGACAGACAGACATACAGACGGACGGACATGGCGAAACTATAAGGGTTCCTTGTTGACTACGGAACTCTAAAAAGGGCAATGCGCTCGCTAGGTACATGTACGTATCTAATTAACTTGGGTTATCCGATAGATAAGTCAATATGAAACGTCGGGGTCACTTATTGTATTAGATAGTAATTATTGACTAAGTTTAGATAATGCGGTTATTTCGAGTAAACAGGGAGTGGAATATTCCCAGACTGCTTGACGAAGTGGCTTCGGATATGTGCGCGAGTTTATCAAAGTGTCACAATTGGTCACTCCGGGAATGCATGGCCCTGCATGTTTGATACTTATATTGTATCCTCTCTTAAATTACGGGCCAACTTACGTTAGGACAGGAAACTGAACATTACTTAGTAGCATAATAAAAAGGGGCGTAGGTAGGTGCTAATATACGTACTACAAGTGTGGTAAAGTGGCAATCATTTATGTAAGTACTTGGAGAAAAGTGTGGAGTACTATTTCAAAACATACAAATATATATTTTTGACATAAGTGTCAAAAATATAAACACTCTTTAAAATGGCGCTTGTTAGATGTTATTGAGCGTCCTGTCTTATCATATATTAATGCAGGTGACTGTACGAATGTTAATTTATATTAAACACATTCACCCAATTTATTTAGTTGAGCGTTTCCTGATCAAATTTCTACTATGACGCTACTTATTTGTGCATATTGCCAGCCTTTATTCCAATAACGATGGCATGTATCCTACTAATCCTATCCTACTAATCCTACTAATATTATAAATGCGAAAGTTTGGATGTTTAGATATTTGGATGTTTAGATGTTTGGATATTTAGATGTTTGGATGTTTGTTACTCAATCACGCTTAAACGGCTTAACCGATTTGGATGAAATTTTGCACGAATAAAGTTTATAAACAAAAAAAAAATTATAGCCTGGATTAAAATATAGGATAGTTTTTATCCCGGATTCATGCAGACGAAGTCGCGGGCGGAAGGTAGTAATATTATAATGCCTACTTTTTTCTCTAGACACATTTACTACATACAGGGTGTTCCTTAAACCGAAGATAATCCGTGTACAGCTGATAGGGCTGCTAAATACCTCTCAGAATACTTAATCTTAGGTATAGTAAAAATGCCTTAGTTTTCGAGATATTGGCATTTTAGTAAAAATTGATTTAATTTTCTCCCTTTGGTCAGTTTTTTGATTCCAAAAGCTACAATGTGTTTTTATTTTAATCTTGTTTTTGTCAAATATTCCTTAAAAGCAAGGCTTCAGACGGTTTTTTTTTGATATTCAATCTTGTTAGATTTTTTTTTCAGTCTCATCCCCTGAATGTAGTGGCATTATGCAGCACACGTACCTACGCCCATCTAATGAAGTTTTTAAAATGGTACATGACTTACTCAATGGCCCAATAATTTATGAGATATTTGCAATTGAACTGCTTAAGGACCTTAAAATGTGAGCACTATTCTAGCCACACTTACGAATTAAAATAAAATAAAAAACTTGAACTGAGTGATGTTTATTGACGAAAATAATTAAATTAAATGCTCAAATTGTTTACCGCCTGCAGAAATGCAAGTACAACACCTTTTCAGAAATGCCCGGTTAATTCGAATCGTTTGTTCGAATTACAAAATGGCAATTCTCGAAAACTATAGTACATTGTTGTAGAGGCTAGAAAGTAAGCAATATATGGACGAGTTAGTTCGAGGGCCGACGCGTAGCGGAGGCCCTCGAAAGTACGAGTCCAGCTATTGCACTTTCGGCCGAGGCTTAACATATTGCTTTTCACGCCTACTGCAAGGAAATTGCAAATAATTATAATTTTAAATCAAAATTAAAGATCATAATATTAAACAGGCTCCCTTGCCTCGCGCCCGGCGGAGGGAGGAGCTGCACAGGCAGCGCACGCCGGCGCGACCGCGCGGGGCCCTGTGATTGGTCGATCGCTGTTCATTGTTGGACAGTTTGAAGTCGTAGATGGCCTGTTCGTGCGACGTCCAACTAACCCCAGCTTTGACGTCTGAATTCTGACCATCTTTTGCCAAATTACCGAGCAGTGGCGTGAAAAGGCATTATTACTATACCTAAAAAGAAGTATTCTGAGAGGTATTTAGCAGCCCTATCAGCTGTCCACGGATTATCTTCGGTGTATGGAACACCCTGTATATATACATTTTAAGGACACGTGTCTTAGGACTCATGAAAGTATGAATCCTTTGAGCTTAAATTAACTTTTACTCGTAAATGATAGGTACTAAAGATAAGCTTTGCAAAATAGTGTTGATCGACGAGTTGACGATTGATGATCATGTCTGTGAAGTTTTATTATCTTTATCCGTTTCATTGGCCGGAAGTTTACGGTTGTAAAGACTATCAGAGCTTTGGAAGAAGTATAACATATATTTGCTGCTTATCATAGTAAATGTATGTATGATACCTATATCTATAACGGAAAGATATGAGGTAGGTACCTATAGGTTCCCAAAATAAAAAGACAATAACAAATTACGACACGTGTCGTGTATAATATTGAGTTACTGACTGACTGATTCAATTCACTTCTTTAGCTACATAATGTAGATTTTACCAGCACATCAGAGAGGTGGCTTCATCATTTCATTTGATATGATAACATCTTTATTGCGGCTTGAAATGAATAATCTAAGTAAAAGGCTAAATTTGCGTCTAAATGAAATCAGATGATTCCCAACAATCTATGTTGGAACATGGTACGATAAGTACTGGTGGAAACAGTCGGTACCTATTGTCCGAGGTCATGGTACCTATACGCTTAAAATAAATACGAGCAAGTACACACACTTCAGATACAGGGAATGATATCTAAAATGCTATCAATAATAGCTGGCCACGGCAAGTGTATACACAAATACATACAATAACCAATTAATACAATACACAATGAGGTGGGGGATGATTAGTACCTATCGGGGCTACAATCGTCGCTACTTAAATACTTATCTAATCCGTTGATGGCATTAGAATCTAATAAATTAGATGCCTATCTGTCAAGATCATAAAGGTAAACAAGCCAATAAAGTAAGGTCCGACCGAGATCTCGGTCTTGGCTAATATCGGCCAAAAATTGAGCCGAGATCTCGGTCTCGGTTCCCGGCTAAAAAGCGCCGAGATTCTCATGCGCAACCGAGACTTAGATATTCGATTTTTTATGAAAGATCTGCCTGTTTAACACCTAACGAAGTTGTACAGGAGGAATACTTGGACGCGAGCAGCAAGAAATACTAATTATATTTTTGCAAAACCTTTTACGCAATGTCACTTATGGGCGTTTACGATACGATAGGTAATTTAAGTCCCTACATATTCGTATCAATGGTATTATCAAGTGAAAAGTGCGTTTTATTTGCGGATGATACGACTGTGAGGGTAAAAGGCAATGATTTGTCTTCATACGAAGAAAGCATAAATACAGCATTAGTTTGATATAAACCTAATGGACCAGTAGCAATAACCTTAATATTATACGTATATATATATATATATATATCATCATCATCATCATCATCATATTAGCCGAAAGACGTCCACTTCTGGACATGGGCCTCCCCCAAAGAGTGCCAAAGTGACCGGAGAGATATATATATTTATACATATATGTTGGCGGGAAATCCATGGTAATTAATAAAAACAACCAAGTCAAGCAATTGGACTATATTTGGCAGACCTTCTTCGTCGAGCGTCAAACCAAGAGTGCCGGGCTGGTCGGTGTCACAGCCTTTTTAAGGCACTGTAAACAACACCTGCATTGACTGACACCAGCCCCCCTATTCTGTAACTTGTTTTAAGCTCACCTCAACGCTCACCCTCAATTATACCTTGACACCGCGATGCGTAGTAACTAAGCGTAGGTAGAGGTCTAGTTTCGTAACGGGTGACCGGCGGCGGGGTGAGCCGCATTTGCGCGTAGCGATTAACAGCCCAGCCCCCTTATTCTGTAACTTGTTTTAAGCTCACCTCAACGCTCACCCACAAATATATCTTGACACTGCTGTGCGTAGTAGCTAAGCGTAGGTAGAGGTCTAGTTTCGTTAGGTGACCTATGGGGTGAGGCGCATGAGCGCGTAGCGAATAACAGCCACTCTGAGTCGAACGACCATTGACACAATTATTGACTAAATTAGTGGGTAGTTAGTAGGTACAATTTGATATAAATCAATCTGATTCCTTATATTATTCAATTCAGTATTAAAATCATTATAAATCTATACAATTAATTAGTACAATCAAAAACGAATATTTAATGTGCTAACATATACACATACAAATATTGATCGTTTAATAGTATAGGATATGCATAAACACGTTCGTTACCTAAATGAGAAACAAGTTAATTTTCACATAGTATGCTTAATAAATTTTCGTCACAAAACTGAAAATAAGTACTTAAGTAAGTTTTTGTTTAAGTAACAAACAACGCACGCTAAATGGGTACACAATTTTTTTTGAAAATGGCCAGCTACAGATAAGAATTTGTTTTTCAAAAGATCGCATGTTTTGTAGAATCCTTAATGCCTCAACGAATATTGACTGCGATGTTAAACAATGTCGATCAATAGATTTACATCACCTCTTAATTCACACATTTGTCGGGAAGGTGACTTTGACTTATTTGCCAGGATGAAAAAGTGTATGCTTATTTAACTTAGTCTGGTTTTATCTCCGGTTAGTCTAATGAAAACAATTCTTTGAAATAGCTTTAGGTATCTAAACTATAGGTAGAGCTAAATTTGTCCAATAATCAGTTGAAATTACCTAAATATGCTAAAGATGGAAACCTCCGGTGGTTTATTCTATTGCAGATCCAAAATAACAGAACACTGGAGTTTCGGAAGCAGGTGGGCGAATCTACTAGTGTTTGAACTGCTCGGTTCTACGGTCATTGTCGGCTCAAGATTATTTCCTCAGAGGTAAAACATACAATACAATACAAATACTCTTTATTGCGCACACCTACTCACACAAACAAAGAGAAACACAGAGAAACAATACAATAACATGTAGGTAGAGGTAGACAACAGGCGGTCTTATCGCTGAAGAGCGATCTCTTCCAGACAACCAACGTTAACATACCGCGGAAACTTTAATAAAAAAAGATTCAGTACCGGTTTAGGCTAACGTCTTCATTAAAAGTGGACTCTGAATACTCTGATATTCGTGTCTTTTAATAGTATTAGCTGTCGACGCCCGACGGCAATGACGAAAAAAAAACGCTGAATATTCACCCACGTATAAACCGCCCATGTTGTACTTTTGACCAGGATTAATTAACAACACAAACCTCTATACAATCCGTATAGCAAATCACTAAAAATAGTGTAAAACAGGAATTTGAAATCCATAAAAAATAGACACGGTACGATGTATTATCATTGCAGGCCGGTGTCGGGTGGCGGAGGCGTGCGGTTGACCGCGGCGGGTTCGATTCCCGGCCCCGCTCGCAACTTCATTACGGGCCGTCATGCTTAGGGCACATTTTCACTGGGCATTACAGCTCGACCAACAAGGACAGCGCGGGCTCCCCGCATGCGACCAATGTTGTGCGACCAATGAAAATAAGCCCTTAATACAGGCGCTAAAACATTGATACACGACACCATACCTTCAAACCTATAAAATTCAAGCTAACAAGTCAAATCAATTTTTTTTTCGAAAAACCCAACTGCTTTTTTGCAAATGAATATTATAGCCTATGTCACTCCCACGATTAAGAGGAATCCAACGACACCTCATATGTCGAAATCCGTCAAACGGTTTAGGCTGCAGGGCGTGCCAAAGAATAAGACATACACACATAAATACATATATTACATACATACGCCCGAAAAACATAATCCTTTCCTTCGGCAGTCGGGTAAAAAGAAGTAGTTAACACGTACCTACATATCAAGGCAAAGTCGAACCCAAGCTATGTAATACTATTATACTGTTCTGTGCCTAAACCATCTAACTACATTACACTTTATGGAGGCCGTAAACGTCGTAAAGTTTGTATTTCATGTGTCACTTAAATATAATTACTTCTGAGTAAAAAACCAACCTACATAAAATATTAAGGTTTCCGTCTTTAGCATATTTGTATGCAAATTTTAATTAAATTGGATTATCGAATGCAATATCGACACATAATTATTTTTATTCACACGCCATTAAAGTTAATATTATACATTGGGTACCTACATAATAAACGTTTAGTCCAGGCAATGAACTGACAACTTGTATGGAAAAAATGATAGATTTGGAAATAATTTATAATAGCTATTTTTTTAAATGTAACGGATATATTATCAATTAAATAGTTACCTAGAGGCAAAATCCAACAAAAAATCAGACATCAAAAAAATAAATATTTAATTAGCTGCTAAAAAGTCCGGATAAATATTAATATATTTTTTTATCTTTATTTAGGTTCATTTACATTTGCTTTAAAATATTCAATATAAATAAAATATAAAAGACAATGAATGTTTAATTTAAATCTATATAATTACTTCCGGGTGGAAAGTTTGTTGGATTCTTGAATAAAGCATCTTAGAATAACGTTTTAGAATGATATAAACAAAAAAAACGCTATTATAAATTAATGTTTGCGAAACAGTATTTTGCCTGGAGTAGTTCTTGTGTTATTAGTTTGTTTTCGTCATTTTCTAAAACATCAATCTATTCTAGGACAACTTCGAATATTCTAAGGAATTATTCTTTAAACTATTTGCTCCCGTTTCCGTTAACTGTGTAAACCTTCTCCAAACTATTATTAACCCCCGACGCAAAGAGTGGTGTTATAAGTTCGACGTGTCTGTGCGTGTGCTGTGTGTGGACTTAGCTCCTAAACGAATGGACCGATTTTAATGCGGTATTTTTGTTCAAGAGCTACCGTGATCGAGATGGTTCTTAGTTATATTTCAACAAAATCAGTTAGTTTCGAGATATTGAACTTTGAAATGAAAATGAATTTTAACTTTTTAAAGTTGTAAATTATTATTCCACATTTTGTAATATTGGCGTGCTTATAAGGGACATCAGGAATTCACACATCTCACCACACGTTTTTATAATATATATTACACTCCATGGCGCAGAATATCAGTGCTCACGCGAGCAAAACAAAACTGAGCTAAGTATGTATACCATTTTGGCATTGTTGCATTGCAACGCACAGTATGTCTTTAATTTAATTTATATTTAATCTTTTTCGTAATATAATTGTTTTTACTTGTTCTTTTACCTTTTTCTCTCTACTTATTATTTTTTGTGTACTTTTTATTTTTATTTTTGTTTGTTGGATGTTGCAAAATGCCAAATAATATCTATCTATCTTTAAGTAATATTAAAAATAACCTTGTATCAGCTTAAATTTAATTTGCCGTTGTCAAGCCCAGTCCCACATCTTCTTCATACATTTTATCCAAACAATTGGCAATACTGTTTGCTTCACGTTCATTGCGGACCGGTCTGTACTCTGTACAAGTGTACACAGAAACAATGCATTGCTCTTCATTTCACGAAATTTGCACGACTCATCTGCTTTGGTCTCCTCACGTGTATGTATGGATATAATAATATAAGGCTACTTTTTTTCGTGAACAAGCCTTAGCTTGAGCATTGAGCAGCAGAACAGTATTCAATTCAATAAGTGCTTGATGCCTGTCTATTGTGTAATCTATCAACATTTGGATTTGAGATGCTAAGTCATTGTTACTCATCGACCTCATCGTAATACGTTTATAATTGGCATAGTCGCAGATTTGCCACCCATTCAATTTGCTTATGTAAAAATAATTATATTACTCCATCACTATGTCTGCTTTTATGGCCATAAATTGGTGTCACAGAGTCTATTCTGAGTTCTGAGTGCATTCAGAACTCCCAAAAGCCTGTGCCAGAATGCGCGGCGCGATTGTCGCATGCGCCCCGCCGCCCGCCCTGCATCGGCTGACCTACTACTCGTATTTATAGATAATATGACATTGTTTTCTTTGCCACACGTAATCGTGCAGTACTTTTCCATGCGAAAACGTTAACCCCTAAGATAAATGAATCCCCCGCGCTCGTGCCTTGCTCAGGAGGTCAATCTGGTTCGCATTTCGCCTTCCAAATTCATACTAATACTGGGGTGTCCCAGAAGTAAAGAGACTTTTTTTTTCAAAATATCCATACTAATATTATAAATGGGAAAGTGTATGTGTTTGTTTGTTTGTTTGTTTGTTTGTTTGTTTGTTTGTCCGTCTTTCACGGCAAAACGGGGCGACGAATTGACGTGATTTTTTAAGTGGAGATAGTTGAAGGGATGGAGAGTGACATAGGCTACTTTTTGTCTCATTCAAACCCCCCACTTCCCTAAAATGGGGGGTGGAAGTTTGTATGGAGCATTCCGCAATTTTCAAAGTAGAAAGCTAAAAATTGGTATGCGGAATATTTGTGACTAACAAAAAAATCGTGCATCATTTTTTTTTTTGGAAATCTGTACCCAACCCCTTACAAGAAGGGGTGAAATTTTATATGGGACTTTTCGCAGTTTTCAAGGTAGGAAGCTAAAAATCGGTACACAGACTGTTACCAACGAAAAATACCTGCCTTTTTTATTTCCCCCAGCCCCTAACTATGTAGTGTCAGTACGTAGAGTCGATATGTAGAGTCGATATGTAGAGTTGATATGTAGAGTCGATATGTGGAGTCGATATGTAGAGTCGATATGTAGAGTCGATATGTAGAGTCGATATGTAGAGTCGATATGTAGAGTCGATATGTAGAGTCGACATGTAGAGTCGATATGTAGAGTCGATTTTTAGAGTCGATATGTAGTCCATTTGTAGAGTCAATGTAGAGTCGATATGTAGAGTTGGTATGTAGAGTCGATATGTAGAGTCAGTATCTAGAGTCGATATGTAGAGTCGATATGTAGTCAATATGTAGAGCGGTATGGTATGTAGAATTGGTATCTAGAGTCGATATGTAGAGTCGATATGTAGAGTTGATACGTAGAGACGATATGTAGAGTCAGTATCTAGAGTCGATATGTAGTCAATATGTAGAGTCGGTATGTAGAATTGATATCTAGAGTCGATATGTAGAGTCGATATGTACAGTTGATATGTAGAGTCGATATGTAGTCGATATGTAGAGTCGGTATGTAGAGTTGGTATGTAGAGTCGGTATGTAGAGTCAATATGTAGAGTTGATATATAGACTCGATAATTATATAAAAGAAGAAACTAACTGACTGACATATCACCGCACAGCCCAAACCGTTGGATCTAGAGATTCCAAATTAGGCACATGGGTTCCTTATAAGTTCGGGTGCACTAAGAAATGATTTTTAAAAATTCACCCCCTAAGCGGATGAAATGACGGTCCAAAGTTTGTTTGCTGGTCGCTGATTATGAAAACAACAACGATTAATCCAACGTGGCGGACGTGAAATACCATCTCCCCTGTTGGAGTGCGATGGGGTTGAAATGTCTAAATATGGGTTTCGTTTTTATGGTTTTTTGGGAAGTTAATTACGAAAATGGCATCGATTTTGAAATTTAACATTGTGAACATGAAAATTCTTGAAAGTATTTGTGCCAAATTGCAACTCAATTGGAACATACAGGTCAAACTGAGATGCAACTTTTTGTAGGTAAACGGTTAACATTACTTTTAGTACGCGGGCGAAGCCGCGGGCACAAGCTAGTTCTATATAAAGTAAACATTTAAAGTAATAATTTTGGTTAAAAGTTGTAACAAAACTAATTATATTATAAGGTTTATATTACATTTGCGCCCACGACACCTTTAAAAGCAATTTTTCTTAGATTGTAGGCGGGTCGCCACATTAAGGCTGTTACAGATTTTGCAGCCACTTTAGACAATTTGGTCTATCGTTGCTTAAAAAGCTTTTAAGGATTTTACATAGGGACCAAAACATTTCGATACCGCGGGCTTGGGGTAGTACTCACATTTGGAGCGCTCTTTTCTTACATCGATCTCTTCACACTCTAAGGCCTCTCACAGACTGGCGCGGCCTGGCCGCGGTGGTCAATAGTAAACTTGTCATTAGCTGTAAATTTTACTATTGACCGCCACCGCAGGCCGCGCCAGTGTGTTGCAGGCATAAGTACCGAGTAACTTCAGTAGAGTAGTGACACGTTGCCATGTCCGGCCAAAAGATAACCTTATCTCTGGAATGATGCTTGTCTATGAAAGGTATCGACGGTTTAACACACTGGTGCGGCATGCGGTGGCGGTCCATAGTAAATTTGACAGCTAATGACAAGTTTACTACTGATCGCCGCGAATGGTTGAATGGAAATACTGGAAATACTGTTTTCCAGGAACATCGTTGGGATCCGCCGGTAGGTACATAAGTTTCATCGTCAATAACGAGTACTTTCCTCAGCTGACTGTAAACTCTTTGGCACCCTCTTTTGGCACGTTCCTCTTGGTCCTTTATGTAGTTAGGAGCTGATTGTTTAACATATACTTTCAAACCGAGATCTTTCCTCTTTATTCTGGCGAGAAACGACTTTGATATTTTTAATTTATCCGCTTTCACTCTGACCGAAGTTTAAAGTCTTATCAAAAATCGATTTAACTCGATTTTCATTTTCCAGGTACCGTGACTGTCCTATCTCTTCCCAGAATCTTCTAATATGAGATTCGTAAAATAGAATAACTATTAGCATATTCTTGACACTTCATTTTGAAAAAATAGTATGTTACAACGAAATTCCCGCTTAAAGCTTCTCACAGACTGGCGCGGCCTGGCCGCGGCAGTGGATAGTAAACTTGTCATTAGCTGTCAAATTTACTATTGACCGTCACTGCAGGCCGCGCCAGTGTGATGCAGGCTTAATACGTTAGCATGACGCGCATGGGAACGAGCGTGAGCGACACATTGGTATTATATTAGAATGTGAAATGTCGTGTTGAATTGGTTTCCCGACTGTCTTATTTAAACTGACATTTATCCGGCTTTTAACCGAGATATGCCGTTTCAATTAAACATTGTTATCAATTTAGATTGTTTTTATGCTTCATTCCCCAGTTGACGTTCGTGTCTACCTTACAAAGTATGTAGGTTATTTAATGGCGAATGGATATTTTTAGTATTGTGTGAAAAGAAACCTTTCTCTACAGTAACGTGAATCGCGTGTAAAGAGCAAACACAAGGCTTTGTTTTGCTCTTGTTGCAAAATTTTACAGCTTCATGGAATGAAAATGGCATACATTTTATTGCCGTAAATAATTTTGAGACGAGCTGTACCATAATTACGAGTATTTTATGATTGGGTAGTTATGAAGTTGACAAATGTCCAAATGGACATTTTCTAGAAGTTGTTGAGATAGTGGTGGTCTTTATCCATTCTCGGGTTGGTGTTGGTACAGGGGTGTGACGGAGAAAGCAGAGGAACGCGCTATCGCCCCGCTATCAGTGGAGCCACGGAGTGCATTCAGTCTCGGCTGCACAGTCGTCACAATCTCTCGCGACGCGACGCTTCCAGCGTGCATTTGTTTACACACTCGCTGCATAATTGTATTGTGATGCTAAGTGTTTGAGAGTACCTATGTGTGCCATGACTGGCCAAGAGATGAATATGCAGGTAAGACCACACTTTTATTAACAACAACAATTAGTGTTTTTGATTACATACCTTTTTAGCTATTACTTTCCGATACCTATTCATTTGTTTGGTAATATGCACAATTTCATAAGAATTAACAATCGGCACCATTTAAATGCATTACTTATCTAGTTAACTGAAAACATCAATCTTTAGCAAACTCGCTCCGCTAGGTGAACCGAATATACCTAACTATAACCTACACATAATTTAGTACTTACTAATACAATATTGTAAACAAATGATGGTCTTAAGATAATTACGTACATTACTACATTGTTATTGGTGTTATTGTTGAATCTGTCACAGAAAACAGTACATTTCGATGGTAGTGCGGAAAGTATAATGTCATTACGTCACGAGTACCGAGATATCTTGCCAGGAACCGTAGGCGAGTGGTTGGTAAGACTCGGGACGAGTCAATAATGCCATTTCCGCACGTGTATCGAACGACGTTTTTTAATACAGTTGCGAAAAAATAAGAAAAACAACAAGTAAGGAATTTGAAACTTTTATATTATTAATGCTGTAACATCATTGTAATACAGTTCAAAAATAATGAAGTTGTTCTACAATTTTTTTAAATACAGTTCTATCTTATTTATTTTTTATTGACATAATAATTATTAATGGTACAATTTGTACAAGGAAAAGTGAAAAGCACTTGTTCGCGAAAACCTACTTTCCGCACGCTAAACAGCTACGTAAAATAGCACTTTTTGAGCAACTGTATTTTTTATTTATTTAAAGTTTCAAATAATTCTAGTTCTTAGGTATCGCAGAGTTTCATGGTATTACTTCCTAAAGCCATTAATGGCTTATTTACAGCTAGAGTTCGGATTAAAAATATATATCCCAAGGAATGGTTTATTATTACAATATTTTTGGAAGTAGATATTTTTATTGCGATTATATCATAGAACGTCCGATCATCGGGTCAATTTAATTCAATTAGAAATAGGTACTTTAGATACAATGTGATATTAAATACTATTTTCTCAAACATGCAATGAAATGTCGTCCTTACGTGCGTTATAACAGGCTTCAAAGTATCACGTTTCGGGCGGAACAACTCGAGAGAACTGTAAAGGAATTTCATACAAAATTGAAGGCCTAGGCCGGGAAGTAATTTTTTTTTAAATTTTAATGTTAACATGGCGTCTGTGTTCATCAACAGGCTAAACAGCTGAATTCTATTTTTTTATTTTTTCTAGTGGCTGAATGGTTATCGGACCAAAAATATCCGCGTTAATGCCTATTACACACGAACCTTTATTAAGAATACAAATCTGTATGATTCAGTGTGTTTGATGAATAAATTAAAAATATTATCTTTACGTAAGTCACCAGAGGCCATAGACAATATTTAAAATCCTCTGCATTATAATCCTCGCCGTGAAAAGGGCTTGCCGGCTTCGTATCACTATCCGGCCTCCCTACGGTCGGCCGTCTATACCTACTCACCCGGCAAGCCCTTCTTTCCGGGCGTCTGCAGTAATGTACTATTATTACTATGTATCAACATCATAATTAATAGAACACTCAGAATAGCCTTTTATCTCTTTTATTTATTTAACGATTTTAACGTACGACACAATTAACAAAGAAATAAAACTCAGACTGAACGGGGTCAATTCAAGCATCAATTATGATATCTTTATTATAGTTTAAGATATATTTATGGACTAAATGGTACAAGAGTACATAGTAAAATGCAATATAATAAAACCGACCAAGTGCGTGTCGGCCCACCACGCGCAGTGTAGGGTGAGAGTGACACGCGTGCGCCAACTTAACGTTGCGGTTGCGTCGCCCGAATTTGTACGAAAGTTGGCCTTTCCAAGTACAATTTTAAATTGGTCGACTATTACTCATTAACTAGTTATGTCTACTTATCCGTAATAGTTTTCCTTTTAATTTTATCATATGTTGTACCTACTACTGCCATTATTTTTTTCATATATACTTACCCCGTATTACCTAGTTAAGTACCCGGCAGAGAGCCGGACACATGACTCTAATAAAACCGGCCAAGTGCGTGTCGGACCACGCAAAACGAAGGGTTCCGTGCCTATTAAAAAGGTCGTATCGTCACAGAAATTTTACGGCACTTACGTCCTTTTCTTTGAGGAAGGCAGTTTTTCAGCAATATCTCGAAAACCTCTGAACTGATCTTGTTCAAAACAATTTTCGGTGAATGAAATTAATAAACCCTATGTCTATGAATTTTTCCATATTTTTAAAATACACCGTTCAAAAATTAGAGGGGGGGGGGGACAGAATTTTAGTGACTTTCGGGGCGATTATCTCCGACTCTATTCACTTAATCAAATAATAAAAAAAATTGAGGTAAAGACGGACCTCACTGGTGGCAGCCGAAACGCTTCATACTGATTGGCTCAAAAGTATGACGTCACACTTTGCTATTTGAACAACTAATGATTTGACTAATCATTGTAGGGAAAATCAAGTAAATTACTGTTTCGGTCGCGAAATACTGCGTTTAGGTCCATAGTTGTTTTAAAATTTTGTTTCTATAAAAGCGTAAGGATTCTATTGGTAGCTTTAAATTTACTCTTGGACAATAAAAAAAATGCATATTTTTTCTAAACTTTCAAGGTCCTTTTTATCATTTTCATTATATTTTGTAATTTATACTTTATTACAATAATGGGCGACCTCATGTTAATATTAATAACGTAGTGTTGGTAAATGGATGGTAAACCATCAAATTATTGTAATAAAGTATAAATTACAAAATAAACTTTTTTTATTAAAAGTGAATACAAGATTATAATTAACATTAACTAAGATAAATTAAAACTAAGTTAAATCTAAAAAAGGCCCTCGAGGTATTGTACCGAGGATGCTGGCGGCATTTCCTCGCTGAATTGCAATGCTGATGCGTTGCGCGAGAAAGCCGCCAGCTCTTCGGTCACCAGTTACATCGACCAGACGTTTCGCGATTTCTGCAAATAACTTATGCGCACTGGGACAATTACAAAATTATATAACGCCCTTTTATGTGCATGTCTAACCTGAGACACCTATCTGCATCCATTTCAACATTGCGAGATTGCATTATACAAACACGGATGTTAGAAATGTTTTGATCCAGGTTCTACGTGATTAGGCGAATTAATTAGTATTGACATCAGTTACAATAATTTAGTTGGTGATGTTAGTATACGAGTTATCAAGTTATTAGCTGAGTGTCACCGAGATCAGGGTCCTATAGTGAGATTGTGATATTTGTGATCCATTTCTTGACCCTCCATGAGCTAATGTCTTGTTATTGTCGGGGAAAGCAGAAATGTGGCGACGATAATCTCGGAACGACACTGCACTTCGGTTCTGGCATGTCATCTTTCATTATCTATCTAGCGCATGCTTATGTCACGCATATGTAACGCTACTCAGGGCTGTGCTAAGTCTAAGCATTGTGCTGACTGTCATATAATAGTTATCTTTCTTATGACTAGAATAGTGTCGTGTATTGTCGTCACACTTACAAACAGTACTAATTGCATTTTCTTAACCGTTTCTATAGTCCAGGCAATGAACTGACAACTTGTATGGAAAAAATGTCTTTGGAAATCCGATTGCCGAAATCTCGGTTTCGGGGTCTCGGCCAAAAAGCGCCGAGATTCTCGGGCACAACCGAGACTTAGATATTCGATTTTTATGAAAGATCTGCCTGTTTAACACCTATGGAAGTTGTACAGGGCTACTCTGGGAGTTCCTCTGCGTGATCGCACCAGAAATGATCCTATTTGCAGCATAACCGAAGTAACCGATGTAGACCTCCGAATCGCTAAACTTAAGTGGCTGTGGGCAGGCAGGCCTACATTGCACGTAGAATCGATGGCCCTTGGGGCGGAAAGGTTGTGTAGACTCCCCACAAGGTGGACTGATGACCTGCTAAAGGTCGCGGGAGTCCGCTGGATGCAGGTGACGCAGGACTGGTCATTGTGGCACTCTGTGGGGGAGGCCTATGTCCAGCAGAGGACGTCTTTCGGCTGATATGATGATGATGATGAGACCGAGACCGAGATCTCGGTCGGACCTTAGATTTTGCATTACTATAATGTTGTACCTATATTAAGTATTTAACTTGCCTCTAGAAAAATTTAATTCAATAGTAATTTAACTACAGAAAAAAAAAATGTTACAATAGTTTACCAAAAAGTTTAAAAAGCATATACCTACTGTAGATTAATTTATTACATTTCTGAAATCCGCGCACATACGATGGATACGTTGACGCTCGGATTATCATTGTTCGCCATAATAACGTCCTCTGCCCGAAGCGTTGGCGACGCACTGTTTATTTTCGTTCGAGTCTATTAACAGAATATTAGTGAAATAGTTTTCGCTGTATTCACATTCCTGACATGGCAACGTGTATGTAAATTTGCTTGTAATTCAAGCACTTGTTACACAAGCCGCGTTTGTACGGTAAGGGCCTGGCCACATGTCTGCGGTGCGGCGCCGCAGAAACCCGCGTTTAGTACCGAGAAACGCGGATTTTGCGGCGCCGTGCCGCGAAATTTTTCGTTACGGCGCCGCACCGCAGACATGTGGCCAGGCCTTAACTTCGTGAAACCAGTCGCCTCGCCGCATATGGACGGGTAGGTATATCAGACTCGTAGAGAGCACGTTTAAGGTACAGGTATCTTGGTGACGTTTAATTCATGTTAAAGAGAATTGAATGCAATTATTATTATAACTACTTACTTAGAAAAACGCCGTTAGACGCTTAATTTGCATTTTTTTGTTGATAAACATAATGTTATTTTAGAAAAAATCGTACGGTTCCATTGATCGTTACAAATGTGATGGGGTTGTTTTTGCGATTAGGTAATTGATTTATTACTTTTATTAGTTAATTGATTAACGAGAAGTTATACAGGAACAATCATTTGATTGTGCATTAATGTAGGTTAGTTCACAAAGCATGTTAAACGTTCGAGGTGCAACAACATGGTCTTTTGTGACACCGCAAGCTACATCTCGACAGTAATATTTTCTTTCACCGGACGAAGGAATGTCGTGTATCACAAAGCGGAGCTGTACTTTAATGTTGCAAAACGACGGACGTATACCTACTTAGATAGGTACTCTTTGACGTATATCTTCACTGGGGTATCTTCGTTGAAAACCACATCATGACGTACTAGTACTACTCACTTTACCTGTACAAAGTATTAATGTTTGTCAGAGGCAACTTGTCGACATTTCCGAGAGTTTATATTTTGAACAAGGTGCCTAAGTACTGTCCCACGTCGCATGGCACTTGCAGAGAAAAACCCGCGAGTTAATAGGTCCGACATACTATGAGCGACTACCCCAAAAAGACGAAAAATTTAAAAGTCGACTGAGAAACGTTTTATTGGAAAATCCTCTATATTCGATAAATGAGTATTATGACATTACCAATTAGATTTATTATTTTGAGTATTGACATCTGAATTGTACCTAACATTTTAAATATTATTTGATGTAGTTTATTTCTAGTTTATTGACAACGATCTTAGTCCATAACTCATTTTGTAATTTGTTGACATAATGCTTGAATTGTTTATTATTATGATAATTATGACGTTGTTTTATATCTGACGATCACAATATAAATTCCTAAAAATTGACTATGTGTAATTTTAAGTGCAATTGTATGTTGTGAAATACATAAATGTAAATCTAAATCTATAGTTGGTGCCCACCCCAAGATTCTGGGTCACTGACTCAAAATTCCATGCCGGTCATTTAAAAAAAACCTGGCGCGAGCCGGGCCCCTCTTGGCAACCAGGCCTAGCAGACCTAACGCGTGAATGGTAACATGTTCTGTGGTAGGTACCTAAAGGGTAACATGTCTAAAAATATGTTATTATAGTTGGATTGGATTCCTATATATGCTACTAACTTCCGCCCGCAACTTCGTCTGCGTGGACCCTGGATAAAAACTATCCTATATTTTAATCCATGCTATAAACTATCTTCGTGCATTTTTCATCCAAATCGGTTGAGCCGTTTAAGCGCGATTGAGTGACAAACATCCAAGCATCTGAACATCCAAACTTTCGCATTTATAATGGATTAGTTAGGATAGGATTAGTAGGAATAGGAAGTAGGATATAATAATATTAGTAGGATACTTGCGAAGTTTGAGTTTGTGACAGCCGTGCAGCCTCAGAGCAAAGAAATAGGAAGAGTCCGCACTACGAAAAAAATGTGTTTTCTAAAAGTGTTTTGAGGTAAGTACATATATAATTTCAGTCATCATCATCATATACTCACAGGCAGAAAATTTGGCCCAAATTAGAAAAAGTTTACTATGCAGAAAAGCATTATTTAATTTATTCAATTTATAGTTTGAAATCACGAAAAGTTTTTGGGCCAAATTTTCTGCCGGTGAGTGTATTTGATCATATCAGCCAAAAGACGTCCATTGGTGAACATAGGCCTCCCCGAGGAATGCCAAAGTGACCAGTCCTGCGCCACTCGCATCCAGTGGACTCGCCCGCTGTTACGCGTTACTTACAAATGAAATGTCGATCACGTAACGAATTGTACGCGCGTCAAGTAGATCTAAATGTCAATATTTGTATGGAAAAATTGAGTTTTTCTTCGAAAAGTTACTTGATCACCTCCTCAGCTGGTCGATTACATAACGCATTGTACGATTTGTACGTGTGTCAGGTAGATATAAATTTCACTTTTTATATGGGAAAAAAACAGTTGAATGGTCCTAACGCTCGTTCGAAAAGTTACGTGTTCACTTCTCTGCTCTGCTGTCGTTTTTAAATGTTTTTTTACAACGCAAGAAACCATATAGTTTTTTAGGGTTCCGTATTCAACAAGGAACCCTTATAGTTTCGCCATGTCCGTCTGTCCGTCCG
Source organism: Epinotia nisella (assembly GCA_932294315.1). NCBI lineage: Eukaryota > Metazoa > Arthropoda > Insecta > Lepidoptera > Tortricidae > Epinotia > Epinotia nisella. The sequence goes on along the minus strand of OW028685.1, from coordinate 12,663,282 downwards.
TCCGTCTGCAGCTTAGCTCAGTGACCCAATGCAATCACGCCGACAAAATGATTGAATTAAAAAAAAATACGGTACCTTCCCTGCTTCCCTATTGTGTCGTGTGACGCCACTGTCACGGCGGGCGCGTCGTCACGCTGCGCCGGCGGCGCGCGGATCCCTGCCGCCGCGCCGCCGGTGTGTGCGCATCTTCACAGATAGTGTGAATGGAGGAAAACGGTAGCGGTCACACTGTTAGGTACATAAAAACATACATATATTTTTATGTAAGATCTTAAACACCAAGGTTGCAATAAAAGTTATTGATTGATTGATTGAACATTGCGATACGATTATTAAATGTGTTGTAAACTTCATACATTATGAAAAAAACTAATTAGATGTGTCGAGGCGACCATAGAATTCCATTTTTACATTACCTCTTTATTAGGTAGGTAGGTATTAGGTACAAGCAATTAATCATAATAATAATATTTATTGGTAATGCAATATAACAAGTCAAAATTTACGGGTTTTAATAATACGGGCATACCTATACATACCCTAGTTCACAATCGTACTAATTACCTACGAGGGAAAGAGTGGTACCTATAATTAGGATTATTTATTACGCACAAATATTATCTATGATTATTTATGGGCGCACACAATGTTACCGCAATAGAACCTATGGACCCGACAAGCTCAAGACAGGAACAAATGGCTAGAGATGGAGGAGGCCTTCATCCAGAGATGGATGAACCCCATATAATCAACATATTACCTATTAAAGAGGCACCAACTCAAACTATGTAAATATTCATATATTTAGTAATATATTTATGCAGTAACTTATTACTGCATAAATATATTTCATTTTGATTTTTTGATTACCTATAATAATAGTAAATTTAATAATAATGGCCTGACTCTTTTTTTTAATTTTTAACAGTAAACATAAAAAAATAAAAAACCCGAAATTAATTACGAGACATTGTAAAAAGAATGTCTCAGTACTTAATTATGTAATAATATTGAATACTCATGAGTTTACTTATACAATGCTAAATGTTATATATACTACATATATATTATGCACCAAATATTAAATTATTATTTTTAAAAGTGAATATAGAATGCTTAGGTATGGGTCGTTCTTCTTTTTTACCTACAATATATCGTCATTTTTCTGTTTTTCGGGTTTTTTAACTATTGATGATCATGGTTTTAATGTTTGATTTTAATAAACGTTGCATATATCTTTTATTTGGACTAATTAATGATTCTTTCCGTGGCGATAATGTTTTTTTCTTTATGGTAGTTTTTCAGGTAATATTTTGACAGTGGCCGTTTTCAGCAGAGACCACATTTTGGATTACCACTCTGTCACGCGATTCTATGAAAAACAAACTTATAATAAAATAACTGGATAGAGAAAGTGAAAGACTATTTAGTACTAATACCTATATGAATAAATGTATGGACGTACATTCAAACACTAAAACATTAATAACCAATACTCTAACTAATGACGTATGGTAAAATGAGGACAAGCAATTGTAGGTAAAAAAGAAGAATGACCCAAATACAATTTTTTTTAAATATTGTATTGTATAATTATCAAAATCAAAAAATAAAAATTAGATAGGTTACCATATACGAATGAAATAGATTGATCAATTAGGTATTATTATTTTAAAACATGTTATTTCTAAAATGTTGGGAAATAAAGGCTATTTTTATTTATTTATTTTATTTATGGCGCACAAATGATAAAGTTACAATTTCATTGTCACAAAAATTAACCAAGACGATTGTGAACTACTCCTAGGTACCTACTACTGTACCTATCCATAATATTATGTCTTAGTGTATTCATATATCCCTTTACAATTGTCAATATTTTGTCAATTGCCATTAAAGTTCATTTGACTTGGCAAATCACGATTTCTCGGTTGTAACGGGATATACATAAAAAAAGTTATGATTATTTTAAAACATTATACATCAACATTATCTGCATTGTCACGCAAGAGCTAAAGTATTAAAATTAAATAGCGATAACAATGCAATTCAAATTCAATACGTTTAGTCAAATATACCTACCCGAGATTGAATACACAATGACAAAATTGACTACTAATTAAAATGTTTGTCGCAGAACGAAACGCCTGTCTTATTACGAGTATTATTAACGATGAGCTATTAAAAAAATCTAAAGTAGGTACCTAGTTACCTAGCCAGTTTCATACTTGCAGAGGCGAATTAGATGTCGAGAGCGCACTAGGCAAGCAAGCACCTTATCGGCGCCCTTCTAGCGACCATAGATTCAAATTATAACGAAAAAAATTGCGCCTATTTGGAACCTCGCGCCCTGGGCACATGCAATCCGACTCTGCATACTTGGCGTGGCTTTTTCAGACTACCATATATTACATAATTTAGATAAATATACAGTAGAGCGTTTTTCAAAAAAAGTGTACATGAACTTTTTTTTCAGAATATTATTTTTTTGGGTTTATCTTACTCAGAATCGTTGATACTATCGATCCTTGTACAAGAAAAAAGTAGTCCCAGGTTTTACTATGTAAGTTTTTTCTTCCAGTGCGTCACGACCATATAATTAAAAAAAGACTGTGTACAAAAATGTGACGATCTGGAATGGCATATTTTGGACACTTTTTTCTTGTATGAGGATCGATAGTGTCAACGATTCTGAGTAAGAAAAACCCAAAAAAAACGAATTCTAAAAAGTTCATGTACACTTTTTTTGAAAAACGCTCACTAATTTCAATAATACTTGACAGATATAGCACCTATCAAATGACTAATTACATAATAATTCAGCACGTCCTCTAGTGATATTCAATTTTTCCTCATTCTCAAACAATCGTCACGATTCACGGATGTCATTGCTGCGTAAGTTTTTAAATGTGGATCTAGGACCTATTTCTATTTTCCTTGTGAAGGTCGCCAGCGCACGCGCCGCCCGCCCACTGACAAGACAAACAAGCCCGTTACGGGTCGATGATCTCGCCGCAATCATCTTCAGCATACCTACCCTTTTTATTGGCCAATCAGCAGATCTGAGATCGTTTGAAGAGTAATTTAAATTGAAAGTGTATTGGATCTGTTTGTGACAGGTTTAAGTATGTCTTTAAATAGACGTTGTTAGGGTGCCGTAGCAAATACCTAGTAATATAGGAAGCCTTATTTCTCACGTACTACTTATTTATCGATTTGAAATAATCGTGAACAAGGCTAATCCTGATTATTGAAAACGAAATGTTTGTATGAAAATGTATCGATTTGAGACAGTTAAAATTCAAAGCCAATAATTTTAATTGTAATTGTGTGGGTATGCCGCGGGTCACTATTCTCTACATCCGATTGTACTGTACTTCTGAAAATAGCAAACTAATTTGAATAGACGAAGTGGTGATTAATTCCAGATATTTCACCTTCGGTCTCTGAGTAATCTCATTGTATTTAGTTATTATTTACTCCTCAAAAATATTATTGACAATATGTGGAGTAGTCTATCGTATAAGAAACACACGCCTGCAACTCGCAAACAAATATATTAAAAGGTAGGTACCGTAAACCGGGGTTACTTTAGGAAAAAATGGGGCTACTTTGATAATTTTGAATGTAGTATAAAAGCAGACCTATTTGAAATTAAGAAGATTTAATCGAGTATACATCAAGATAGAATACTAAAATATCCATTGCCACAGTTCACTCACAAGTAAAAACAATGATTTCGGAGAAAAACCTATTTGATCAAAGTCACCCCCCGAATCAAAGTAAACCCCGGTCCACCGTAGTAAAGAAATATCGATAGGTCAAGCCTTTTGCCACTGTTTACTTCATTAATTATAATCAGCTTTATGCGAGTTTTATCGGGAGGTGGCAATTATCTCTTGGTGTTGTATGTTTAACTTTTTTTGGCAATTTGTAGTAATAATTAACAGTTCAGAAAATATCAATAAAGATTTATTAAAACCGGCATTTCAAAGCTTTATCGTCATCGTGTAGTTAAAATCTTTAAAATTGCTTCAGATAAGTGAGTCAATTATACGATTCTTACACAATACTTATTTTATTTGAAAGACTTACCTCACTTAACTTATTATTGCATTTTTCAAAATAATCTACTTATTATAAGATATGACAATTTAAAGAGGCCCGCCGCTATGAAGTCAATCCCGACCATATCCCGACACGTTGCTCAACTATGAAGATTCTGAATAATGACAATCTGAACCATAGGGAAAAGATTACATAATTATTTACTTGTTGCGTGTGACAGAATAGTGAGTGGCAATAATACCACAGACAAAATATCGATTCACGATAAAAAGCTCGTACAACCAAATTATTGTCTATGATATGTATATGTTTGTTAATAAAATTAAAAGTACGAGGTGGGCGAGCGGTCTCCGGCTGGTACTCCGTTATCCATCCTCGTGGAACCGAAAGTCGATGGTAGAACTCCATACGATACATTTATCAGCGCTCGGCCAGCTCGCATTTATTACTGGGTCGTGCTCTATAAGTTATTCTCGTGGCGGGATGCCGCTGACATATGCCTAGCAACTGCATGTTCCCGGGACTCTGCTGAGAGCGGCGAGGGAATCCGCAATATCCGCATGTGAACACGCCCTTTATCCCATTCGTTTACCGGCAGTCAAACCTTGCTCTATTAAATGTTCCTGTAAATAGTAAAAAAAAAAACTTACACACAACAATAACTTGTTGGTGTAGATAAGTACTATTTACATGTCTCAAAGTCATCTCGAAACGAATTTGTCTATTTTTGGCACTTTGCGACAATATAAGTAACACGAATTTGTTTTTTTTTTATGGCATGGCGCATTCAGCCAAAGTACGAGGAACGGGATTAACAGAAAATACTGATCAATCGAAAATTTGGAATACAAGCCAAAGATCAGGAAAGAGTAGTATAATATATTCAATAGATTAAAGTTTGATATAATTTAAAGAGAAAAAATTATATAAGGCTTTAAATATTGACAGCAAAGAGTAATGTATATTTTAATTTATCCTATACTATTAAACGAGCAATATATGTATAATTTATACCTTTTCTCCGTATTTTCACCCGAGCTGAGCTCGGTCGCCCAGGGACTGGGATAAAGGTACACTATGGTTTCGGAAAAACTGAATGTTTCGTAAAAGTGGATAGAAAGACGATTTTTTATCGATTTTTCGAAAACTATAAGATGTAACATTTGTTTATATACAGGAAAAGAAACTGTACGTATTGACAGCAAAGAGTATAAATGAAAGAGAAGTAGTAAGAGTAGTATAAATTTATCCTATACTATTAAACGCGCAATATATGTATAATTTATTCCTTTTCTCCGTATTTTCACCCGAGCTGAGCTCGGTCGCCCAGGGACTGGGAACATATGTGACGTAAAGGTACACTATGGTTTCGGAGAAATTGAATGTTTCGTAAAAGTGGATAAAAAGACGATTTTTTATCGATGTTTCGAAAACTATAAGATGTAACATTTGTTGACGTAGTTTTATTTTTTGTAAAAAAAGTTTTCGAGTCCGTTAATTTGGCCCTACGGTTTAATATAATAGTATTTTATGCAACAGTTGTATAAGAGAGGTCAAAAAAGGCGAGTGGCGTGGGTTACAATGTGAGCCGAAGGCGAACATTGTAAAGAAAGACGCCACGAGCGTTTTTTGACTTAGTTATACAACGTTGCATACAATACTTTTTCTACGACTAGCTACCTACTATGAAATAAAATGCAAAATTAAACAAAGAATAAACTTTTCTTAAACTTTGTCGTATAGGTCCCGAGATTTAGTAGGCAACAAATGTTCGGTCACTGCTTGTGGGCTGCCCCGGTGTATTTCTGGTGTAGAAGCAATATTTTCATCGTCATCCATTATTACTTTTGAGAAACACCAACTATTTTGTAGCAAACACAACGGCCGCAAAGTCAAACAACAATTTATAAAATAACCGGGAATTCGGGAAACATGAAAATGACACAAATGGGTGTCTATGGTTAACTTTGTTTTTAATTGATGTCAACTTGCCAGTACTGCCATATTAAGAATAAAGGTTTTTCCTAAGTTAGCAGCAATGCCTTTAGTTCAAAAATTTCTAAAAAGTAAAAACATTCAGTGGTTTGTTAAGTTGGTAGTACCTAATGTATAGGTTTAGAAGCGTATGGCTGCTAAGCGTATCGTTTTGGCGACATAACAGCACGGTTGTGCCGTACTGTTATGGGGAATAGAGTATAGACTTTTCTGCAAACTTATTTTGTATGTCTTTATATTAGTGTTCGTGACTATGTAAATGACAGATAAAAGTACAGGAGTAGAAAAAAGACCTTACGGCCGTGTCAAAAGAAAATATGCAAAATCATACTAAAAAAAAGCCTACAGAAACGCCAAGTTGGCGGCGGAGTCTATGTTTGTAAAAAAAGGCGTTGGGATTTCGGAGTAAGCTTACCTATAATAAAAAGTGTATCTTAAAATTAACATTATCTGAATTATGGTTTCGTCATACTATAGATTTTGTAAGTATATAGGTACGAGTAACAAGAGAAACAGGTGAAGTGGATTATAAGCCTTAACAAAAATTTAGATTTTGTATAAGTATTATATACGTCCATAGGAAAAACGAGAACCTAAATCTCTGAAGATATGACCCCAGTACTTAGTGAAATATGATCGTAGTCACATATATTTTTTAGCTCAGCTAATCATAATTAAAATGAAGATTACGTCATATCATAAATAATCCACTTTCAATTAATAAATACAATGGGCGGGTTCAGAATGCAATAGTCATAAAACTGCAGTGGCATGTGCGTGCGTTCTGAATAAGTCCCGGCTGAGGTGTCGGCAAGTGCAACCGGTTCCAGCGCATTCCTCCTACTCCTTAACAGCCCGTAGACTTTGCAGTCCACGTCAAAAATATCTACGCCTTTTTCACCTTATCATGAAGGAATAAGGTGCAAAAGTGTAAACATATCTTTGTCGACCGTAGTTATTTACGAACAATTTGTTGTAGAAGTAGTCATGTTACTAAACTATTTTGCATTGCTTTGAGTAAGCTCTGCGATAAATTTAAATTACAGCGTAAAGTTACAAAATTCTTATAAGAACCTTATTTTCCTTAATATTTGACGTACCTATTCCGTAATCTTGTCTCAGGCTTTTTAAACGTTTGTTTGCAAGGGTTAGTTTCGGGCACGATTAAAGTTGAGTTGATCGGGGTCTCTACAATATTGGAAATGTATAGAAGTAATAGTAGGAACCAGTGAGCTCATTGGTGGAAGTGGAAGGGACTGTGGGCCCTTACCATGGACGATGCAAAATACATCTACATCCCTAGAACTTAGGTGCGGGAGTATGCCTAAGATAATGAATGATGATGACGATGGTGTGTGTATTATGGACTGTTAACATGTACTCTGTTGATGACCCGTACAATGACACAAATAAATAAGAGATACATTAGGTATACTGAGTCCTTCTTTGTAACCATACTTATTGTGTATGTGTATAAAACGGTCATAGTAGTTCCATGCACCTCGATGGCAGGATATGATTAGGTACTATGAATGAGCGTGGGCGGCATGAAAGTGGATTTGTATTCCAATACGAGTACACCATTAATGTTAATTGTGCCCCCGTTTTGTTCAGCAGCAAGAAAGGTATTATCGGCATATAATAGTTTCATAAAATTTTATGCGCATTTCATGCCGTTTTCTATAAAGAAGTTCTTAATCTTGATGAAAAACAGATTTGTTTGTTGCTCATTGTAATTTAATCGTACTACTTAATATAATAAGTTAGTAGATAATTCCAAACCAGTGTCTAGTGTGCCCTTCTCTTTTGACAAATTTTGATCTGTCATGTCCATGATTAAGATGCTTAAGCTTCCATGTCATTGTGGCTCCAACAGATGCAAACTCAAAGTCACCAGACGTATGTATTGTAAATGCAATGAAAATAAATTGGGTTCACTTCGAGTTCAACAGCACAGTATTAGAGAATTCCTGTGCGCTGCGGGGATATCTGCGTGTCTGGCGGACTTTATCTTGGATAATGCCGCGATATAACTCAGCTCAGCCAGACCATACCTAAGCTCACCACCGCGTAGGCTGAGGCTTTGGCGGCCTGACAACTATAGTTATTTGTTATGCAAGGCTGCAAAGTGTTGTTTGGTGCAAGTGCTTGTATTAAAGTCGAGTTAGCGAAGGATTGTAAGATTGAACCATGAGCGAAGCGAATGGTCCAAAAGTACAATCCAGGGCGAGGTTTTCAAGGCACGAGACGCCAAACAACTTTGCTGGGCTGTTATTCGCTATACGCGCTCATGCGCCTCACCCCACGCGTCACGCCTAACGAAACTACAGCGTTTTATATTTATTAAAAATGTAATATAAACATTTTTGCATCTTTAAATGGTCTCCACGATAGCATTAAAAAAGTTTAGTATTAATGGGTACCTACTTGGTAAACTAAGGCTCAAATACGCATTTTTTTAGCAGGCATTAAAATTCATATATGTTACCTTCTGCGCTAAAATCTATAAATAACTTCCATTATTTTGATTTTACTGTGGCTTTAGAACAAAACAAAAAAAAAATGTACATGAGTTTTTTCTTAAATTAACTTTTTAAAGTGCGTTCCAAATTTGCAGGAAGCAAAAATTTTGAAAAAGAAAACTACGTTTAAAATTATATATTTATATTGTATCTTTATAAGTCAGTCTAATTATTAATATTTCACATGTAATTAAGAAAGAATAAGTATTAATAATTTAATTTTATCAAAACAATAATAATAAATTATTAAACACCATTAGTTGAACGCTCTAATGACCTCTTAATTCGTATAGAAAAAAGTTGGATCTCGCGATAGAGCGTCACGTTCGAAATTCAAAAACACTTTCCACGGATATAATGGACTTTTAGGTGCAGATTTTGAGCAATAATAGTACATTGTTTAACGAGGGCCGTAAGTGGAATATTGCTAACGAGAGTCTATTAGTTACTTTAACGCGGACTAAGTCGCGGGATAGGTATATGAATAATAGGCAATCGGAATACAATGCAAAATGAAACAAAATAATGATACAATTGAAATAAGTAATTTTAAAATAATACATTCACGCCTTTATCCCTAAAAGGGGTAGGCAAAGCACACGAAACTTGTGTTCCAGTACCACTTTTAGCATAAATGTGGGTATAAAAGATCGACAAAATGTGATATCGCTGTGACAGGTTGCTAGTCCATCGCCCACAACACACTTCAACCCTGTTCCCTTAGTCGACTCTTACGACACCCACAGGAAGAAAGGGGGTGGTGCTATTCTTCCCCGTCACCACACGGGGAAATGATACTTACAATGTATATTTAAAAAATAAGTACCTAGTGTTATTTAAGTAGCAAAGTAGGTAAATAATTTTATTTCAAATTAACTTTAATTCGATACACATATTCTCAAACAAATTGTGTCAATATTAATAAAATTATCACAATCCCGCCGTGCAGTCTGGAATCAAATATTGGTAGCCCAAGTCTGATTCAGTTCCGGACTTTAAACCAATTAGTTTAATGATATTCGTTATCGTTAACACACAAATAAACTGCGGCCAAGATGCGCATGCGGTGCGTTGCACTCAGCTTTATAAATACGACTTCGAGAATCCAACGAAATAACGGACGTTTCTCTGGGGAAAATACCGATATAAGTAGGTATAACATATTTTAAATTAGGTACGACTGCACGTTTTCATCAACTATTTTCAATTGGAGGAAAGTCTTGAGACTTTCCAAAACAATGCGGGTAAAGTATAGTTTACTGATGATGCTGCCTAACATAATATACAGTTTTATCGCCTACAAAATCACTTCCTTTAAAAGAGCTTGCGCATATTCTAAAGAAAATACAAACAAATGTCACAAAAACCTAGCAGCTGATATATTTAAATAACTTTAAACGGCGTCGCTGGCGCCAACGGTCTGAAAGGAAATCGACTGCGGCGCCAGTGTTCTAAACCTTCGGGTTATGAGGTGCCTCAATGTCGATATATTTCCGAAATGGTAATGATTCAACATGTTTTGTCAACCTGTCGGTTCACATCTTGCTATCGAGCGGCGCCAACGCTGCCATGCACTCAGTCGTCGCGTGCACATCACGCCCGGCAAGCGTGTAGGATATTTATAATCCTATTCCGACTATCGTTTATCTGGTCCTCGATCCCTGGATTATCTGCTAATGGGTAAACAATAATATGCAGTTTTGGTGGTAAATGGGTCAGGTAAGTGTCTAGAGGTGCCGGGGGTGCATGCGCGTGAGGGTGCGGGCAACGCGCGACGCGACGCACGGCGCGCGCGGCGCGCCGCCGTCATTCGCAAGGAACGCTAGCGCCGGACGGCCGCGCGGCGTTAGCTCATATTCCAATTTTACCAAATCTACCCTCACCTGTCAATAAACATTAAAATAAGTTACACTTAATTTAATTACTAATTATAGTTAACTAAAACACGCCCGCGCTGAGTGACAGTTTATCTAATGTGTTAGTAAATATATTAGTTAATTAATGCAACATTGAAGTGAATTGGGACTGGTGTCTGTGATAACGAAACTGAACAGTGGAAGATTCATGAGTTCTTTTGAGATTATGCCATTGGATCGGCCGGTTCCTGTCTTGATTGAAAAGGTAAAATTTCGATTGTTATCCTTCGCTTTCCAATTATAATAGGTAACTATTATCTTGACTGATTGTAAGCATACATTCTTTACTTTTATTTTCTTAATTGATGACTGGAGTAACAAACGAATGCTGATTAAATAATATCGAGCGGTGACTAAGTCATCAATTGAAAGTTCCTAAGTAGAAGGGTACAAACTAACAAAGATTTAATTTCGTCATAGTTATGTATCACGTACTGAGTGGAAAAATTTAAACATATTTATTAAAAAACCGGCCAAGTGCGTGTCGGACCACGCATAACGAAGGGTTCTATACCTATTAAAAAGGTCGTATCGTCACAGAAATCTTACGGCACTCACGTCCTTTTCTATAGGGAAGGCGGTTTTTCAGCAATATCTCGAAAACCTTTGAACCGATCTTGTTCAAAATAATTTTTAGAGAAAGAAATTAATTTAATTTAGGGGAGGGGCACAAAATTTTAGTGACTCGTGGCGATTATCTGCGACTCTATTCACTTAATGAAAAAAAATGTTGAGTAATCTTATATTTATTTTGAAAGGCCTATCGATTTTAGTACCACACGTAGGCTTACAACGTTTTTTTTGACTTGCAGTTGTATGTAAGCATGGAGTGTAGGTACCCCTAAAAAAAATTCGGTCATTTCATTACAAAACTGTAGTGGCTAACAAAATACACATATCCTCAAAGTTTTATTCAAATAAACCTTATAGTTTTCGAGTAAAATGCCTGTGACATACGGACAGACAGATAGACGGACATGACGAAACTATAAGGGTTCCGTTTTTGCCATTTTGGCTGCGGAACCCTAAAAACTAGCCCAGTTAAATGTTTAACTTCAAGTTGTGTTAAGTTATCTATACTTTGTGTAACGCTAGACCGTTTTAATTTAAGAAATGATACAGAACTTGGCATTCATTTAGATCTCAAATCTGTCGTCGGCGAATTCGAAAGATATTGTTAATATTGAACTTGGTTCCCATTTTCACTTTTATATTTTTGGTGGGATCGTCTTTTACATATCTGCTATAAAGGCTAGCTACCATGCTAGGTGGGGAGTCAACTGCATCTCTTCTATAGTTACATACCTACATGTTTAATTATGTAAATGTCTTGCATCCAAATGGTGCAATTTGCACACTAGTGTCATTTAAGCAGCCTGACGTCTGAAATGATCACAATAAACTGCCTAACAACAATCAAGCGTATATATATATATATATATATATATATATATATAATAAATTGTAACTCTTTATTGTTTTCATCTGTGTGCCCATAATTGGATCTAGTTTAGATATAATTGAGATATCGCGAGATCCAGTATATAGGTATTGGTAGGTAAAGCGATCGTGTGTCTTCTGTCCTCTTTTAGTTTCTTTCTTTTTCGTAATACAAGCGTGAACGAAAGCAATATGTACTAACTACAATGTACTATAATAATTCTTCGCAAAGGCATCCTGAATTTCAGGCTCTGAATATCGACAGCCATACAACTGATTCAATAGGAAACACTTGACCTCTCATCCCCCATAATTTTCAAACTAAAAACAATTGCGTGGATTGTAAAAAAGTTATACATAGTTGAGGGACCTTAATCTAATCTATACTTTAACTTTTTTCAGTTATGTAACGAAAGTTACCCATATAAAATGTATGAGTAATTGCCGTTACCCAATGGAAAAAAGTTAAAGCGTAGATTAGATTAAGGCTCTTAACTATGTACATTTTTTTGCAATCCACCCAATTAGCTAACAATAGTAGTTAAGTAAGCACAGTTATATAATAATGATGACTTATAATCACTTTAGAAACTCGCGACAGTTTTAAAGAACGTACTTATTTCTATTCACAGATCAATTTGCGGCTTACTGGGAAACAATAGGCATTCTTTACCTTGATAGCTTCGGTTTACTAACAAAGCGATACCTTAACATTGACATTGTGATGTTCAATACATGGCCGCGAAAATATATAATGTCTAATCTAATCTTATAGTTAGGCAAATGTGTCATGTCAAATCCACATAATAAATCAATTGCCCAGTCTGCGTGTTCGCGATGTTCTCAAAAGCCACTGGCCCGATATTGATGGAGTTTACATTAACATCTAGCTACATTATGTTACGCTATATTTATTATTATTTTTTAGAGTTTAAACAGAAAAATAAATGTTGTCTCATTTTCCGAATGTTAAGGATCAACTTGACTTCTGATTGTAAAAATATATCGGCGTATGTAAACGTCTCCGCCGTAGTATTAAAATTATGGGCATCTCCTTAACAGGAAAGAAAAATTGCTTTTATACAAAACGGAAAGAGGAACAAAATTTCAAACGACACCTTCAATAGGGCCAGCGCTGAGCGTCAGTTTTCAGCTGTGGTAAACTACCATGTAAATCGGATAGCTCGTTTCGTTACACTAAGTAATTCGAATGATTGCTTGTTAATGTAGTTAGCGGGTGTGCCTGCGGGGCTAGCGCAACTGACGCCGCACCGCGACGCGAGTCGAGAAAGCTCAACCCCCTTTTTCTAATTTGTACGGTGCGAGTGAGATAGGGGACGCTTAGTCGCGCGAGAAGCGACTGAGCAGCAAGTTGTGCTAGACGGGCGGGTTGGGCCGTTTGTCGCATGCAATTTAAATCGTTAATAGACCGGGAACTCCTGGCCGTTTTTCGCCCGGTGGCTTTGCTTATCTGTATGCAAACTATCTGCGCGGGAGGTGATCTGCCGGTTTCAGAACCACTTATCCCTCTCTAAGTTATTATTCTGCGGCTAACTTATGCCGGGTGATTATAACCTATCAGATGGGTAAGGCTATTGGCTCCAGTAATCTCATTGATGGATGTCTCCGTGCTGTTTTTCTGCAAATTGGCTGCGCTCGAGCACTAACAAGAGATGCATGGCTTGTTTGTTCAGTTGTTTTCGTAAAAGTGATTTATGCGGTTTCATGTTTCAGCACATTAATTCTCATTTATTTATACTTTATTGCACAAAACAAAAAAATAATGCCTCAAGGCATTCTCGAACAGTCAACCATAGGGCCAAACAGAGACTTTCAAACGGTGGGTGCAAGAGACAGCCGGACAGACTAATAAAACAAAAATAACAATATCCATATAACTAACAATAATAATTATATTAATAGCATGTTTAATTACTATACTATATAAGTACCTACTTTCTATTTTTCTTCTATTCTAACAGAATAATTCACTAATGACTTTACAATTCTTTTGTTTTTAGGGTTCCGTACCTCTAAAGGAAAAAACGGAACCCTTATAGCGTGCGTCTGTTTGTCACAGCCGATTTGCTCCGAAACTACAGGACCGATTGAGTTGAAATTTGGTAAATATATTTAAATTGGTGACCCAAAGATGGACGCGTAAAGTAAATTAATGAATTCTGACCAAGGAGGCCACTTTTGGAGGGTAAACTGGAAAATTAAAAAAAAAAGTTTCGCAAACTGTATTGTGTGACATATCCAATGAAAGGGGTTGTTCTAAGCATCTCAGATATATATTTTTTATAATTTTAGCAAAAACAGATTTGAAGTAATTTAGGAAACAAGACGAAAATTGACTATTCCCCCTTATCTCAGAAACTACTAGGCTTAAAATTCTGAAAAAAAATATGGACAATAGTTCCTTGCCTAAAGATTACAGGAAAACCTATAAGAAGTTTGAGTATTCAAAGTAACGGGAAAATTCTCAATATATTTGTGTATTTTGTATGGAGCGCCTGATGCTTAGAGCATAGCAATTTTACGGAATCCTCACCACGCGAGTTGAAGTCGCGCTTGTCCGGTTTTTCAAATTGGACACACGGCCACTAACCATGCAATGTAAAAGACGTCAGTTATGTTGGTGAATATCACAACCACCCATTCCGTCTATAGTTGCAGCCAAAGGAAACTGGTATTACGGAGACCATAATATGTTACCGATGTACAGAAATGTTTTGATTCATTATCCTACTTAATTACCAGGTTATTTTGAGGCTTATCATCTTGTATCGTGTTAGATAGGTACCTATATCGATGAAGAGTTCTGAAGGTCAGGTCAAGTGTTCTTATTTATGCTATAAATATATGTCACAACGAAAACAGACAACACCGCGTGTTCGGGTCATCATTAAGTAATTTTATCGCTCATGTTTAATATTAAGCCCGTCACAGACTTAGCTATGATATATATTAAAATACCAAAATATATATTTATAGCAAGGCATACGAGTATTACCTACTAATAATATTATAAATGCGAAAGTTTGGATGTTTAGATGTTTGTATGTTTATAATAATAATAAAAATCTCATTGCAAAGCTGATCTGCTTCAGGGGGGGGGGGCAATAACCGCCCCCGAGTCATGCGCTTTGTGAACCAGGCCTTCGCGGGAACTGGTATCAGGCCCTGCGACTACATGGCCTGTGTCACGGAGCGCATTGACTTTCTGAAGCAGAAAGTCTATGCATGGGCAGGCCGTATTCGCCGCTACAGAGAGCGTGTGGACCGATACCAGCAGAATCGCCTTTTCCAGAGCGACCATAGGAAGGTATACCGAAAGTCGGAGGGAACCGATCTTCGTGTGTCCGACGGACAGCAGCCGGATGCTACTGCCATAGTTGACTTCTGGCGTAGTATCTAGTCAGTTCAGTGCCAGTCGAATACACCGAAGAACCCATGGGGACTGTTACCATACACTCCGAGGACGTTAGTTGTGCCATCCTTTTGACCCCGAACTGGAAAAGTCCTGGGCCGGATGGATTGCACAACTTCTGGCTGAAATGGTTTCGATGCTCACACCTGCGTTTGGCAGCGCAGTTCCAGCAAGCCCTTGAGCTCGGTTTTTTGCCATCTTTCTTTACACTGGTTCGCCCACAGGCTGCTTGTGTATAGAAGTTGGTATAATAAGCTGTAAAAAGAGTGCCTTTAACTTCCCTAGAACAGCGAGCGAACCTTAGGGCTCTGAGCTCTCGTTCGATATCTCGTTTAGATGTTTGTTACTCAATCACACTCTAACGGCTCAACCGATTTGGATGAAATTTTGCATGAAGATAGTTTATAGCCTGAATTAAAATATTCGATAGTTTTATCCCTGGTCCACGCAGATGAAGTCGCGGGCGGAAGCTAGTATTACGATATATTTTACGTGCTATTTCGACAGTTAAATAGGTAGTACCAGGGGCGGTTCACTCTTTGATTTCGCGCTGCACAAAAACATACCGCCTTTAGGCGGTCTATCAGTGGTTGCCGCGCGCTGTTACGGGACGCACGCGTTTGCGCTATGCATTGCATCGTCATTCACCTCTTTAAAATAAATATGCCGCGTCGTCTATTTATATTGGTTGAAAATAATTGTTCTTTACGTTATGTTTATGTATGTAGGTAACCAAGAGTTGTGTGTCTTCGTCTTACATTTTGCAGAAACAGGCAGTTTTGATGTCATAACCTAAAGGCAAATTACACAGCTTTTGTGTAGTTGGGTGATCCTAAGCAAATAAAGAATAATCGTAATATCGTTAATAAAATACACTATTATACTAACTTACCTATAATGTAATAGGTCAAGCTGGCTGTAACCCTAGCTCTAAGGCTCCGCTTCTGAAAGAGCGCATTGCATGCGATAGAAAGAAATGGCCACATTTAGGCACGTTTGGTGTACCTAAACAGGGAATTTGTTAACAGAGAACCTTCTGTACGTAGTACTATTACTTATTCTGTTGTAGTACGCAAAATATATCGTAATATATCGTAAGACGCCTTGCTATATAGTAGGATAACTTTATTGTTTAACCGTGTTATAGGTACATACATAGATGGTATTAAATATTACAAGTGTTAGGTTCTAAGTTTCCAACGGTTACCCATTTCGGGTGTACAATATTTACTTAAAACTAAAGAAAACAAAACTAATACATATTTATACATTATTTTTTTATAACGAAAATTGAAAAAAATCTTTTAACGAATAGAAACCTTTCTTAGTTAACCATATGTATAAATTACGTTTAAATTTTATATCATCCAGCATTTTTAATTAATTAGGAAGCTGATTAAAAACTCGAGTGGCACTAATTAATGTGCTTTTTTCATAAGTTTAATTTTTTACCAAAGGCAATGTTAAATGACCTATATTGGGTGCGTTAGGTTAGGTTAGGTTATCGCGTTAGGAAGCTAATGTTGTGAAGTAATTTTTCTTACATTTTACAAAGTTACAGAGCTCATATATATATAGATGCTAGTTAATGTTAGGAAGCCTTGCTCTTTAAAACATTTCGGAGTGAGTGAGAGTGTCTGTTGTTCATGTGAAAGATAATTCTCAAGCACTTTTTCTGCAAAACAAAGATGTCGTACGTCTGTCGAGATAACCCGTAAGACAATAAATAGTATATGTTAGCATAGTATGCAGTAATAACGGCTTCTTTGGAACACGTATAATAAATTCCTTCACAGTTTTTAAATATAGACTTATATACCTAAGCAAAATAGATTTTTTCAAGTTTTTTTTTTATAATAAGAAAGCTTTTTTTTCTATACTAGGCGTGCGGTGTTGTTTGAGTTTTTTAATGAAATACCTACTTGCTAAATGGTTATAGGACCTTGCAAGCCCTGCTCGGTCAAGTAATACGTTCTTAATACCTAGATTTAACAATGTTGTGTAATACAAAATCCTAAGGATATCCTATTGTTGCGCCGGGGGTATAGGCATAAAACTTCAAACTTGATTTTCCGTGCTTTAGAAGCGTTTTCAGCGGGCTGAAAAGTGATTTCAGGCCGTTTCGGAGGTAGCTCTTCCACATACTAGAAGATCGGAAATTCACCCTAGTTGCCGTTGTTTTCAAGCGCCTGAAACATGTTTTCAGTCCGTTTCAGGACACCCTATATCAGATGAAACCCCTTTTCAGTCGTTTTTAGGACCCCTTATGGGTCTTTGAAGTACACTTCAGTATATGGCGAAATTTCTCGAAGGAGTGAAAGAGACAGCACTATTAGAGGGAGACAGCTATATTGGGAAGGTTCGAGAAGTGTGTGAAACAGACAACTAGAAAAGGACAGCATAGTCAGGAATGTTCCAGTCGGGTCAAGCAAGCATCGAACAATCTAGACGATCTAGAACACTCACGATGCGAGGGGTCGCCGTTCCTGGAATTGGACTTGGGATTGGGACCGAGATTTCTCCGGAATGTTCTAGAGCGAAGGTTTCCGGTCCGGCTATATAAGCCGCGCGACCACACTGTAGGGGCAGTTCGGAACTACACCGCGAACAGTGCGAGTCTCGAAGCGAATAGTGTGAAAAGCGAATAAGTGCGTTATAGTGAAGTGATTCAGTATAGTGATTTATTAAGTAAGGAAGCCTTGTTCATTAATAATTTTTGTAATAAAGTTTGCGTTTTTAATTAGTGGTCAATTAGTGTATTTTCTATCACGTTACCTACCCCGTAGACGTAACACTATTATAGGAATAGTCACTTCATCGCATTTCTCACACCTCATTCCGAATTAGTTGATAAAGAATCTAATCATTAACTTTATCTTTGAGGTTAAGGTCGGCCAAAGGGCTAGAACAGATAGAGGCAACCTCGTCCAGTGCGCTATTATACGATGTATATAAAAAAACAGCCTATATTCGTCCCACTGCTCGGCACAAGCCTCCTCTCAAGGATGACAGGGTACGGGCAGTAGTCACCACGCTGGCCCAGTGCGGGTTGGGGACTCGACATACACCTTCGAATTTCTTCGCAGATGTATGCAGGTTTCCTCACAATGTTTTTTCTTCACCGAAAAGCTAACAGTAAATACCATTTGATATTTTTGTAAGTACATAAATTCCGAAAAATTCATTGGTACGAGCCGGGATTCGAACCTACCCAACTAACATTTTGGTGTCAGCTAAGGGTATTATTATAACCTTAACCTTTATAAGTGAGTTATAATGATCTCCGTTGCAACTAACAGTGTTATAAAGGAGTTAAGAAAAATAATTAACTCCTAAAGTGTTATAAGAGTGTTACTCAAAGCAAGTACACTTAAGATGTTAAAGCTTTAACCTGTTTTTAACACTTAAACCTTTACAACAGTGCTAGCTGACGCTCGTTAACTCTTATTGCTTTTTAGTTGTCGCCGTGGAGTGTCTTATAAAGCTTAAGGTGTTATATCTATTCTAAGGTACAGGCAGAGACTTTATAACAGAATTAACTCTCTTGTAAGTATTGAAACTTTTTCTAATGCTTAAGGTGTTAGGCAGATACACTTTAAAGACACTGTAAGAGTAATGGTGTTTGACTAAAGGTGTTGAGTTAACTGACGCCTAAAGCTTTAAGGTAAGTTCGCCATTGTTTTGGTGAACTCTAACCTACAAATTGATTAGGTTATGCAATATTTGACATCAAAATACTTCATTATTGCCATTCTATGGATGCCACTTAATTTAACATGCCACTGGCCAAGAAATAAGAATAGAAAATGATAAAAACTTGAGATGTATTTTTTATTCTTCATAAGTTTTGTTAGAAATCTTTAATAAATCCTGGGCGCGTTAAAATTGAGATGGGAAACATGGTATACATGTACCGTAAAATCAAAAGGGCAGGTTGTTTTAATTTAATGTCACACACACTTCCAATTAAATTCACTTTCAATTAGTACGACTCCATAACTGTCAAATATTAACCTATACTATCTTCGCCATTTTGTCGGTAGACTATATTTGTCTCATAATTTTATGGTAAAGAAAAGAGTAAGATGCTCACTTGAAACTGGGTGACAGCTAGAGTGTTATAAGACTCTCAGCTAACACCTTAAGCGTTACTACGGTGTTGGTAGAGCGTTGGTCAACACTATAGGTGTCAGATAACACTGCTCTACAGGCTTTCTAACACCTTTACCTGTAATTTGTGGGCCTCTTTCGTGGTTATAAGGGTGTTAGAGCACGCTATAACACCTTTTTTACAGGCATTCTTAACACCTTAACACTTGGTTGGAACCGATATAAGAATGATATAAGGGTTATTTTAACGCTAGTGTGCTAGTTGGGTATGACCGCCGTCTGACAGCGTTAGAACAATGCAACTGTCACTTTCCCGTACTAAAACTGATATTTAGATCTACCTGACGCGCGTACGTGACGTTACCTAATCAACTAGCTGAACCACTAAGTAAAGTAAGGCTACCGTAGCACATAGGGGCAAAATGCCGATTTAGGCGGCCAAAATTATTTTATCGCATTTATGTACTCAAACTCGTGATTTGTTTGTAATTATAATTCCAAGAGGGCAGTAGCACAGTGGATCGAAATGACAAAAAAATGGACATCCACTTCTTTTTTTAAAACCTATTTAAAAAATACTTTTAGGTTGAAAATGTTGTAAGGAATAAAAAATGTTATATATATATTTTCAAAATAAGGCTTATTTAAAGCAGAAAAAAATAATATCAGTGTTTTTTGTATGAAACTGAAGAATAAGTATCTTATTATAAGAAAACCGTTACCGATCCTGCTTTCTAACCTTTAGAATATTATTCTTCTACTTAAAACAGTTGAAAATAGTAAACAGCTTATCTCGGTAGGTGCCCGCTTTTTTCTATAATCCAGTCAAAAGTCAGTAAAAACAACACTGTTCTTAGTTGTGTTTTATTTTTTAATTTTCAATAGTTTAACGGTATATTAATGATCGTTAAGTGTAAATACGACATATTTTCGTCATTTTTATAACTGACAAAGAAAACAAAATTATAGTTACGTTACGAGACAATTATGAAATTTTTTAATATAAGCAAATATGAAAGTAAGTGACCTATGAATGTCGTATTAAACTTGTGAGATTGTGTATTCATAGATTATAAAAATCTTGTCTATATTTCCTAAAGTGCTTATTGCGCGCTTCGGCTGCTTCTTCCGGTAATAACCCAATAGGCAAGAGAGCTTCTTCCATTACAGTTGCCCCATGTTATAGGATTTTGTGCATTGTTAGGCGTCATCGGATGCCAGGAATATAGTCCTACATAAATTTTGGCGGTCTCATTATTAACACTTCTGTTTTTCTTCGCTTGCTCCTTTCACTGGATTCATCGAATATCTTTGCTGGTCGGCCTGATGATCCTCGTTTTATCCTTGGTATTTCGAAGGTTCCTTGTAACCATGCATCGTGTTTTTTTAAGATAATATCGCTCTTCCTATTTGACTCTACCCACTTCTTCTTAAAGTCTGACTTTAAAAAAGACAATTTATGCTTTATATCCTTGTTGTGTTCCTCACAATAGTTTTCTTGCGATAAAATATACGTCTCAAGATATTTTAGTTTCAATTCAAAATTTGCAAGATTTTGTGACTGCATTTTCTCAAATAGGAACCTACGGGTCACTTATCTTGCCTCTGCAACTCCTTCCGATCCTAAAAGAAATCAAAACTATTTTAAACACAAAAGTAAAAAAAAAAAAAAACAAGTGGTTTTGCATCGTGGTATTTAATGGCCTCTAAAACGCATTTTCGCAAAAAATCGCAGCCAAAGTTAATGTAATTATCTAGTACAGTTACTCTATTTTATGAAATTACTCGTATTATGGCCCGGACGTGCCATGATGTATAACAAAAACCTTTTTATAAATCAAAAACGTGGTTTTTTACAACAATTTTAGAAGACTTATTTCTACCTCGGGAAATAATAATAGATATTCAAAATATTCACATAAATTTAATGTTTTATAATACTCTCTTACCTGTAGAACTAGGATCCATCACAACTTTCTTCAAAATAGACACTAAAAAAACACCACGATTTTTTAAATGTAACGTGTTTTTACGAATGCCGATAAGATGTGCGTGCACTGGGAGCGACGATCAACTTTCGACTGGCATGGCAGTTCAGGCGCTGCTGTAAGGGTTAGGGAGGGGGTAGTTTATCATTCTATGGTTATTCAACCTTATCGGGAAGTGATTATTTCTTATCTAGGCTACATTTTTAGAAATCGATTTATGGCCGCCTAAATCGGCATTCTGCCCCTATGTGCGTAGCTGCGTTATGCGTACATCGGATGTATATCTGGGAATAAACTCTATTCTTGTTTGGTAAATTTAATACTTACCTGAAGAGTCTGAGAGATCTCTTGAGTAGTTGTCATTATTTTTTAAATGTACCTACTTAAATACCTGCTGAGTCATTGACGCGAGCAAGGGCATGATTTACATTTCTCGAAAACAAAACTCCGTGATAGGTTCAACGGTCCCGTAATACCGGATTTTAATCTTCTATTTGAGCTTGACTAAAGATTAGCAAACGAATGAGATTGTTTGCGAGCATTTTAAATGTGATATTTAATTTTATCTAATTTCCTATCTATTCTAATTAAGTTTTAACTCTATCGCAACAAACTAAAGACATGGTACCTATCATAAATTATGGATATTTTAGACTTTATTGCACAGTTCATGTAAATAAAAACAGTGGACTTAATGTACATACGAAGGGCTGATGTACATATGTGCAGCTCAATCATCGGCGCAAAACCGCAAGTAAACCCCCTGCAGGCGTTTTTTTTATATCAACTAACCAAGGCGCAACTGGCGCAACTGGCGCAAGTAACCCTCAAAAATGTACTCTCGCTCGCTCGCTAATGTTACACATAAACACGCACGCACGAAATAAACGGTATAAAAGTAAGTGTTTTTTCAAATTAACAATAACTATTATGTTATATACCGTATATTAATGTTTTTTGATTATTTTCCCGAATATTAGTTTACTTAGTATGATTTTAGAACCAGTAGTGAATGAGTTTGTAACAGCTGCGCCTCATTAAAATATTTTTTGACATAGTATTTATAAATAATCCAAACAATGAAATGAATAGTTACGTACGAGTAAACAAGTTATTTTTTTATTTTTGGGTGGTTCATTTAGAGCAACAAAATACTACTTTTCTCCCAACCCAACCCCAACGTGAAATAACTACGCCTATTCAGTGTCCAGTTTTTCTAACAATTTCGAGATAACACGCGTACCTACATGCGCTGTGGCACATCATCGTTAGCTAAGTCCACACGAACTATATTTCGTTCCAAGGAAGCGTCAGCCGCCAAGGGTGCCGCCGCCGCCGCTGGCCCTACGCCGTAAGAGTAAGACGCCGTTTATTTTCTAACATCCATTACATGAGCACAAACAAATATAGCCGACATGCCGACTCCCACTTGACGAAACTTGACTAGGAAATCGATTATAAAATATGTATACAACATAAAATTACCGCGTAAACTTCGTTTATGACGCCAATCGAGATATGTATTCGCTGTTTACGAAATCTCAAAAATATGATTTCGTGATGTTTGTTAGTTATGATATGGTAAAACGCGTTACCTATTTTAATTTGTATGTAGGTATAACGAGAAACCGAAATTAAACCTAGTTGATAAAAAAGTGTCATATAGTACAGTCATTATAGATTTTGACCCGTGAATAATTAGTTGTTGGATTTTTTTTTGTAGGTGCCTCGGGGGGGTCACTGGGAGTGTAAATTCAAAAAGTAGACTGAATCAGGCTGGTTTATTAGTATTTCTCTGCATGCAAACTGTTTGGAAATACTTTAACCATTGATGTTTGTAAACAGAATAACTGTCGGTATACACAGGTATGCGGTGAGTGCCCGCTCCTTGAAGCTAAAGTCAAATATTGATATATAAATATTGATAATGATGAATGCGAAAGCCAGATGTGATTTACTTGTCCCTAATAGAAACAGGTTCGATACACGGCTAAGCTATTTCATACACTTGGTGCGATAAACAGTAATAAGATGTGCCGTCAAAAGGACAACAAAGTGATCGTATAAGGGTTCCGTTTTTTCCTTTTGAGGTACGGAATCCTAAAAAGTAACAACGTCAGCAGTTAACTGAAATCAAAACTAAACTGATTTGACCATGTTCAAATTCATAAAAAGCGGTGGACACAGTAATTTGCGAACGCCAAAGTTACCCCCCAGGGCTAAAGTTTACTGTTGTTAAACCCGCGTTTACTGTACTTAGTTGTTGTATTTTTAAAATGAAATACCAACATATATAATAATATAGGTACACACATCTTCAAACGATATATTATTGTGTTATAACTGATATCAAATGTGGTTGAGAGAGAGAGAGAGAGTATTGCATTTCTACTACTAAACAGTTTCAACTAAAAATAAAATCATAATACTTGTATTATATTATAATCATGTCGCATGGCAGGTCTTTTGCGCGCAAGAAGCACCGTGCCGTGAAAAAGCAACTCTACCGTCCACGGTAAAAGGTTCAAATTCCAATGACAATGTATATGCACCCGAAATTAAGTGCATTTCTTACCAGTTAACTAGTTATGTCTAATACTCGTTAACTAGTTATGTCTACTTAACTGTGATAGTTTTCCTTTTAAATTCATTATATGTACTACTGCCAAGAATTTTTTCACGTCCCCAGTAGTAGCCATTTAGCCGGCAGGGGGGGGGGGGGGGACATGACTCGAACAAAAATTAGGGGTTTAAATCCCATTATCTCGCAAACGCATAACTAAGTTGAAAAATAGTTTCAGTAAACCCATAATATTTTGGAACAAGCTATCCAACGATACCCTACACTATAGGTTTCACAAGAAAACAAATACATCACTAATTTACATGTGGGGGAGGTACCCTAAAAAAATTTTTTTTTGGATTTTATTCTACTGTTTTGTCGGCGTGATTGGTTTATATACCCACGCCGAATTGCAATTTTCTAGTTGTAAGGGTTACTGAGCTAAGCCGAAGACGGACAGACAGACAGACAGACAGACAGACAGACGGACGGACATGGCGAAACTATAAGGGTTCCTTGTTGACTACGGAACTTTGAGTCTTCTGGTGCATAGTTTGAGAAACACTGAAGGATTAAGGTCGGATGATTTTAATCCGATCTTTCACTACAGCCGGTAAGACCGGATCTCAGCCTACAGTAGCTGTATCACAATGCAAATTATACAGATTTGTGTACAAACACTAGTTAAATTGTAATTAAAATAAATATATCCGTAGTTTCGGAATTTCATAACACCTCCGATTTTTTGCAACGCCCCTTGGCCAATTGATTCAACTATTTAAATTATGACCTATTTCACTCTCTAATTGAATGATTTTTTTTATATAGCAGGTACCAATAGTAGTTAAGTAAACAAAATGATGAAATTATTATATTTGGTCCAGTATAGCACGAAATGACAGCTCTCGTGGCTTGCTGTATGTCGGGATAATAATGTGTAATCAATACACATTATTATAGTCTCCGTATAACTTTTTTCCATTGTGTTACGGCAATCCTACTAATATTATAAATGCGAAAGTTTGGATGTTTGTTACTCCATCACGCTCAAACGATTTGGATGAAATTTTGCACGAAGATAGTTTATAGCCTGGATTAAAATATAGGATAGTTTTTATCGCGGGTTCAAGCAGACGAAGTCGCGCGCGGAAGCTTAGTTACCCATACATTTTATGTACGGGTAACTTTCGTTACACACTGGAAAAAAGTTAAAGCATAGATTAGATTAAGCCCCTTAACTGTGTACAATTTTTTTGCAATCCACCCATATTTGGATTACTTAAAATCTTTGCTTATTTGAACTCCACTAAACTTTACAATCGATTAATTATGGAACACAGGAAAAGTCAATGTTTATTCAGAGACCCCGTTTTATCAAGCCCAGGTTAATTGGCGATTGATGAACTCAAGTGACAAGTATCATGTTATCATAACATGATAGCAATTACGGATGCAAATCACACTATTTTGTAACAACGCCGTGAACTATTAGATGTACTCTGATTATATCCTCGTTACACTATTACTATAATACGTATTATTATAATATTTATAATACATTCGATAAAATATTTTTTTTTATACTCGTCGACTTTAATGTTTGAATTAAGATTTCATACACTAAACTAAAACCACATACTTTTTTCTATGGAGCTCCCATCCCAACTCAACTATAATAATTATAAGACAACGCTTTAGACAACTAAAATAAATTCGACCAATCACGTGGCGCCTTTACTGAACTATAATGAATTTGACCAATAGGACGTCGCGTTGATTCCAATACAAAAGACATCAACGAGCCGGCGCACCTCTCACTTATTGCACTTCGTTTCAGCAGGGCATAGATATTTTTCATTAGATACCGAATCTGTTTAATTATTTCTGTTGACTCGTATAAAAAGTATTGTATACAATAGTTACACAATTAGCTCTTAAATTCTCGTGCCTTACTTAGGCGACTCGGCAAGCCTCGTGGCCTAAACACGGTACTCGACTTTAAGAGCCCTTATTGTGTAACGATTATATAAAATACTATTACAGTAGACCAAATATTTAATCTTTTCGACGCCAACGACGCATATATCGGCACCGCAGGTTCAACGCCAACGACTAATATAGCCCAGCGCGATAGCAACCTTCTTGCATTGACATAAGGTTTAACTCCGCACTAAATGTTTTGTTGATTTGGCGTTTGGTTGACAACTTTTCACTTTGACAGAGCGTCGAAAAGGTAAATTAAAATCTTGTTACAGTAGACACATGATGTAATTAACCCATTATTAATGGCAACCGTACTCATACATAGGTACAGTCACGGACTTTAATCATTGAGCCATTTAGGTGTCAACTAATTTTGGTTTTTAATAGTTAAGCTATGATATCCAGTAAAAAGTAAGCTCTAAGTGGCTCAACAATTTAAGTCCGTGACTGCTATGTATAAGTACAGTTGCCATTAATAATGGGTTAATTACATCATAACATGTAAAGTGTCAATGTGTCTGCTCGCGACCAAGGATGTTGCGACACATCCGAAACATCGAGTTACCTGAAAGAGATAAATAAATACATTTAAAATTTCAAAGTTCCGTTGAGTAAAAATAATGTTCAAAAATCGTGAAAGTTGCCATCAATACTTTATAACATGCAAAGCTTCTTATTTTTGAGGACACGACCAAACCAACTATATTAGATCAATAATGAGAAGTTCAGATGTTTGTGTTTGTGAACACCCTATTCGCTCAGATTTATTCAATGCATGACGACTGTGTACATTGCCATAATCAAAAAATACGTTCATTGATATGTCACTAAATTGGCTAGTGAATGCGATTTAAGACAGTGCCGGTTGGTGTGTCGTGTGCGTGAGCTGTCATTGTATTAAGGCCAATATCCAGACCTCGTAAGTACCTCGCCAGAACGACCGCTGCCTGCCCTCTACGGCGACATATATACTTACCTGTGATATTTCTTTCCACTCAAACCATTCACTCCATTGTTTAATTATTTTTTTTCATCACACTTGCTCGTCAATGGCGTTATTACTTGCGAGCGTACAGAGCAGTTATAGCCCTTACCTCCCACGGGCTGTTAAGTTTAGTTTTAAAATATAGTACCCTCTGATTGGCTTAAGCAAATCTGGCTGCTCTGTGATTGGTTGAAAAAAAATCTAGTTGGCCAAGCCGCGGGCGCCCCGCAAGAATACTGCTCTGTGATTGGTTGAAATATTGAAGCTGCGCGCTCCACTAGCACTGATCTGGAAGTGAAGTTGTCAATTTTTGATTGGTGCGACTGTATGAAACTTTTCTTTATTTCCTCGCAAATGTGATGAAAAACAAACATTATACTTTGAGTATTAAGCCACTGGAGATGCCATAACGTAAACTCTTCGTACAAATTTTTTCGCCACATTTGGCGGGGGGCGAGGAAAACAAGTACAGCACACCACCAAAAGATGAATAACTCAACAGACACAGGTTTTACTGTTGCGATAAGCGCACACTACAAAAAAATTCAACACATCAAAAATTACAGAGTTTTCGCGTAACTGATGCAGCATACATACGAACAAGTTACTGATGTCGACACATCGAAGACATCTGAAGAATGAGTCAAATTAGTTTGATGAATGAACTGAATTATCTTATACTATCTATCTATCTATCTATACATATAATAAAGCTGAAGAGGGTCGAAAGTCTGTACATGGAAGATAAACGAAAAAAAATTGGCTGGGGATACTTAGAATTGATAACAGAACACGTTCCAACAGTTTTTAGAATTTTTGTCTGTTTATCTGTTTGTCTGTTTATTTGTCCGGGCATCACGTGAAAACGGCTGAACGGATTTTGATGCAAACTTTACTAATCTGTCGAGAGAATCGCCGGATAGGTTTTAAGCTATAAAAATCTTAAAGATTAGGGTTCAAAGGGGGTAGAAAATGGGGTTGAACTTTGTATGGGAACTCCTTGAATGTACGAGCTACAGACTTGAAAATTGGTAACCATAAACTTGACTGGAAAGTAAAAACGACCCCATTCAAACTTCTAGCAATGTATAGATAAAACGTGAAAAATATGGGATGAAAATAGGTTCTGAGGCGACTAGAAACTATATAATGTTGCAAGAGCGGGGTTATAACAGTATCATTACCATGGTAACATGTCGTCAAGATATTCAAAAATTCATCGTGTTCTTACAACTGATAGTTAGTCCAGTGGTTTCACCCATAGCTTACGGAGTCGGTGTCCCCGAGTTCAAACCCAGCAGCATGCACTTTTTGTAGTTTTAATTTTTTTGTGTCTGCGTTTTTGAAAATGTATATTTTGAAAAGGTATATTTTCAAAAACGCAGAGAAGCTTAGTGAATAGAGGATTTTGATGGAACTTTTACTTAATCGGTCGAGAAAATCCCTGGCCAGGTCATAGGCTGTAAAAATGATAAAAATTAGTTCAAAGGGGGTAAAAAATGGGGAAAAACTTTGTATGGGAACTCCTGCTGCAACCTCCTCCTCCTCTCTGCTGTATACAGCAACCTTGATCTTCGTCTTCCTATATAATTGCTATGAATTCAGAGGTCATCTAAAGATGTATGATAGGTTGAGTTTAATACTTACGTCGAATTAGCATAGTTCACCAACGTCAAGAGATGTGGGTATAAAATTTGGACACAACGGCATTCCGCGGAGAATTAAGTAGGTACCATTTTTTTATGTATAAAACTTCAACGTTTGTGACATTCAGAAATATTATTATTATTATGAATACTCGGGTATAGTGAGCGTCCGCATGAGCTAGCTCTCGGGTCTTCGGCCCTCGGGCTCGCATAGAGAGCGCTCTCTGAAGCGATGTATTGGGCCTTTCATTCATACGAAAAGCTCGGCCTTCGGGCTCGCTTGCCTCGCCACTCACCTTCGGGACTTTGGAACTCAGATTTCGCTTTCAAGACACTTGGAGATAGTGTGCGTCAGTCCTCGGGCTCGCATATAGTAAGCGCTCTCTAAAACGGTTCTTTGGGCCTATCATTCCAACGAAAAGCTCGGCCTTTGGTCTCGCTTGCCTCGCCGCTTTTCTTCTGACTTCTCTCGCTCGGGACTTTGGTCTCCGGTTTCGCTTGCAAGACACCTGGGTTTAGTTAGTGTCCGTGAAGGCTCGCCCTCGGGCCTTCGGCCCTCGGGCTCGCATTGAGAGCGCTCTCTGAAGTGTTGGTTTGGGCCTTTCATTCCTACGAAACGCTCGCTCTCGGGCCTTCGGCCCTCGGGCTCGCATAGAGAGCGCACTCTGAAGGGTTGGTTTGGGCCTTTCATTCATACGAAAAGCTCGGCCTTCGGGCTCGCTTGCCTCACCCCTCAACTTTGGGACTTAAGGCTCATGTTTCGCTTGCAAGATACCTGTGGATAGTAAGTATCCATGGAGTCTCGCCCTCGGGCCTTCGATGCTCTGGCTCGCATATGGAGCGCTATCTATAAGGGTACGTTGGGCCTTTCATTCCTACGAAAAGCTCGGCCTTCGGCCTCGCTTGCCTCCCCGTTTACCTTCAGGACTTTGGCTGTCAGGGGTAGTTTGACAAGACACCCGGAGATATAGAGTATCTTTGGGGACTCGCCCTCGCTCGGTCCATTTGTTTCAATTATGAAATCTTATATTTAAATTCCGGTTTTGGTAATTTTTCTTCTACTATAAGTACTTAGGTACTTCGTTTGCAATAAAGATTAAGTAAATCAATATAACTAAATATTATTGACGACAAAGTTTATGAGGATTTGAACTGTTACACGCATAATTTATAGAAATGAAATCGTAATAATCTAATTTATCAGTGTAGTAGGTATCGTATGGTGAAACATAAGAATATCATGTCATCCATAATTTATACGCGTACGAAGTCGCGGGCAGAAGCTAGTTTATTATAAAATTGTAAAAGTGAAAATTCTGTCCATTGAAGATACTACCCAAAAAATATTTGTTTGTATATATGTCTGTCTGTATTTATGTGCCCTAGTGTCCTTAGCCCTCTCGCACAGTTAAACTGTGGAATGAACTCTCGCCCGCGGTTTTCCGGGCTGATACCGAGGTAAAGATATAAATATAGATTGGTATTTGCAAGAACCTATGTATATGTGTCGGCGGCCAATCGTAAAATCCGCCAGATCACGAAATTCCTAGGCATATCATGTCATGAAACGCCGCCATTTCATAATATGCCTAAAAG
The DNA here is from genome assembly GCA_932294315.1 of Epinotia nisella. Taxonomy (NCBI): domain Eukaryota; kingdom Metazoa; phylum Arthropoda; class Insecta; order Lepidoptera; family Tortricidae; genus Epinotia; species Epinotia nisella. Next base: position 12,633,037 of record OW028685.1, on the reverse strand, counting down.
TTGGCCAGGCATATCACGATGTGCCTGATAAACAGTACGGCAGATCGATTAGAGCAACGCATTCGACGATATTCCTAGCTCAATACCGGGCATATCGTAAAATAGTTTCTTTCTTGGCCACTGGTGGCGCTGCGTATGCGATGGCGGCCGTGTTTTTGGTTTACCGCGTGAAAATGTCGGCGTCACAACAAAATTATTTTTGTACCGAAAATAGTGATTGCATTCAAAATAGAAGTGCAAAAGAAGCTTTTGAACATCAGCTCCATTCTTTTTATCTTAATCACACGGATTCTGTGCACAACGTGAAAAAACCATGGACGTCTGCCCGTATTTTAGATGTTAGTATTTTGATGATATACAAAGTATTCACTAGCTGTTATTTATCTATAGAGAAATGTAATAAATATAGTAGGTAATTTGTCAAGTTTATACATTTGTGTTCTTGATTTATTATGGTACATACTTAGTTATTGCATCAGCCGGTTAGTCGACTCACGAAAGTCGCGCAATTTAACGCGTAGTAATTTACTTGTATTAAGAAAGGTAGGGTGTCCATGGCCGATCGTAAAATCCGCCAGATCACGAAATTCCTAGGCATATCATGAAACGCCGCCATTTCATGATATGCTTAAAAGTTGGCCAGGCATATCACGATATGCCTGATAAACAATACGGCAGATGTATTAGTCTTATAACGCTCAACCAATGCCAAGATAGTGGTGTATAAAGTTCATGTTTTTCAAAGAACAACAGGAAAAGGGACTTAGTCGCAAAACTCTCGGATCGCGGATAGGTTAGAAAGCAAAGCTCCCGCTTCCGTCTTCGAGGTTATTTTTTTATAAAAGAGCGGAAGCACTTTTTTGCAAAAAAATATTGTAATTCTGCAACACAAACATTGTAATTGTTACCTATCACATCCCTAAAGACCGATTCGACCCCGTACCACTGTATCATGTTTACATGTGCTGTCGTTTACGTATCACAAACGGTATTTTCTTTAAATGGAGATTGTACTTCAATACACATTTAATAGTTAGTAAAAATACTTACCTATGATAGGAAACGAGAACTTGTTGCGAATTTGAGTTGTCAGATCGCCTTTTACATGATAATACAAGTCACCATTTGTCGAGAGAAACGTCACGCGACACGGAAGGATACAAAATGACGGTGAAGCGACTTTAAGTAGGTAGTAGATATAACGTGGTTGAATAGTTGACCAATGTACTTTGCCGGAGGGGGTCGCCTGTGTATGACATCTCCAGTGGGCTTGATACTCAAAGTGTGTATAACACGGGCGTAAGAATATTGCAAACTCGAGTCTTCAAAAGCCCTCCGCCTTCGGCGTCGGGCTTCTGATAGACTCTCGTCTCGTTAGCAATATTCCACTTACGACCCTCGTTAAACAATGTACTAAATATCAGTATCACCCTTGATCGACTCGTTTTTATAAACACCGTCCGGACGTACGGCTACGTGTTATAGGTACAAGGTACAACACAATACATATATTTGTTTTTATCTACATTTCAATTACACATTTAAACAGATATGTAGATTATATTGCTATACTATTGACCTATGATTTTGTTCTGCTATTGTACATAAACAATTTAATAAGTGACAATTATAAGTGACTTTCGTGATATTCTTTTTAGTTAATCACGTAAAATGTTAATTATATAACATTGAAATTTATTTAAATAGAAGTGAGTTTCAATAGTGTAATCTGCAAGGTTGTTGACATTGAGCCAGTCGAATGTTCTATTCTATACTAGTATCGAGTTCAAGATCGTCGAAGCAAAACTCGTTATTTTCGCTGTTTTCAGACCACGCCGTCAACTGTTTTCTTAAAATTTATCTGTATGTATACAATGACAAGATTTATGTGATGAAAGAAATTCGGTAAGCATCACAACACGATGAAAAATATTATTTTTCATATATAAATGGATCAGTGACCATTCGAAAACTATTAATCAAAAATATAATTTTAGTTTTCCGAACCAAAATTGGTCCAAGGAAACGGAACACTGTTAAAGATTGCAACTAACCAATTGTCGCCGAGCAACATTATCGGTGTAAGATTTTTAAAAGTATAAAAAGAATTGTCTATGTATATGCATATATGTAAACGTCTTTATTTGTAATAAATAATAATCATACATTTTTAAACAATTAATTTAAATAAATAACTAAAATATGGAATGACCGTCGAATTTTGTGTCGTTTCGTAGCAGCCAAAGTTATATCGTGACGTTTTTGTATGGTTTGCACTAAATACTAAATATTCCGTAAACCATCTAAGTTGTCGGCGAACTGAAGGTTAGTGAAGTATTCTGCCGTTTGCTGATACCGAGTTCTCCATACTACAATCGCAGATAAGCCTGGTAACTGCTTAATTTGATTGACTTGAAACCCTATTCCACGCGAACATTATTTCACTATTTTCGTTCAAATTTAATCTCGTAATTTACAGTTCACTACCGAAAAAGGCGTAATACAAACGTAAGATTAATTTTATACATCGATACGAATTCAATTGTTTTGGTAAATTTATCGCTAGGTACCTACTACTCGTATCTGTGAAGTCCTTTTTCTTCACTCTACCTACCTCGCAGAACAACAGGCTTATTATTGCAATATCGGTAACATTCGATACTTTATCTACGGGTTCGATGACCGCTCCTTATCAGGCTGTTCATTGATCTCCTTAAGTTACTATATGACGACTAAACAGTTCTAATGCCTGTGCAAACGTCCCACTGATTTATTCCCATGGTGATATATTAGTTGCAGTTGTGTTTGACTCTGTCTATGTTTCCCTAGCCATATCTTGATGTTTCCTTTGGTTATTTCAATAAAATCCAAATCTTTGTTGTAAAATCGTATTGTTTATTTTCTGACATGTTTATATGACATGCAATTTTATTGGTTCTGTTTGACGTTCAAATTATGCGTAGAAAAGTAAAACTAATAAGGTTTGATTGGTGACAACACGTTGCACATACTGGCCACCAAGTACGTACGCGTATTCCTCTGACTTTCACACCGCCCACCTTGAGGATACACATAACATTACATACCTAGTATAATAATCAACAAAACATGAAACAACTAACTTTTCAGGTAAACTAAAGTTTTTAAGAGTTACATATTTTCAATACCTATACGTAGGTACTCTAAGCACTACAATATAAAACTAAATCCGTAATCAGTTACAGGTAGTACACATAACTTGTTGGTGGGTCTTTTTGTACAATTGTTCCTTAGTTTTAAAGTGACTACCCGTGTAATTACGTCTTTGCCTGGGTGTTCCTCTAGCACTTTACCGCGAGCAACCAACGACTAGGCGGCAAATCATCTTCTTTTACCAAGACAATATCGCCTATTGATGGTTCAGGATTTTGATCTATTCACTTATGACGTTGCAAGAATTTATTTAAATATCCCTGTGACCATCTCTTCCAAAACTCTCGCACCATTCTTTGTGTTAGTTGCTATCTACATAGATAATTTATACGCCTATGAGAAATATAGATGCTGCAACTGTCAATATCATTGCCAGTGTCAGTTTACCGGATACTTAAGATTTTTTTTTTGTAACATGAGACAAATCGAGGAAAGTGCCGTCCTTGATTCAAAATGTAAGTGAGGAAACTGTTTATGTTTTTCAAAAATAATTGACGCAGCTAAAAAAACTGCAACTTTTTTTCTGGTTGGCTGCAAGGTTATTCCTATCAAAAAAATAATCAGCCACTTCTGATGTTTTTATCCATTCCCCATTGCCTACTTGCGGCTTTTGTAAACTTATTTAGAGTGCAATTAAATAAGTCAATTTTAGTGGAAAGCTAGTTTAGTATGTTTATGGCCTGGACAATGGGCGCAAGTGCAATGTTAAAGTTGCAGTATAATACTCCTTCATATTCATGAGGACTAAGACACAATGCTTTGGGTGTCGTAGCGTAGCTTCACCGTCCAGTAGGCACGTTTTACAAATCAGCAGGTAATTTTCTGTCACCCATGTAGCACCCTTTGGTACCTAATACTTTTACCTACTAATACTGAACTTTCTCTTTACCTTGCAAAATAAACTTTTTAAAAATAAACTCGGTGTTTTTGTATGTTTCTGATTAGGTATAAAAATGCAAAAGGAGGTAATAGTTCCTATTAAATAGATGACGAAATAGGTCGTATTTGAAGCAGATTTTACGACTTCTATTGTTACAAATTAAAATGATTATGTAAAAGCAAGACATATAGTTTGTTATGTGGCTAAGTTATGCTTTTGTGAATTCTATAACTCTATTCTTAATTCGTTAATATAAATACCTATCCATATAGACCCGGACGCCAGATTGGCACGTGCGTATTTTTATTTGCGGTTTTGCTTGCTATTATCGTTACAAACTATTTGTTAATGACCCATTCTTATCATATATCGTTGTCATATTATGTTATCACTCCTGCTCAAGCCTGTTATCTTCACGATGATCCATTTAGATCTAGAATGCACTTGAGTGCAAATATTTACAGATTACACTAATCCATAAACATGCAGTTTGTGGCTGAACTAAAGGCCTTTTTGATAATAGTCATAGGGCTAACGGCGATATTTTCATCGGAAGCTGCATTTTATGCAGAAAGCAAGCCGCTTTTCCCAGTGATACTAGGGACCAATATGAATGATTTCATCCGAGGAAACACAAATTTCATTCACTGGAATTCAAGATGGCGGCCATTTTCCAAAATGGCGGCTGCATTATATAAAAAAATATAGACTCAAAACGGCTACACCGATTATTGTGATTGAGGTGTCAATCAATTTGTATTGAAACCCCTAATGAACAGAAATAATACCATTTAAGAAATTAAAGATGGCGGCCAAATATTAAGAAAATTGTGAATTTTTCCAACTATTTTTTTCGTTCAAATGAAAATAATGACTAAATGTCCTAAGCTATGGTCACATTTTTTTTAATTTAAATAAAAGCTGATCATATAACCTACAAATTAAAAAAAAATCTCGAGAATCTGTCGAGTAGTTTTTGAACTATACGAAGTACAAAACAAGCGCGTCGTTTTGAAAGCCGTTACTGCGCGTGATGTGATGCATCATACGATCAAAACTACTGCTCCGATTTTAGTGATTGGGGTGTGTCAATCAATTTGTATTGACACTTTTAATCAACAGAAAAAATACCATTTAAGAAATTAAATATGGCGGCCAAATATTAAGAAAATTGAGAAATTTTCTTATTTTTTTTTCTTTCTACTGAAAATAACAACTAAGTATCCTAAGATATGGTCACATTTTTAAAATTAAAGTAAAACCTTATAATATTGTCTATGAAATAATAAAAAAAAACACCCACAATCCGTCGAGTAGTTTTGAACTATACGAATTACCAAAGAAGCACGTGGTTTTGAAAGCCGTCAATACGAGTATGTGTGATGTTATGCATCATGCGATCAGAACGAGTGCACCGATTTCAGTATTTTCTGTAACAGAGGATTTATTTTTATTTGGTTAATATATAGACATCTTAAATTAAGTTTTTAAATATAGACCCGTAACAAAAGTGATCTAAATTTATCACTTTTGATGAGATTTATTGATTTTTAAAGGTAAAAAAGGAACAGAATAGTTATTTACGATACAAGTGCAGAAAATAGGAAATTCGCAACGAGTGGCGATAAATTAAAACACGACCGAAGGGAGTGTTTTAAATCGACACGAGTCGCGAATTACCTATTCGCACGTGTATCGTACAACGTTTTACAGTACATATGGCTCTTTAAAGTTTCAACATATGCACGGAAAGTGCTCATTTCCGCACTAGTGCGGGAAAGTAACACCATGTGTACTGTAAAATATATATTCTTTATTTACCTAGCCCTAGCAAAAGGTGGACTGATGACCTGGTAAAGGTCGCGGGAGTCCGCTGGATGTGGGTGGCGCAGGACCGGTCAATTTGGAACTCTCTGGGGGAGGCCTATGTGGACGTCTTTCGGCTGATATGATGACCTAGCCCTAAACAAAAAAAAAAAATATTTCAACTCAAATTCATATTTTACTCCTGTCTTTCTTTATCTTCTTTGTCAGATGTGGTTGAACTGAAAGAAGAGGAAATTAATATGAAATCAATACAAATTGATTGACACCCCAATCACTAAAATCGGTGCAGTAGTTTTGATCGTATGATGCATCACATCACGTGCAGTAACGGCTTTCAAAACGACGCTCTTGTTTTGTAATTCGTATAGTTCAAAAACTACTTTTTTTTTTAAATTTATTTAAGAAAAAAGAAATTACATTTTATAGTTTTTATATAAACTCGCCAAACTGTGACGTTTGATGGCGAGAAACGCTCATGTTCTATACTAGAATAACCTATTTAATTATATCTAACATTTTCTATTTATACTTAACATTCTTATATATCTTTATGGTTTTACCCTGTGATTGTGTACAATAAAGTGCTGTACTGTATTGGTCCCTACTATCACTGGGCAAAGCGGCTTGCTTTCTGCATAAAATGTAGTTCCATTTTGCTAAGCCCTATGACTATAACATTATCTTCACAATACGATCCAATTTGCTTTGACCCAGAAATTCGTCTTTAGATCCAGAAAGCTTAAAGCAATAAAATATAGTAGTAATGTTTGTCCTTTCGTCAATGCAAGTAGGTTTATGTATGCATTCACTTGTTTTTATATCAAAAAATAACAGCGATTTCGTCCATGTTTGTTTACATTGAATGTGCATTGCATTGGATAAATCAGTATTGCCTATCAGGTATTTGATAGGCAACTATCAGGTAGAATGTTATGAGGTTATCGATGCTTTGAAATGCTACTTTCACTCTTATAATCCTTGGACATCAACAGTCCAGGAAAGATGTTGTTGTCGGCGGAAACATGTGTTGTCATTGGTCAATAAAACACGACCATAACATTCACTGCTACAATCACTGGATCATGTTATCTGAAGTAATAATAAATGAATTGAAAATTGACTGCTACAATCACTTACGAAGTTGAGGAGTGAAATATACTTTCAGAATAGTCATTTCATGGTAAGCAACGCGCATTCGAGTACTCTGGACTTGGGTCTGGAGTACTCGAATGCGCCGAGTCGAAGTTACGGTAACCGGCGGAAGGCGCCGCGTGGGTAGGCCCTCCACAAGGTGGACTGATGACCTCGTAAAGGTAGCGGGAGTCCGCTGGATGCGGGTGGTGCAGGATCGGCCAGTTTGGCACTCTTTGGCGGAGGCCTTTGTCCAGCACGTATTTCGGCTGATATGATGATGATGATGAACCGCTTACCATCAGCCGGGCCGTAGGTAGGTACCCTGATTTGCCACCGACATGGTATAGTGTAAAAACAAAATCTAATAATCACATATTAATATTAGCTAATCAAAATCATGCTCAGACTGGAATAAGTTGAGCGCAATATTAGATATCAGATACCTGCATGCACACAGAAAAAAAATACTTGAATCAAGAAATAAATTAGGAAGATCTTGAATTGAACAGATATCCTCTTGAAGACTACGACATATTATTAACAGAAGACTCGAAAGAGGGGCTAAACCAAACAGACCTTAGAATTTTCACAGACGGGTCAAAAACAAATACGGGAACGGGATGTGGAGTGTTCTCAGAGGATTTAAACATACACATATCCAAACCACTGGGTGAACAAAACACGGTATTCCAGGCGGAATGTGTAGGGATAATTGAAGCCTGCAATGCCATAAAGAAACGACAAGTCGAGGACACAAACATACGAATACTCTCAGACAGTAAATCGGTACTACAAGCACTGTGTAGTGACAACATCACATCTAGCTTGATATACGAATGCCACCAAAAACTCACAGAGGTGTGCGCAGATATAAACAAAGTTACTATACAATGGATCTAGGGGCACAGTGGCTCAAGAGGAAACGATGCAGCGGATGAACTGGCCAGGAAAGGCTCAGAAACAACGGCATACGGACCGGAGCCAATCTTACCCCTGCCACAAAGCTACATATATAACAAACTAGACCAATACACCAAAGACCTAACTACACCAAAGATACTGGGAGGAGATAGACACATGCAGACAGACCAAAGAGATTCTGTCGAAGCGCGACTACAAACTCACAACCGCACTAATGAAGACACACAGAAACCAACTACGCAAGATAGTAGGGATGATAACCGGACACAACACCTTGAACAGACACCTCTATAATTTAGGTATCACAGACAGCCAGTGCAGAGCGTGCATGGAGGCAGAAGAAACGACTAAACACATTCTACTGGATTGTAAGCAGGTAGAAGTATACAGGAAAAAGCACCTAGGGTCTCCGGACACACTACGGAACGTAGTCAGTAATACCAAGGCACTCTTAAACTTTTTGGAGGAGCTGGGGTGGTTAGAGTAGCGCCACCCTGCGGTTTCACGCAAAATAGGCACACTGGATGTCGACTTGCGGAAAATGCCCAGTAAAACTAACTAACTATCCTCTTGAATTAAGATGATTCTCTCAAACCAACAGGAAAAAAATCTTGGTTCAAGTTAATTTAGTATCATTCGAAATAATTTACCATCTTCCTAATTAAATTCTTGGTTCAAGAATACTTACCTCGCATCAAGTAAGTATTTTTTTCTGTGTGAGTGTAGAAAATGGTTTATTTATGTCGAAAATATTTCAGCAAAGTCATTATACTCGTATCATGCAGCTTGAGGTTCGCATCGTTTTAGAATGAATGCTTCTTGAACGCTAAAAGCGGTATGCGCAGGCATATTCTTAGAAATGTAATAAAGCAGATTTGTTATCAGCCGAACGTCATTGCACAGACAGTGACGTCAAGATTCCCCGGTTATTTTTGGACATTCCACAGAAGCTAGTCAAGTCACCAACGCAGTACGAACCAACCTAATTCATGATAACATAACGTTCACCAACTCAGATATTCAAAACTCTTTTTCCGACACGAACTAGGTATTTTGGATGCAGAATGCGTATTTCTAAGCTTTCGTTGCTAAAGATCCATTTTCCAGCTACATATGGAGTAGGTATTTTACCAAACATAATACTTTCGGTTAAACGTCGCGTCCAGTGTTGATAAACGGCTTCTGTCTGCAACCGAGACCATCGTTTTGCCTCGACTCGGTAATAATACATTGAAGACGGTCCTTTATTATTTATGTTCGATAACGAGTCGCGTTGTTCACTGAAGGCTTGGAGCGGTGACCGCGCTCTGATTGGATAATAGGCCAGCGTATGACTCGAGGCAGCATCACGGGACTAGCCCTGCCCTATTCATAGCAGCTAGATCGTTTTGTGATCACAACTGGTCTGTTATTCGCTATGCGCTCACGCGCTTCACCTCACGCGTCACGCCTAACGAAACTAGACCTCTACCTACGCTCGGTTGCTGCGAATTGCGGCGTCAAGATATATTTGTGGGTGAGCGTTGAGGTGAGCTTAAAACAAGTTACAGAATGGGAGGGCTGACGTCGGCGTCGCTTCGCATGTTTTTGGCACGGCTGCTTATACTCAAGGTGACTAATCTCGTAGGTTTGAAACTAATTGGCGCACATGCACTTGTGCCGACTTACATCAACGAGTACCATAAACAACGTGGGGCCTCGCGCAGTTTTCATAACAATCACAAGACCGTGTTTGCGTCGGACAAACATGTGATATTGACGCCAATTTAATTTCACTCGTTTAATTTAGTTCAATTTTGAAGAGGGCGAGTATAATTTATTTGACGTTTAAAACAAAACGTCACTGCATCACTAGATAGGAATAGGGTCGTAAACATACACTCACTATATTAACTCCCAAAATTAACCCGTGCAACTCGGTCCTATTTACTTTCGAGTGCGTGCTAGGTTGCGTAAATATTAGATCAAATATCAGACGCGTAAACCTAAAAATGGCTGACCTAGCAATGACTTTGTTTTTGCTGTGATGTTATCTATCATACAATTACATAGATATTCATGGACGAGCTCCGAAATACTTCACCTCTGAAAATTTGGATCACTCAGCTATAGGTACCTATTGCAATAGCGATCGTGTAAAGTTAGGACATGGCTGGACGACCTAGATTTGATGGGTACGACGCGCCATAAACGGATTGGCCTTCAGGTAACCTTAATTATGAGAAACTCGACTATGAATCGATTATTTTTAAATGTCGCCAAGTGAAGTGAACAATTACCTATTATAACAATCAAAATTTTAATGCTCTGCATGTGATTTACGTAGTTTTCGTTCTAATATTAAAGTGCAATTAATACGAAAATTAATACTATCAAATGCAGTCTTCGTTGCTGATAAATTGATAAACATAGGTAGTTAACACATGACATCAGACAACAGTTCCATTAAATAGATAAAATAGATTTCTCTCCTCATACGTGGCACAAAGGCCAATAAATAACAGTCAGCGTCAGCACTTAAAACCAAATCGATAAACAATGCCTACTGCCAGTCGCAAGTAAGAGTGCAAAAGATACCTAAAATAAAGATGCTGGTCACTTGTTTTGAGATACCTACCTACGTGATCCTAGTCATGTTGTAAACTTATCGAATAACACCCGAACCAATAATACAGACTACAGCGTGGAATGTTATTTTTGTTTAATTATTGCACGTCTTTATCTGGTTATCGCAATGTATATTTGCCAAGCGATGCGATGCGATGAATACCTAGCAAAAGCCGTGTAATTTTGTTATCTTACGAGGTCGTTCACTCTTGACATTCAACTTTTGCGCGATGGTAATCGTAGTACTATTCTCACTATATTCGTAGTATCTGATTCGCGGTTTGTCATCGATCTAGCGTTTCCATTGAGGTTAGTAAGAGTGTAGCGTAGCGTAGCACTAATCCGCTACGTGTGTAGCGGAGGCAGACTACCTACGCTACACCTGCACAATAATTTGAGAGAGCTGCAGCACTATGTATATGCACATACATTGTACCTACGATCTGGGAACATACTAACCAACTCGTATTTCTTGTTGTCTTATCTACAGACGTTTATTTATATTTTGGCAAATTGGCACGGACATTAGCAAGTCGCTGCAGCTTACGAAGACAACTGAATTAATACGGCTGACAAATATACAAAGATGTTTGTGAGCGTTTCAGAATAAGTACTTACATTAATTTTTGTTGTGTTTGAATTCATTGTCCTATTTACAAATATCATAATTTACTTTAAAAACAATGTTTTAACCGACTTCAAATTAGTAGCTAAATTGCTTCAAGTTTTCCTATAAAATTTGAAGAGTTCCCTCGATTTTTCCAGGATCCCATCATCAAAACTGGATTTTGGTAACAACGGGACCAACCTGGAAGTATATGCTTTCAAACAAAGAAAGAATTTTTCAGATCGGTTCATAAAATACCGAGTTATCACGTACAAACAAACAAAAAAAAATACAGTCGAATTGAGAACTGTAACTAATAAGATTTCGAGGATTCACTAAACAGCTGAAAATTAAGGTCGTGGACTGGACGGCAGCGGGCAGCGGGGCGACGAACGGCTGCCCATACATTGAGGTCGCTCGAATGTATGAACTGCCGCTCGTCGCCCGCTGCCCGCTGCCGGCCGGTCCGCGGCCTAAAGGTCGATTATTCATACATTTAATCTTAACGCATTCACTGCCACCGACGCATATGTGCGTTTGCCTCCATACAATTTTAGTAGGGTCGTGGCTCGGCAGCGAATGCGGCTGTTTCCAAAATGCAAAAAAAACCTTTTTGTAGAAATGAATGAAAGTTTCAGATGAGCGGCAAAACACATTAAATTAAAGTTTGTTGTTTGTCCGTTTCAGACTCAGATGAACGGTGAGCGCGGAGGCTCGCAGTGCGGTCTGACGTCGCTGCTGCCGATGTCGTGCCGAGGCCGTGCCGCGGCGTTCGCGCGCGACCTGCACTCGCGCCTGCGCAACCTCGGAGCCCACGACGCCGACGAGAGCAGCTGGCTCGCCAGGGAGAACGGCGCACCGCCCCGGCACCCGAACCCCGCCCAGCGCGACCTGGACACGTACTACGACTTCGAGCTAGAATGTGAGAGCCCCTCCAGCCCCGTCGGCGAGTTCGCCGCCCCCTTAAACGACCGGTCCCCTACGGGCGAGGAACCACCCGTCTACGATGTCGACGGTGAACCAGAACCCATGGAACAGACCAAATTAATGCGGCCAGATAAGAAACGGAACGGATTAAAATTCTCCACGGCTTTTTACACCGAAGGGTCTCCCGTCAAAGTGCAGCCAGTCGCGCGTGAAAATGGCACTGCCGATAAAAAACTGTATTCTCCCATCACCTTTGAGGATTGTGCCCGACATAGCAGTTACGATGAACTCGATTTCATCGCCCGGCCCTCCACAGTGTTAGAAACAGACATACTTAGTCTTCCAGATGTCAACAGTACGACCATAGACAGTGATTCGGAGTTTGAATCTGCGAAAAGCGATCCGTCCGAATGTGTCGATGAAGTATTCTCGAATGAAAAACGACCAAATAACGATATCTCGGAGGTCTTAGACACTTCATCTCTAACGGAAGTCGAAATGCCTATTGAAGAGGAAGTATCTATGGAACAAAATGAGATAATTAATGAAAGTCACTTACATGTGGAAACAAACGAAAGCCTAGAAATTATAACCAGTGAAGTTCCCGATGATAAAGAATTATCCCCCGCACCAGAAGTTGAGACGTCACTTCTTAGCGTAGAAACAAATGAAACAAACGATGAGGAACACGAAGAAGCAGACAACAGACCCCAAAGGGTCCGTCGATGCTCGTCCCTCAAAACTGGAAAAACTCCACCAGGTACGCCGGGACGTAAGAAGATTGTTCGCTTCGCCGACGTTTTGGGTCTCGATTTAGCGGACGTCAAAACATTTATGGACGAAATTCCTGTTATTCCAAAGTCGGCGTACGATGACCTGACGGGATGCGACGTGGTGAGCTCGCCGCCGGCGCGGACGCCGCTGCGACTCGGCGCGCTGACTCTCGTGCCGCTCTTCGTGCTGCCGCACGACTTCACAGTCAAGCTCGAAATACAAAACGTGTGTCTGGAAAGTGCTCGGGTTTGTGACGGCGTCCACGTGACGATCTGCGGCTCCGTCCGGGTACGGAATCTGGACTTCAATAAGACAGTGCACGTTCGGTATTCGATGAATCGATGGAGAACGTATACAGACTTGCAGGCGAATTACGTTCAGGGCTCGTGTGACGGGTTCTCGGACCGCTTTCAGTTTGTGCTATACGCGCCGTGCATATCGTCCGGGCAGCGGCTCGAGCTAGCCGTTCGCTTCCAATGCAAAGGCCAGCAGTTCTGGGACAACAACTTCGGAGTGAACTATTGCTTCGACTGCCTGGCGCTAGGCACGTTGGCGCCGATGGTGCCGTCGTCATCGCCGCAGAGCACGCCGCTGCACCCGCAGGTGGAGTGGCACCCGTCGTTCTACTGACGCCGCGTCGAGTGACGCGGGAGGTAACGTCGGTGCCGGCAGCGCTCGGGCGGGCAGCTGGGGGAGCGAGACGGAATACGCTCCTCACTAGTCACATTCCTGTGCCTGTTCCAACTGCGGTCAGTTCATAGGCGACTTCCTAAATTTTGAGGCTTCGAGCTGTAAAGCGTTATTGTGATACAATTTAGCGTAGGTGTAGATGTTAATGCGACGAGTGCGCGACTTGTACCGAGTGCCATTTGCAGTAACGACTTTTCGAGTTAATGTACATTTTATCGAATCCTTTTGTTGTGTACTAGTAACAGTATACCAGTGTCCGCGGGGACAATAAATTGTAGGCGTAGTGGGGGGACTGGAGAGCAGTTCGGCGCAGGAGTGTACTGTACGAGAGATCATTGTGAATGGTATCATATTTTAATACATTTATACAAACTGTAAGCCTTATGTAATAGATCTACCTATGTCGAATTATGAGCGAAAGCATCACCTAAGTAGTTAGAAAGATTTTTATTATTCAATCTGTGGTCTTACTGAACTGTAGTTATTCGGTAATACTGATTATTAAGATAATTATAGGTAATTATAGGTAAATGTGGTGACACAATAATCTCACCCTTGTTAGATCGGTCGATGTAAAGTTTCTATTAATATTATTAGAGTTAAACCATATATGTCTGAGTACTAGGTAAGGCACGTATTACTGCGATCATCAAGCAATTTCTAGGTAATTATGAGGATTATGTGAATTGTTTTATACTTATTTACATTGATGTTATGAAACTTATGAACTGGATATTTTATATTTTTGTATAGCCACGCCTACATGACATATTTTCCTATAAAGAACTGATCTTAGTCGTTGATTCAATTTTGAGATTTTAACCAGCGAACGTTATAGGAATAGGTACGAAATTAAATTATTATTAATTGTAAGCAATATCATACTATTTATTAGACTTTTCTGTATATCAGTGGCGGCGCGTGAAAATTTTCAATGGGCAACCCGGAACAAAAAAGTTATGAAAGGTTTAGAGTAACTATATAACTATAGGCTTGCCTAAAAAGACATTTTAGGTAAGCCGGTCGGAATCGGCTTGTATGGGCGCGCCGCCACTGCTGTATATGTACCTGAATTCTTTTTTATGTGGCCATATGAATTTAACTAAATCTAAAATAAAATGCCATCTAATGAATTATTATTATTTGACACCTGTTTTATAAATAACTATCAACATAATAAATGAATGTGCATAATGAATATAATATGGTGTTTATTTTAATCCTTAAATCTACAGGACTGAGTACTTTCAGATAAAGCAAACTACTGTACCTATTTGATTATAAATTTAATAAGTACATATCCATCAGAAATAAATAAAACATATAAGTGACAGAAATATTAAGACTGTACAATTAGTTTGCAAAAGTATTAAACCTTAATGTATCTGCTTAAATTAAAATTTTGCCTATTACATAGGTACCTACTAATTATATCCTACGTAAAAATCTACACATACATAAATAAAAAGTAAGCCAACTTAATTATATTTACATGAAGGCAAAATATATCACAATGCTTGGATACTAGTAAGATACAAAATATTATTTACTTATTATAGTTACTATCAACGAGACAATAATAAATTAACCTCATTCAATTAATTCTGTAAGTACCTAAACAGTATTTTTAATGACGTATTAAATTAATTATCTGGCTCTCTTAGCAACATTCTGTTATTATTCTTCAAAACAATCTTGAAAACATTCATTTAGATATTGTTTATTTTGATACTTATTCTTTTTGTTCGTACCTACTCAGATACCTACGGTTAAGTACGATTTTATTCAGCTATCTTATTATTATCTATACATACACTACGCCAGTGGCAAATTAGCATACGATGTGCCTGACGATAAGCGGGCACCATAGGTAGTATATGGACACTTGCGACTCCAAAAGATTCATAAGCGCCGACCCTTTATTGATTTGAGGATTCGTTGTGTTGACAACCACAGACAAATGCAGCTTCCTTACTCTCAACACAGTGCATCCTCAAGAACTTACAGATTCCTACCTTAATGCAGGTACAGTCAGCAGCAGAAGTAGCTAAGCGGGCCTAGTGCTCAAATTGATCTGCACACGGACTCTAATGTCAAGAGAATAAGGTTCTGTGCAGATTATTCTGAGCATGTTAAAGTGCTTAGCTACTTCTGCTGCTGACTGTAGGTTCCTTACTCTCAAGCTCAACACAGGGCATCCTCGAGAACTTACAGATTCCTACCTAAATGCAGGTTCCTTACTCTCAAGCTCAACACAGGGCATCCTCGAGAACTTACAGATTCCTACCTAAATGCAGGTTCCTTACTCTCAAGCTCAACACAGGGCATCCTCGAGAACTTATAGATTCCTACCCAAATGCAGGTAGGTTCCTTACTCTCAAGCTCAACACAGGGCATCCTCAAGAACTTACAGATTCCTACCTAAAGGTAGGCAGGTTCCTTACTCTCAAGCTCAACACAGGGCATCCTCGAGAACTTGACAGATTCCTACCTAAATGCAGGTTCCTTACTCTCAACATCTCGAGAACTTACAGATTCCTAACCTAACCTAAATAAGAAGTGTTTTTGCTATTGCTAAAATTATCATTCGACGTACTTACTCATACCTATAGGAATCAAATATTATTGCAACGCAGTCAGATCGAACCAGGCTAAACGGGCCGATCTAATATAAACAAATGGTAAAAGTATTAATGTTTTTAATCATATAACTAAGTCATTGTTATATGATTTAAAACATAATACTTTTACCATTGGAATGCGACACATTTAATAGATTCAATGGATTATTATTTAGTTAAATAAATAAGAACATGATATTTCCGGCTGAATAGTGGAAATCCAAACTATTTTCACACTGAATAAACTCTTGAGTTAAGTACGATAACCCTGGCCTGCGTTCAAATAGGTTTACCTTTTACTTAGATAGGTACTGACTATCTTAAATTAGTGAACATTCGAGACTGGAGTCCTAACGAAATAAACATCTCCGGTCCTATGGACCTATTTGACTAAACGTACAGACGCAAAATGAAAATGTTCTCTCAGTCGTGACTATATAATGATATATATCCATCTTTTTATTTTACGTGCGCTGCTAAGTGTAAGCTAGAGATGGATATGATCATCAGAACTGCCTTCTACTCGTTCTCCAAGATTCAGACTATGAATGATACAGCACATACAGAACAAGGCTACATCAAACACTTTCAATTACATCCTTCATAGGTTCCATACACCTATAAGCGTTTGCACTGCACTAAACAGTTCCACAACAATTAGGTAAAAATGTCTACTTGAACACACGAACACCCGACAAAATCATGCTATCCTTCATCCCTCTCTCTGGACGTTTATAGGTTAATGAAGGATGGCACCCAAGTCGAGAGTTCTGTCAGCACGGGCTAAAGCTGTGGCTACACTCGCCTGAGCCGTTTCATTTTCATCGCTCGCCGCTTCACCCGCCGGGATACAGGCAGCGTGACTCCAGGTTCTCGTAACGCCTTCAGTTGCATATAGAGGCGCTGTTTGCAGAACTCGTAGAACTCTATTTCGCGAGTGAAGTTTGCCCGAACCATGTTCTTGACGGCTTCGGAGACCGGCGGTTTGAACGCGTTGCGGTTGATGCGGTTGAACGTGTTTAGTTCTTCTGGAATATGATTAGTCATGTTAAGGTATGCTGGTAAGTATAGGTAATATATAGTCGTATAAATCGCGAATCTGTCAATTATTCTTCCATATGTGGCTTTTTTATTTCGAGCCTCCTTGGAGCATTGCAATCTTATTAAGACTGCAATGTTTTAAGGAGGCTCGAAAAACCAAACTGTTTTAAAGATCATTAACTCAAAAGGAAAACAGCTGTTTTAACTTTGGAAGAATAGATTGACGAATCCAGCAACATAAAAACTAATTTTATGTATTCACAAGGTACTCAATTACAAAATACAGTGTGTAGAGCCTCCTTTTTTAAATACCTATCGTTAAATTTAAATAATCACAACAATTTACCAGTGCCGCTAGTGAGCACGCTAACGCCCTCTCAATTGAATCAACACAGTTATAAGGTTTTCAGGAAAATTGAAATTGCCGCCTTCGTAAGCCAGGCGTTCTCGCCCTCTACGCTTCGATTACTTGCATTTTGCTCAGCCATATCAGGCAGGCGTTCGACAGTAGGAAAATAGGAAATGTTATAATCTTGATTCAACACGGTCTGAAAAATGTATAAATCCGATTTAATTCGAAATGTACAATCACCAGATCAGAAAGTGCGAATAAATATCTAAAGCGACTTTATTTCTAGAGCCGTTAGGGCGTGTTAGATATTTAAGGGCCATTTACATGGCACCATGCAAATAGCCCTTTATGGCGCTTTGTTATTGTAGACTATATCATGCTGGTGACTATACCTACACGGAAGACAACCATCTGAAAGAGCTATGGTCAAAATACGATTTCAGATAGACTGACCTCAACAGAGCTGGGAGGCACCGGGGAAGAAGTGCAGGATGGTCACTCGAACCAGCAGCGCCAGCGTTGAGTTCACATCTTCGAGCACACCCACCACGGCCTATCCTGCACTTACCTTAATCCCATACCGCATGGTTAAGCAGTGTTGCTGTATTTTAAATACCTACATAGTCTGGGATATGACTAGGCACCTACACTTCTTCGCGAGTGGTGAAGACTTGACGGGTTCAAATATCTGTAGGCCCAACAAATGTAGTCTATGCAAGCTTGTAAATCCAGTGATCCACATGTGTATACTAACCCCAATACAGCTTGGAGGCGCCGGCGAAGAACCGCGGGATGTACCGCTCGAGTGCCAGCAGCGTGGAGTTCATATCCTCAAGTACGCCAACCACAGCGTATTGCTCCTCGACCACGCGCTTGGCGCGTTGCAGCGCTTCAACGCCGTTGAACGGCCTGGAATCATCAAACACAATGGTTAGACTCACCATTACGGATTTTTGTCCTACAAACGAAAAAAATACAGAAATTAATGATTGTATTTATAAAAGTTCAGTAGGAAGATTCACGACTTGACAGCTTTATCACCAGAACTATACTACGAGTAAGCTATGTTAGCGTAATATAGTTATTATAAATGGGCCACGTGACGAAGGTATATGAAGTGATGAGTTGTGTCGTGTAGTTGTATAGACATAGCTTAATTTAGCTCTAGTAGAAATCATAGCCTAACCGACATCTTTCGTCGTTAGCTATTGTTTGTAGGATCTAGAATTTGTAATTCTAGCTAGACGTTGCTGTTAAAACAATAGGTACCTAGATGTCGCTAGGAGTAGAATATCAGTTTGATACATCATGAACTGTTTACATTTACAAAGACTACATTTTCTCAATAAAAACGCGACAGTTTTATATTCAAAAGGCATACGTGACAAATCTTTGGCAACTGCAAAAATAGTGATAAGTTCTCAATAAACGATCAAGGGTGAGTTGGACTCGCACCCGTGCCACCGTTCCTTAAGTAATTGTTTGTATTTTATTATGGACCAGAAAATGTCGAATAAAACCGTTTCTGGTATTCAAGTTTTAAACGTTATCTATTACTTTTAGTATAGGTACCTACCTATTTCATGGAAGCCAATGCAAACTAACTGAAAGTTTGTATGGTCTATCTAATTACTGATTCTTAATCCATTTAATCCACCGTAGCGCGTAGCAGCGTTTTCCCGCTCTGTAGTGGAAATCGCTTGTAGAGGCATGACTCATACATGAATGGGTTAATATTCACTTATGAGACAGACAGACAGCGGAACCATTGTAATTAAGTCCCGTTAGCACTAATAGCATCCTTCGAGTACTGAACTCTAAAAACGCCGAGTAAAAAAAGCCCAAGCACTGTCGCGTCCGGCGGTTTTTGCTGCGGCGCTAATAGAATGTCATGGCGCTTTTTGCACGACAACGGTCGTTAACTTGTTAAGCGACGTGGTCCAGCGCTTCTTCATACAATATGTGTGCAGAAAAACGATATTTTTAGGGTAAAAAGTGAATTCTTATTGCATTTGACTTTGACGCGTGGCGAATAGACGTCCGGCGGTATTATGTGCTAGCATGATTCTGGAGTTTATCACTGTACTACACAAAGTGTTTGAGGTTTTATCGTTCCTCTTCACCACGCTTCTGATGCAATAGATATATCGCAGGCATATAGTATAATCCGCCGTTTTACATTACAGCTAACTTTTTTTTTAAATCAGTTGACTTTACGGGATTCCACTCACACGCTCGAAAGATAGGTAGACACCATCACCAAAGATTTGTCACATATATCTCATAACATTCTTAACTACGAGTATAAAACCGCGTTCAGTTTTTTCAGTGAACAAAATTTTGGCATTCACAGTCTCTGACTGAGTCTTCTACTAAACTAAACGTATTGAATTCGAATTGGTTTGGTATTACCTACTTACGCGTGTTACCTTGAACGTAAGAAATATACCGATTCCTAATCATTGTAATTCTTCCCCCTTACAACGTGAAACAAGCCCCTTAGTGAAATTGTATGTAGTGGATAAGGCCTAACCATACCTATAATAAAATTCAAAAGCAATAAAACGAGTATATACCTAAGTATAGTAAGCTTCGAATTTCTACGAGTCATTTACATCTACACATTTATATGTGTAGATGTAAATGACTCGTAGAAATTCGAGAACAAACATATCTAAACACGCTTTTAAGCTCCTGACAACAGGGTCGTGTTCAGATATTTTTGTTCCCGTAAGTGTGTAGATGTAAATGAACTCGACTGCAGGGATCGGAACCGGTTTTTTCAAAAGTCCCCGAAGTAGTCTAATATTTTGAAATAATTTTAGGCTCTTAATGTAGGACTCTTATCATGTATTTAGGTAACATTTTCGTATTATTAGACAGCCTGATCAAAAATGACATTATAAACCAAAGAACGAAATTGAACGAAATAAAACCGATATTTTTGTATGGTGAAAATACCGGTATCCGATCCCTGCTCGACTGTACTAAGTGTTATATATGTGTAAATTTGAACCAAAACCACTATTACCAAACTTTTGCTTGAGAATGACACAATAGGCTATACTACATTTTTTTTAATATATTTTTTTTATTTGTTCGTATGTGTGTATTCGTGTTCTAATATTTTTATTTCCTCACAATAATATCGTTTTATGCAAAAAAATAATGGTTAAAATTTGAACGGTAGATATTCGCGTCAAAAAGGCAGCCGCCATTATCGTGACGTCATAAGAGCAGAAACCACAGAATACTCTGACTACTAATAAGTTACTACGTGCAGAAACATAGAAACGTCAAATTTTGTTTACAACGAAAACTTGTTTTTGCATTTTCTATACTGTACGTCTAGCACAACTTGCTGCTCAGTCGCTTCGCGCGCGACTAAGCGTCTCCTATCTCACTCGCACCGTACAAATTAGAAAAAGAAGGGTAGATCTTTCTCGACTCGCGTCGCGGCGCGGCGTCAGTTGTGCTAGCCCCGCTGACGTCGCTCACACACAAGACAAAATGTCGGTTGGCGTTTTCGGTCACATGACATACAGATAATAAAACTACGATTTTAATTTTCAAATTAAAAATAAATCTTATCTTCTTATTGTAAAAACTACATAAAAAAAGAATTTTCGAAAAACCCGACTGTTTTTTGACAAAAATTATAGCCTATGTCACTCCCACAATTAAGAGGAATCCAACGACACCTCGTAAAGTCGCCGTCAATGGAACTAGCTAACTATGTAAACAAACAATGTATTGGAATTGACGTTTTAAATGTCAATTCCAAACATTGTTTGTTTACATAGTTAGCAAGTTCCATTGACGGCGACTTTAGATCAAAATCCATCAAGCCGTTTAGGCTACAGGAGGCCACGAAGAAACAGACATACATACATACATACTTACATATACTCGAAAAACATTACCCTCCTCCTTTGGCAGTCGGGTAAAAATACTTTGATAATTTAATGTTGATAGATGAAAAAACCCTATTGTAAGCAAGGCTTTTTAGAATAAAAATAACAAATGATACTGACGTGCACTGCGGCTCGTGTCCGCAAAAGAAGAGCGTCTGCCGCCGGTGGTCGCCGATACCCTCGTGGGTCTCTCCCTCCACGTAGCGGCACTCGCGGTCGCCGCTCAGCACACACGTCTCGAAGTCCTGGAAACATACAATTAGGGTTTGCAATCCGGATCCGACTTGTATGCAAATATCCGGATCCGCGGATCCAGATCCGGATATTTACATACAAGTCGGATCCGGATTGCAAACCCTACATACGAGTAGGTACAATAGAATAGAATTGTTTATTGCGTGTCATATTCCAGGTTACAGATGATTGAAACAATGAGATATGTAGCTATGTAGGTATACATGTGGCGCCCTGCAAGGGCACTGCAAATATGGGAATGGAAAGATTAGTGCCATTCTAAACTTTCATCATACTTAACAAATAGACCGGGAGATAGTGACACAATTTTTCCGGTCATTTGTACCAAGTATGGCGACCCTTCAGGGGTCTAATTACGTAATGACGAACAGTAAAATAATTGTCGTAACCGGCGGCCTAATCGTGTGGGCGTTAATCGAACGTGTTGGATAAATGATGAAAGTTGAACGATATGTTACACAAAAAATCTTGTATTTTCCGAGTCGATGAAGAAAAGAAGTAGGCCATACAGCCTGCAAAAAAATTACTATTTTGCTTTATGGCGGCTATTTGGAATCGTCGGAAAAGTATGACATGGTGATTTTCGTGAATAGCTACTCGACGATGATTAGCTGTGCAAAAATTTGGTTCAACCGAATTGTTATTTTTTTAATTAATGCGTTCTTTTCGGTAGGAAGGCTGTAAGTCGCACCGGAGAAGAATGTGGCATTACGCTACCGCCTACTTCTTTTTTCATCGAATATCGGACAATACAAGAATTTTTGTGTAACAAATCGTTCGACTTTCGTAATTTGTCAACAACACGTTCGATTAACGCCCCGCGATTGGGCCACCGGTACCAGCGCTATGACCATTATTTTCCTTTTCGTCATTACGTAATACTTGGTACAAATGACCGAAAAAATTGTGTCACTATCTCCCGGTCTAAGAGCTATAACAACGAAAAATCGAAGTTCGGCTATCTCCGTCTCTATTGCACTTATAACACTCGAGTGACAGACACAATACACGAACTTCGAAAGATCGCTGGTCACTTCTGGATGACTAGTGGTGTATTCGAACAATGCTATAACAGGCTGAATATTATAACGATGTTGATATTTATGGAGGTTAGTTCTAGTTGTTGATTTCATAAAAATCTCAGAAGATCTATTACACGTCTTAATAGATCCGGAGTTTAAGTACCTACCCAATGCCAGACCGCCTGATAACTATATCGCAACATGGAATGGAACCGTTCCCCACGGCGCGGCGATTGGCTGTTATTAGTTAAGATCCTTATCTCGCATAGTTAACGTACGTAGGTAAACCATTGTTGTAGCAAAACAATTATGCAAATATGCCGTCCATGTGGAGTTTTCATATTGGCAAACGCCAAAAAACAACAACATCGTTTAAATTTGCTAATTAAAACGTTAGTCTTTTTGCCGATGGTAAACTAATCTATTTTTTGCAGGTCCTCGGCATCGTTATAATGTCTATAAGCGATGGTTCGTAAAGCAGGCGTCTGAATACACCAACTCTATTGCGAGGCCCGTTTAACAATGGGCGAATAATTAATGCGAAAAAATCTGTAGTGACGCGCAATTGCCGATACCATTAATTTTACTAACAGGCTGGTGTGAGCTGTCAGCGGTCGCTGCGGGCGGACGATGCCGACGGGTTGTTAGTCCCAGTTCTGTGTACCGTTTTACAATTAGGGCCACGACCACACGTTACACCGCAAGATAATATGACTGACCAGATGCAAACAATTCCAAATTCCATCTACATAAGTTAAAGTTTGACCATGTACCGCGGCGCAGCGGCCGGCGGGGCAACTCGCCCGAGTAATGAACGCAGTTAACATTCTCGCTCCAATACTAAATTAATTTATTTTTTCAACAAACCTCCGTTCCTCATCTGATCGAGAGCATTTTAATGATGCTCGTCTACTTATCTATTTGTCCCCCCTCATTGTATTGCGCAACATGTGTTTAAATTGATTCACACGTTAGTTTATTTAGTACCGTTTTCATTATGTAAACTGGATAACTGGAGAGTTTTATTCGCCGACGTATTTTAATTATTCGATAGAATGAAATTGATTGCTGTTAAATTATTTATTAAATGGTTTGAATAACGTCGAGCCCATTTTAAAACAATTTATTGGCATTTAGATCAAAGCGCATCGATCAGATCGTGCTTATTGATTTTTCATGCAGCATCAGTAAGTAGCGCATCACAATCGTGGATCGTGACAGATCACTTTTGATAGTATAACGGGACGCCGAGGAAGTTTATAAAAAAATGGAAAATCAATTGTCCGAATATTGATTTACAATGGATCTTTAAAGAGGTCGTGGAGTTCTAATGGACCAAGCCTTGTTAGATATATTTAAAAGGTAGGGCACAGCGGGTACCAAGCACCAGCCAGTAAAGCAACCTTACAGAAGACCGCAGCCATAATAACACCACTAGGTACCTACTTGCTTTGTGGGTATTTTGGTGTTATGTTCCTGTAAGGTCGCCCGAGCTCCCGATGATCCGCTGTGTTGAGAGTGTGGGACCTGCATTTGTTGAAAGTGTGGGACCAGCATTTGTTGAGAGTGTGGGACCTGCATTTGTTGAGAGTGTGGGACCTACATTTGTTGAGAGTGTGGGACCTGCATTTGTTGAGAGTGTAGGACCTGCATTTTTTGAGTGTGGGACCTGCATTTGTTGAGAGTGTGGGACCTAAGTACATTTGTCTCTAGTTGTCAACACAACGAATCCTCTAACCAATAAAGGGTCGGTAACGCGCTTCTGGTGTTGCAAGCGTCCATAGATGACGGTCTCTGCTTACCATCAGGCAGGACGTGTGCGTGTTTGCCACCGACATAGTATTAAAAGATATAGTCATTAAATTGTTAAAAAGTGTATAACTATCGGATATCGGATCGATTCCTTGACGCTTGTAAATTACACGATTTTTTGTGACGTGGCAGGCAGTTAACGGGCGCGCACGTGACTATTGTGGCGATTCATCGCGAATCGCCGATACATAGCTAATGAACACTTTGAACAGGTGAACAAGATCGTACCATCGACGGGTTTAATGACGTGGGCGGACATCTTAACTCAGCCCTCACGATTCATAAAGTGCAACGGTTCATAATTCAATGACGTCCACATGTATAATTTCACGGGGTATGCGATTCTTTCCGGCTCAGATGATTGCTCACTCACTCTAGGATTTCGTGAGAATCAATTTTTGCGCACTTGCTTCGAATAGGTACTGCTAAGAAATGCTCGTGGCTTTTTGCGACCATAAACGGGTAGGAAATTAACTAACCTAAAACTAACTAAAATCATGTCTTTTTCCGTAAGTAGATCGCAACGACACAACCATTTTTAGCCTTTAAACTTCCCACTGGTGAGAACAGCTCTCGTGGTGGAGAGAAAATTATCCCAACACTAGCAAATTACAGGACTTTTTGTTCACATAAAATTGTGTAAAGTGACTCAAGTAACTTCTCTTGAAGGCCCTGGGCGCTTTAAGAAGATGTGGCGTGAACTAAACCCTGGGAGCCAAATCAGTCGGCACTAACCTAACCAGTGAACAGGGGAAAGACGATTCAGGTGGTGTAGCTTAAATGATGTGCGCGACACAAGAAGAGAAAACGTACCTACCCTCCTTTTTCTAATAGGTAGGAGTCCCTGATTCGCAGCAACACGCGTAACTTGGCAGCAAGTTAAACTAGCCCACCTGATGAGCGTAAGTTTATCTTCATCAGCAAGGCAGAATCGGGCAGCGGCAGGTAGGGAAACCAGGGCACCCGCACATAGTAGACCACGACATGACGCACTGCACCGGGTCCCGCACTACATTCACGTGGATCATAGGTGGGTAACAGTGTGAAAAAGACGGTGCAGATGAGTGTACGGTTACCTTCTTCAGCCAGGCTGGATCGGGCAGCGGCAGGTCGGGGAACGCTCGCTTCCTCTCGACGTAGTACCAGGGCGCGCGCACGTAGTAGTACCACGAGATGACGCGTTCCACCGGGTCCCGCACTACGTTCACGTAGATCGGAGATGGGTAACCGTATCTGAAACATTTCGAGATAACATTTTTGTATTAATTGTGGACCATTTTAAAAACTAATTCTTTATCATCACGGAATTTGGGTTAACTTGTGAATTATTTACACATTGTCTTTTTTTTACATTATAAGTTGGGCCCCGAAGGAACCCTTAACTAAATACCTACCTACAGACTGCATGGCACCACTATTGCTAAGAAATAAGGCAGACCGTGTTGACAAAAATGAATAAGTTTCCTAACGCAGATTGGTAAAAACCCTATATAGGACGAACGTACGTAGTAACTCGTTCGTGAAACTCGGATGCTCAACTGTATAACTTTTAATTAAGTCCCTTCTAACGTGCGGTTTCTGGGCGGAAGCCTAAATAATAGCTACGGCATAACGGTGCAGTGTAGTAGGTACGGTACATACCTACCAGTATAGCCATTAGACAGTAAAAGCACAGTACTATGAAGTCCATCAACGGGGCACTTCCCAGAAAGGATATCCCTGCGGTTTCGTCTGCTGTGACTTCGTAGTCATTCATTACATATTGACGAGCCCCCAACAATCGGGATGGTGACTGATAGTCAAATAAGCAACTTTTTATAAATTACGTCAAAAACACTATTACCTATAACAAGTAACGTCACGATTATAGAATTCAACCGCGTAATTAGCAAAAATAAGTTGATGCGTGATGTTTTCCAACCATCTGCGTGAAAACTCACGCAAAACTGTTTATTGGTAATGTAAGAGTAATTTATTTTTACTGTTGTCAACTATCGTATTTTGTGGCCACAAAACCCTATGATATCTACGAGACACTTCTACTTATTTGAGTATAGTAGTAGTCTTTGTCTACACGAGATTTATAATAAAATCATGGCTAGTTTCATAAAAATTGGCAGTCTGGTCGACTCGGTCGAGCAAAGATTAACAATGGGGTCGGCTGCGTGATTCTTCCTAACCTAATGTACCACGAAATTACACTATCGGAAGCGGAATTTTCACGGTTCCAGTAATTTTATTTCACATCAAATTAATATCCCATCAGCCCTAGTAGGGGTTAAGCCGTAATTTAGCAAATTTGAAGTCAACGATTGTGTAGTTCGAGCTTTTATGATAAAGTTTTAATTTAAGCACATGGTGTACGCAAAGATCGCACTGAAAAGGATAATGTCGAATACAAAATAAGTACCTAACGTACGTAAGTATACGGAAAGATGAAGATGAACACAACTCTAACGCTGAAACACTGATCTGAGAAATTGATTGAAAAATCTAACTTGAAAATCGTGACAAATATTAAGCGTGTACAGTCAGCAGCAGAAGTTGAAGAAGCGGTCCTAGTGCTCAAAATTATCTTCACACGAACTCTAATCTTAAGGGAATAAGGATCCGTATAGGTTAATTTGAGCGTGTTATTTTGCTTAGCTACTTCTGATGCTGATTGTACCTACTCGTTTCAATATGATTTATATTCGTAGTTAAACATATTCATTAAATAGTAAGTACCTACCTACTTGGGATGTCGAGCTTTGGTGTGCAAAATACGGAAAAAACTAATTTTCCTGATTTCCAGAATCGTTAGAGCCGCGTAAATCATAAATACGTGTCTCCTCGCAGGCACTTTTGTAAAATGTCGGATTATTGAACAAAAACAAACATTCTAATTCTAATTTACTAGCGCGTGGTTATATTTTAATAATATGTACCAACCTAATTTATTTTTCCCACACGATGGACTGATGCAATCCGCGATGCCACGGGCATCAATATCCAAGGCGTAATACAATTAAAGAACTGCGCTCTTGGTGGTCACTACCCTTGAGGAACCGACGGCGAAGAAGGAGAAAATTATTTTTATACTCAGGTACAGTCAGCACCAAAAGTAACTGTGCAATCGAAGACGTCAAAAGCCCTTTTTCCCTTTTAATAAAGACTTTTGACGTCTTCGTTTGCGTAGCAACTTTTGATTCTGACTGTACACACATGACACATGTGTGACATGGCATGTTTCAGCACTGAATTCCGAAGTCCGGTTGATCAAGTTACTCGATTGAATTGACAGGAAAATGCAAGTACCTATAATCTCCTGAAACGACTCAACGTAAACAATAGCCGATGCAAGCTCCACGTGTCGATACGTCCGCCGTATAATTACGGCAACCAACTCTAATCGCTGGCAACAATTAATGTCTAGCTGATACATTAATCAGAATAGGTATTAAAGCCAACACTACTAGACAAACAAAAGAGATGCACATGTATAAACTGGGCCAATAGACAATAGATTTTAAAAACATTTCTCGGGCTATCTCGCTCACACTATGGTATAGTAGCGAAATGAACTGTAATTTACACAAATGCTTACTGGAAGAGAGGTTTGAATAAATAATGTATCATAAATCAGCGGTAACGATCCGTGCTAAGCGATTCAATCTATAATTTGAAATCTTGAGGTTGCGATTTTACCTATCAGTTTTGTCATCCGCGTGTTTGTTTCATATGAGGAGTTAATAAATCACAATAGTTTTTTTTTCAATTAAAAATATTTATCATCGATAAAAGTTGTTAATACAGTAGTAGAGTCAAGTCAAGCTGTGTGTGGTTGTGTAACTTAAGAGTTACACAACCACACACAGCTTGACTTGACTCTACTCTCCTCTCCTCAAGTGCTTTTTAAACTATACATAGCCCATACGTTTGAAGTCGTTGGCAGCATTTGGTAATGATTGATGTGAGTGCTGTTGCCTTTCTTCTGTACCTATTCGCCGTTTAATTGCGATAAATGATTGCAAGCCGAATACTCCGCCGTGAATTTTGACGGGTGGATTGTTATAAATATAATAAGTCTCGATCTATGTTATTGTTTCGAGTAGGTATGTTCTATATTCCAATATACCAAGTAGCATGAGTAGAAATAAAAGGCAAGCGCGAGTCGACCTTGCAAAATGTGGTTCCTGATCTATTACACTCATCAAAACCTTTGCGATTTTTTAAAAAATTTAACCTGTTAATGAAAATTAACAGGGCACGTAGTAGGTACATACGGTAGAATGCCAGGGTGACAGATTTCCCGAAGAACCAAACAAGATCCTTCTTAATTATTGCGGCTCATCTGGAGATATTGGTTGGGCAAGAAGCTAGACCCTCACTTGCTTCTGGCAACCAGAGTTGCCAACTTCACACATCCCCAAATTGATTGTGGCAACTGTAGGAGCCTGGCCAGCTGTTGCTGATCGGATCGTCTCAACTTGTTCCACCGTGTCCCGGTATTGTGTACACTCGCGACAGCTCACCTAGTGAAGTTGGTGTAGCAAACGTGTTTGATTTAGGAGGCGAGCGGCGCGTGCGCTGTCACGATGTTACCAACCTGATCGTCTCAACCTGCACTGTGTCTCGGTAGTACCCCACCAAGTGTGTACACCTAGTGAAGTTGATGTAGCAGACGCGTTTGATGTAGGAGGTGGGCGGGGCGTGCGCCGTCACGATACTGGCCAGCACCTGCTGGTCGGCCGGCGCCAGCCTGATCGTCTCAACCTGCACCGTGTCCCGGTAGTACCCCACCAAGTGTGTACACTCGCGACAGCTCACCTAGTGAAGTTCGTGTAGCAGACGTGTTTGATGTAGGAGGCGGGCGGTGCGTGCGCCGTCACGATACTGGCTAGCACCTGCTGGTCGGCCGGCGCCAGCCTGATCGTCTCAACCTGCACCGTGTCCCGGTAGTACCCCACAAAGTGTGTACACTCGCGACAGCTCACCTAGTGAAGTTCGTGTAGCAGATTTGTTTGATATAGGAGGCGGGCGGTGCGTGCGCCGTCACGATACTGGCCAGCACCTGCTGGTCGGCCGGCGCCAGCCTGATGGTCTCAACCTGCACCGTGTCCCGGTAGTACCCCACCAAGTGTGTACACTCGCGACAGCTCACCTAGTGAAGTTCGTGTAGCAGACGTGTTTGATGTAGGAGGTGGGCGGGGCGTGCGCCGTCACGATACTGGCCAGCACCTGCTGGTCGGCCGGCGCCAGCCTGATCGTCTCAACCTGCACCGTGTCCCGGTAGTACCCCACCAAGTGTGTACACTCGCGACAGCTCACCTAGTGAAGTTCGTGTAGCAGACGTGTTTGATGTAGGAGGCGGGCGGTGCGTGCGCCGTCACGATACTGGCTAGCACCTGCTGGTCGGCCGGCGCCAGCCTGATCGTCTCAACCTGCACCGTGTCCCGGTAGTACCCCACAAAGTGTGTACACTCGCGACAGCTCACCTAGTGAAGTTCGTGTAGCAGATTTGTTTGATATAGGAGGCGGGCGGTGCGTGCGCCGTCACGATACTGGCCAGCACCTGCTGGTCGGCCGGCGCCAGCCTGATGGTCTCAACCTGCACCGTGTCCCGGTAGTACCCCACCAACTGTGTACACTCGCGACAGCTCACCTAGTGAAGTTGGTGTAGCAGACGTGTTTGATGTAGGAGGCGGGCGGCGCGTGCGCCGTCACGATGCTGGCCAATACCTGCTGGTCGGCCGGCGCCAGCCGGATCGTCTCAACTCGCTGCACCGCATCTCGGTGGAACCCTGAATACAATATAAAAAAATATTTGATCTAAAAATACAGATAACCCTTCATCAAAAGTGGAAAATGCAGACAATCTTGTGACCGACTGACCGGAGCCTCATGCATCAATCATTTAATTTTTACATAGTTAACAACAACTGGGTCGTTCTTCTTTTTTACCGACAATGAATCGAGGTTTTTCTGTTTTTTTGGTTTTTGAACTATTGAAAATTGTGGTTTTGAAGTGCGATTTAAAAAAAAATGCATAGGTTTCTTCATTAGAACTAATTAAAGTTTACTTTCTGGCCATATAAATATTTATTTACGGTTGGTTTCTAAAAAAAACATGTGACAAAGTGGACTATTTCAGTGGGGACAACATTTTGGTTTACCACTCTGTCACGTCATTCTACGAAAAAAACAAACATTTAAAAAAATGCTAGTTAGAGAAAGTGAAATATTAAATATCACTAATTAATAAAATAATATGGACGTTCATTCGAACATTATAAAACCGTAAACATCATTACTCAAATGAGATGCCGTAATAAGACGAAGGACAGGCTATTGTCGGTCGAAAAGAAGAACGACCCAACTAAACTTTGATTCTAAGTAAAAAAATAACAATCTCCCATGAATTTCATCCCATATGGCATACCTGCCATGCAAGTACTAAATCCTAAACATTCAGACCAATGTAAACACAGTCACACAACCTACTTATGGAGATTTTCCAACGGCGAGACGAGGAATTTCGGGAAAATTCTTACTTGGGCGAAATAATGGTCATTTTTTTTTATTGCCATTATGCACCTTCAATTTAATTTATGTCTCTCCTCGCCGGCGGAAATTAAATTAAGTAACTTAGTGCAACAGCCTTACCTACACATTTATGATACGTAGGGTTTGTTATTGCTAGAGCCATTTTATTTGCAATAGCCACTTTTTTACTTTGATTGGGTAATACCGCTAATCACTGATCAAACGCACACGAATTACTTTACAACATGAGGTAATAGATTTTATACTGTGATCAAGCGTTTTAATGTTAAAAATAACAACCTAACCGCACCATTTATGATCCATAAAGTTCTAACAATAGTAGGACAATATAAGAACAGTTCCCTAGGCGATCCATAATCCTCCAGTATAAAAAGTATCAATTTGCATAATATACATGCAACACAAAATTAAACCTTACTAACAGGACGCTGAATTTGATTTCTCTTTGATTTCAGATTCAACTGGAATCAACAAATGCTAATTATTAAGACAGTAAATACCTACCACCCAAGTGTTTAAGTGAATGTTGTTGGGCAGACCCCGTAATCATCAGATAGGACATGCAAAAGTAGTCAGCTTCGTGTGAGGCCTATTGCTTTTTATGTGATGTTCCTGCAACTCGATCAAACATGCCATTAAATCAATTTTATCAACACGAGAGTTTCAGATTTAGATTGGATTTTATTCCAAGAAAAAGCATTAAGTTAAATACGTACCTAAGTACGTCGATATTAAAGGTATGTAATTCACACTTTAGTAAAGTACTTCAAATTACCTAATTAAGTTGAGCATGATTAGTTGGATTTGATCGGCACCTATACCTATAATTTATTAGATTATAAAAATCGCGGCAATTTTAAAATAGTCTTAGGTGGGTAACGCTAACAGAGGACCAAAAATATTTGCCAGATAGGTATTTGATTAATTGATTAAGTCTGTAACACGTTTGTGCCGTATTTTGATTAAGCGTGTAAAGTAACTATATCACAATAACGGAATTACGACGGAACCTGCGTTGTGGTTATGAACTGAAACTTAATTTATAATTAGATGTGCTCGAGGCTTTGCTCACGTCCCACAAAAACTCTCATAAAAATCGTAACGGGATGATATTATATGCATCCTATTTTAGAATATACTCGTACACATCCTACATCTTACAAACTTTACCAGATGATTAACCCTTTAACCACCATCGTCTGTTATGTTCTGTTATATCTTGATTCATTATGATTGTGGTGACATAACTAATTTGAGCTTCAGCGGTTAAAAGGTTAACTATATCGTTGTGTCTTCTAAAGGTACGAGAGAGAGTATAGGAACGTGTTGTTAAGCTTCCAGGGTTCAGGCACCAACAGTCAACACCAATTATTATCCAGTTCAACAACCTTAGCTTCTGTAGGATACGTATTTAATTGAGACTAACCGAACTGGTTCCTCGCCGCGAGCCGCCGCAGCAGCTCCATGAAGGTCTGGCTGCCGACCTTGGGCACGCGGTTGAAGAACAGCAGGTCGATGCCGGCGCGCGCCGTGTTGTTCAGCTCCCATGGCTCAGGCACCAGCTCCTCCAAGTACTGTTCTACTTCTTCTTGCGTCTCGTCTGGCTCTGCTTCTAGTGTGCGCTGGGGTTTACTACGCTCCTGATAAAATATATACTTATGAAAGATGTAAGCTAACATAGGGAAGTACTCGCTACGCTCGGGATTCTATAAAGTAGAATCTTGGGCGTAACGAGCATCCGTAACTTAAGAAAAATTATAATTTACTTTAAAAACAAAGTTTTAACCGACTTCGAATCAGTAGCCAAATTGTTTCAAGTTTGCATATAAAATTTGAAGAGTTCCCTCGATTTCTCCATGATCCCATCATCAGAACTGGATTTTGGTGACAACGGGACCAATCTGGAAGTATATGCTTTCAAACAAAGAAAGAATTTTTGAAATCGGTTCCTGAATTACCGAGTTATACTAACAAACACACAAAAAAAAGCAGTCGAATTGAGAACCTCTTCCTTTTTTGAAGTCGGTTAAAAATCAAAAGGAATTATATATTATTTTCTGTGTCTATCTATTGTATCAACTTGTACCAAGTATTTTGTTTATAAAAGAGAGCGGGATGCTTATTTACCATTAAGTACCTTCGGAGTATAATCATAATTACTCTCATTTGAGCGAGATGTTATTAAACGTATGAAACATGAGACAGAACACTAACTGCGCCGGTGTTCCTGCGGATGGCCTCGAGCGCCTCTTTGTACTCCTGCGCCGACGCATACGACTCCGCGCGGTCCGTGCCTATCCCTGCAACAAAAAACATAGCAATAATAAGGCTAAGCTGACAGGTGATAGCTGCGAAGGACTGCAGGCACCTCGATTATAAATAAAACACCGAACATCCTGTACATATCTTGCACAATATATTTTATGTCTTGGCCAGACATGAAAGGTGGTAAGTAGCAGGCGGAGTTTTTTCCTTTGGGGTGCAACTAGGATAATGCTGACATGAAGAATAAAGTCGGATTCATAGTTATCATATGTGTAGTCTCGTGACGCGACAGAGCGATAATGGTTTCATGGCTACATTTAGTACCTACGGTACCTAGAAAACATTTATTCGTGACAAAAAATACATAAAACAAACTGTAGACTCATACGCATACCATACACATTGGCCACGAAATGGTCACAACAGCGTGCGCTCTGACGTGACGGTTCCTTTTGTGACAGGCGTCAGAGCGCGTCAGAAAGCATCGTCGATCGAGCACGCCTGATAAGTTAGTGATGAATCCAGCTTTAGGTGGAATGCACTGTTAAACAACGTGCAAACATAGTAGAATACATCGAATGATGTTTGAGATTATTTATGAGGCCGATTTTTTATAAAGCTGCGATTGGAATTGGTCTTCTCCCTTGGACGGTAGATTTGCTTTTTGAATGGACTGCTTTGATACAATTCGGCCATAATCTCAAGTATTAAGCAGAAAAATCAGGGATGAAACAGAAAAAAATTACCGACGATGTTTGGGTGTGTGCCAGTGGCTTATGCTTATACCAAAATTGTGCGTCGGTATTTTATGCTTCGATATCCTTTGCTGGATCATGAGGGAAAGAGGGTAATTTACAGTCTGTATACGATTTATGACAAATATATTAGCTAAATCTCGCCAAATTAATAATACTCATACAATAAATTCGTATACAGTTATTCAGATCGACATAGCGATGCTGTAACGACGCCGCCAAGGCGATAAATTTCTCCACAGCACGACGCGGGCGCAGACCCGCACGAGGTGACCTACGACTTGATGCAAAATTGTCTTTCGCGAATCGGTAATGGCCAGTTTGTTGCTCACGTGACATAACTGTCCATTGTAATCTACATGGAGATTGAGGCCGTGTTTAAGTAGATTCATACATTGTCTTTTGATCACACACCGAGGTGAGAAAATTACGTATTATTCGACGTAAACATGCAGATATTGAACGATTTATGTATTCAGGTCCACATCCTGTTGCAGTCTTTGTTACACAATACTACAAATAAATATGGATTAGAAATCGGCAGGTTTTATATATAAGCATACCTATAACATAACAGTCTAGACTTTGACACAACAAGGAAATAAATACAATTTAAATAATCGCAATGTTTTCTACCCGACCGTGAAACGACATAAGAAGCGGAAACAAACACGCCAACTGAAAATAAAAGATCCGGACTTTACTTAGTTAAAATCTTAATTGAGGTGTCTGGGCCTCAAGTGAAACTGCAAGTGCGTGGAAACGGTAAGTAGCTCGGTTAGTTTTAAACTGGACTGTCAGCGTGGTCATGTGCCTTGGAAAGCGGCGATCTGTGAGATCCGTACTTTCGCCAGAACAAAGCTTTTGATGATCCCTTTTGATACGCACTTGAATGGGCTATGTAATCTCTGTATTCCAGTTTTTGTCATTAAAACTAGTTCTTGGAGGTAAGCCGACCCACGGCTATGCAAGCGTATACGTGGCGTAAGCGTAAGCGTAAACATATACGTGGAGCAAGTTAAGATAAGCGTCAGATTGAATACAATTAATTAGTCTGACATTTTTATTGCAGCGCAGCGAGATCGATGCCACTAATTATTGCTTTATTTGAATAATGATGTATAGTTAAAGTTGTGAAGTATATTTAGATTACCTTTAGTCTAACGTATTAATTTTGACCGGAATGTGCTATTATGAATTGAAATAGACGCTGCAACAAACGTAAATACCTATATTTTCGGGTTCTTGAGAGCATTAAGGCATTAAAATTACTCCATTATGGGGCGAAAGGCCGCTTAATAGTAGCAAGAAACAGAACAAAAACCATCTGCTTCCCATTAGAGCGTGCGTCCACTAAACTAGTCAGCTCTTCACAACGCCATATAAAAACTCCATAGTCATTTCGCATGATAACGTCCGTCCAATAAAATAAATAAGACGGCATCTTTGATATATTCATAGGTGTAATAATGATATCGATGTGAAAAAAGTATGACGAATCTAATGCAGCCTGTGTAGCGGGCCGTATCCGGCAGGGCATTCTTATTGTCAAGCGAGCGGGGGCCGACTTTTGACTTTCGAGCGCTTGAAAATTTAATAAAAGTAAATACGATTTCATCGTCAAAATTGCAGGCAGTTACTTCGTACCGATAGGATTAAATACGAGTGGTCAAAAAACACTCGTTTTTTTTATCGCTATTTCAAAATAGCATTTCATCATTTTTGACAGTTTTCGAGTGAAAGAGTCGAGCGCTCGATTGTCAAAAATCGGTCCCCAGGATACAATGAATTGAGCGCTCGCACGATCTACTTTCGACGAAATAATTGATAGTTAAATGGCTCAATTATTAAAATGATTCCAACTCGATATCTCATCGACGATGATTTTAATCAATGATAACCGTTGAATATGGGCCTGCTTGCTGATTAACATCAATGATAAATGGTTATTATTGATAATGAGTATGACCCGCGTAACCCGACGATGATTATGTCTTAAATAGTTCACTGAATTGTGACATCGCAATGTAAAAGTGTTTAAATGACATGTGTACGGTTCATGGGTTAATTACAGTGAATGTAGAACGATAGAGATATTTGCAAACGAAATTATGTAAATTCCTAGGAAATTATGATGGACGTTGCGTGTTAATGTTAATGGTAATGAAGTTCATTAGCAGCTTAATGATTACAATTAGGAGGCGCGCGCCGCGAATCTTTCCATTAGGCGATAGCCTGAGGTGAGATGCCTCATGACTCAAAGGTTGAGGCTCGAGCGGACGTGTGAAGTAATCACTCAGCACATTCGTGATTCAGATCTCTGAAGACATTATCTTCATACCGTATAATTATAATTAGGTACCTACCTATATCTATACCGACCAGCTGCTATTTGACCCTGAGGTAGTGTCGCTGTAAACCGCATATCATATGGCAATAATGTACATACGGGACGGGACAGGATGTATTGGCTTTGGGTTATTTGTTGCATGTAAAAATTCTATGGTTTATAATATAATAAATACCTCCATATCTGCTTCCGACGTATTCGGTATTTAAATATTCTTCAGATTGTGACTCCGAAGAGTCTGACTCTGATGTGTCGCTTTCAAGACCGCCGAATTCAATTATAAAACGTTCTGTCTGGGAGTTGACAAAGAACCTTTTTTCTGTATTCATCTTCAATTTTTATTACAATAAATATTGTAATAAAAATGTCATATTATTCATGCTAAAATTAATATGAAGATGATTATAGTATTTGTATTGTATTGTATTGTATGAAAAGAAATTACTGTGTAGTTAAATCCAACCAAACTAACCAGTTCAATCAATATCTACGACCGCACAATATAATGTACCGGTCATGTCAACAATCAATTTTAAGACATTGTTTAAATATTTAATTATATTCAAAATAAGCCTTCTGACATCGCTATGGATTGCTTTCGGCATAGGTATTTACTGTAATTTATTTTACAATCGCGAAGTATATCGTCTTATTATTATTATTATAAAAGAGAAATGGCATTATGGCAGCCTCGAGGGCCTTTGCCAGAGTCGGTAAGCATATAAATTAACTACAAAATAACGAATTAAACCATGTATAAAAATAAATAAAACGTGGCTCGCCAAGATGGTGAATATTTCGTCTTCCTTCACAGATTACAGAAGTCTTCCTTGCTGTTTGTTTACATCGTTGACATTCGATGACTTCAAACGTCTGTTGTCAAAAAGTATCCTTGCCAGTATGGATGTCCTAATCAGTCAGTTTATAAATAGTTTAAAGTTCTCGCACTGGTCCAGTATAAATAAGGGACTTCACTCACATACACTTCTGAATTTCATCCTTTGCAGGTTCAGATGGCGGTCGTATTTGGACATTAGGTGCCAAAGCGGCCACCAATCTCCTTTAGAGTATCTAAAGTTGGCTACAACCGGGAAAAGGTCAGGAGGATGATGATACCATTCCAGCTCCCTCACGACTATCCCGTTTACGGAAACCCTAGTGGTTAAATCCTATGATTTTCCTTAAGTTATGAGGTACGAAATGATAGGACTTGATTAGAATCCATCCATCGTTTGAAATTTTCACGAATGAACCACTAAGCTGCCATAGCCGTACATTCTATAGGCAAATTTCTATAAGATTGTACCAATATATCAAGAATGCATAGAACAATTCGTCTTAGATAAACCTAAGTACAAACACCTATTAACTTCACATGTTAATTCAACATTACGAGTAAACGGGTAAAAACCGGCGGTAACTTCTTTCTGCACGTAATGAGCAAAGTGAAGTATGTAGGTAAAACCCCTTGCACTATCCGTCAGCATCCAACATGTGCTGCAGGATGTCCAGAGACCACTTTTTACATTTTACATAAAAACCCGTCTGTTTCCCTTAATTGGGTCTGCATTGCTCTGCCTTCGGAGCTATCCGCTAACTCCTAAATGTAATACATAATACGCCTCCGTAGCAGACAGCAATACCAGCTCCTTGATGATAAATAAATTTAAACTGCCTCACTGGCGTAATTAGAGGTTTCAATCACCTGTGGTAAAAACAGTAGACCAACGCGCTAACGACTGCTGTCCGTGGGACAGAGTCTTTATGGCATGGTATGGTGCATAATTGGCTGTTTACTTTAAAGATTACGTTTATGGATGCATTATAGTAGTACTTAATATTTTACCGTTGCAGTAAATTTAACGCCAAGTTTGTTTTCTTCCGTGTTGTCCTGAAGCTATGAATGCCACAAAGCTTATGGCTCCGTACAATTGAGATTGTATCGAAGTCAGAGATGTTATTTATGTATAATGTCCGGCAGCCAGAGGGCGCGGATTCTATTCTTAATAAAATTAATAAAACAGATACGATTCGTCTATTTAAATTAAGTATTTAATGTTCTCTACATTTTACTCTTAATAGTTATTTAGAAAAAAAAAGACAGTATGATTAGATTGATTAGTTACTCCATTTAAGTAAGTACGGATCAAACAGTCTATCTTTTTAGGGTTCCGTACCTGAAAAGGAAAACATGTAACCCTTATAGGATCACTTTGTTGTCCGTCTGTCTGTCTACCTGTCTGTCAAGACCCTTTATCTCGGAAACGCGTGGAGGTATCGAGTTGAAATTAAAACTAATATACTCAAGTCTTCAGTCCTTTGAACCTGTGAAAAATCAAACTTCTAAGTTAACGTAAAAAAAATTCGGCCGTTTATGCCGCAAAAAACGTATATTTCGTCACTCTCAAGGGAATTAAAATTTATAGGGTATTAAAATCAAGTACAAGTACAGGGAAAAATCTGAAAACTATACATTTGTAATTTTGTATGGAACCCTCGGTGGGCGAGTCCCACTCGCACTTGTCCGGTTTTTTATTTCAATATTTTTTTGTATATATATTAGAAAGTACACATATTCCTAAGCTACATAACATGTGAACACACTATAGTTAACATCGACAATCGACATCGTTTAAATTCAAAGCAGTTCTTTCTCTAGGGCAGTAAAAATGGATTTAGCCAAGACGTGCATAAAACCGGCACTTATCCTTCCTTTTCACTCGTGTGAGCCCTTATTCCCAAAGCTTACCCCCACAGCAAACCAAAGTAAGTCAGACCTCGAATTACACGTTAGTTATTTCAAATCGTGTCGTCAAGATATAGGTACTAGGTGTGAGCGGTGAGGTGAGGTGAAACCAGTTAAGAATAGCATAAGCTGATGCTTCAGTGCCTTATAAATTCCTCGTGGGAACCCATTAACCTATTATAACAGATAATCATCGCGCATGCATCCATCAGAGGCATCGCGAAAATAGAGCAATAGGCAGCAAACTACGCTGTTTTATGCACGCTTATTAAACTGTAAAATGCACTACGGTAAAATGGTCCAACTTTGCTCCAAAATTGGCTCCAATCTTACAAATAGCATCGCAACTTTTATAAATATGGAGTTATGGTTCTCGTAATGATTTCATCGGAGAAAAGTGCTCTTTAGCTTTATATAAGCTTGAACTTTGTTGCAACTTAGCTGGAACGAAACTTAACTTTTTTTTTGTTGGAGCCAAATTACCACCCAGGAGCAAAGTAGGACCATTTTACGGTATACTTAGTTTTGTTTGAGATAAAGTGAAATAAGAAAGGACTTCGTGCATATTTCCGATGATTATATTATCCGAGATAAATAATTAGATAGGTATATTTCGTTTAAATATCTATGGCCTTAAACATCAAACATCCATTAAGTTTTATGAATACAGAGATAAATAAATACTTAAATTCGTAGAAAACATACCTACAAGACTCAGGAACAAGAAGTTACCTATTCGTGTTCAGCACACAAATAAATACTCTTGCTGGGATTCGAACCCAACCAACTAAGCTATAGTGGTCGTAAATTTTTGTATTATTAGTTTTAATTACCTTCATGATTGAGACCATAAATTAATCAGCCCTCAAGTGCCATTTTATTTACAGTCGTTGTTAACACACTGACCTAGAGCCAACTAGGCCCTAGACTAGACCAGTCTCTTAAGGTGAATATTCACCAGAGATGTGTAAAGCTGTGTTTTCAACTTTTCATATATTTGATACCTCGCTGTGGATTTTCACCCTTATTATGTTAAGGTGACGTAGGTTCATGGTCTTCTGTCCCTCTAACTGAGCATAAGCGTGAGCGAGATGGAAGTGCGTGTTCGAAAGCGCGGATACCATGTATTATTCTATTTCAATTTTTTTTACGTTTAAATAAATAAAGAAGTAATAGCTAAGTTCCCTCAAACATGATATTGCCGATTTTTCGAACCAATTTTAATATGTTTAGCTTTTGTGCATAATTTGTTACGAATGTTTTAAGTGTATTTTAGACCTATGTTCGTGATTTTTTTCTATCGAGCGAAAGTCAAAAACTCAGGATTCAAATAGCTATAGTCCCTTGTGAAAGGCCTCAAGATTGCTAATTAAATTTAGGGCAGCCGTATTTCAATCCAAACAGGCGCTACGACTTTTTAAAAATCCGTTTTCTGAACCTACGTCGCCTTAATTATAATAAACGCATTTTTTTAATCCTTGTCCGTTGCTGCCGACTATTGAAGTCAATTTCACGCGTACGAGTAGAATTTTTGTTGCGTTCTTAGTAAAGGACTGGTTGTTTGCTTCATAGCTATAAAATATCTTCCATAAAAATTGCACAGCGGTCGTGATGTAAGTTTAAGTAATTGACGCTTGTAATTGACAAGAAAATATTTTCCTGAACACAGTCGTTTAGAACATGTTTGTTATGTCTATCCCGGTTGATCACGTGTGTGCTGCGACTGACTGCGACGTAATGAAATGGGTTGCGAACACACAAACAGAACCGAGATGACTTTATTTACTATATCCTTATTTATATGATGTTGATGAATCAATATCGATCATGGTTCCATAATTCACGTTTCTGGATACTGAAGGCAGCATTACGTTAGATAAGTACCAATCCTTGTTCCAATAGTAGGTACTATTGGAACTAGGATTGGTACTTATCTAGGTATTGCACTGTATTGGATATTGAGATTATTAAATTTTTGACATAATTACTAAATAAAAGGATCCACAGAATTATTTCTGTCTTTTTTAGCATGGGAAACCATTTATAAATACAACTTTAATGATAAATCTGCGTGCCGTATAATAGAATATAGAAATTAACCCATATTCAGGATTTACATATTTTCGTCCTGTTTTTATGTTCAAGCCTCCATAACATTCAAAATACTAATGTTACATACATGATTTTAACTAATTTGAAATTCCTAAAGTATGCCCATTCATTTAATACCAACCACTCCATAACTTCAAAGTAGAAGTGTGTTTTCTGCCATCCCAAACTTTAACCAACGTTTTCTCAATTGTCGCTTTTTCACTTCTGCAACTTTGCAGAATTTAAAAAAAATAACTATAGCACCTAGAGACATGAATCTTTCACCAAAAGATAGCGTATGATCTATAGCATTAGGAACTACTCTTAACTCCATATCGACAAAGTGGGACCTTTTCCCAAAAACCGTCACATTTGTGTACATACTACTTACCTTAAAAGGACTTTTTGTTCATTGTGATAAATTATGGTTTTCGTCGTAATCGTGACTTTTAGTAAAGTCCCATCTATTGCAACATACTGACAAAATGTCGTATTTTAGTGGAAATAATTGCGCAAAAACAAGTATGTGATTGCATTTCATAGAGTAATACGTGCGGAAATGTTTTTCTGACAACCGTGTAAAAACTGCGCTCAACAGGCGTTCTTAGAATAATGACATTTTAATGGCCCAATATTTTATATAAAGACGGCAAGGTGAACTGAGATTTAGTCGCCTATTCTGTACAATTTTCACATTAGAATGACTGTGCATTGTCATCGACTACTTATTCTCTGATTTTTTCTCAGATTTATTAAGGGCAAACACATTTCCTAGTGTTTTCCAAAATGTAGTCCCGAATGTGAACGATCTAGGCACATTACACATTTACAGGTTATTAAGTACTTAGTTTCCAAATCAACCGATGGTCTTTTAGAGGACATACATTTTTATTGTAACTACCTAACGATAGGTTTTAGGGTTCCGGACCAAAAAGGTAAAAACGGAACCCTTATGGTGCGACTCCGTCCGTCTGTCTGTCTGTCACAAAGTCAAATATCTCAGGAACTACTAATGCTAGCGATTTGAAATTTGGAATAGTTGTAAACAAAGCTAATCCTAGTGTATGGAAAATGAAATTTTTTAATATATACTTTTAATTTGTATAAAAAAGGGCGGATAAGAGGGGGGGCAAAAATTCAAAGTCTAGTTAGTAGGCCAAGTGGGGTATCATATCATATGAAAGGGCTTGAATTGTAAATTCTAAAACAGTTTTTCTTTTTTTTTCTACAATGGTAAAATTTTGATTTATAAAGAAAAATGTTGAAAAAAATACCATTCCCCCCTTATCTCCGAAGTTAAACAAGCGAAAAATTTTAAAATAATATATGTAACGATTAATATTAACGTGAATATTACCGGAAAAGTATAACGAGGCCTCTATCTAGCGTATTTTTTTTTGTTCTTCAAAAATCATATGTTAATTTTGTTTGTAATTTAATACTTCTGT
The DNA here is from genome assembly GCA_932294315.1 of Epinotia nisella. Lineage (NCBI taxonomy): Eukaryota > Metazoa > Arthropoda > Insecta > Lepidoptera > Tortricidae > Epinotia > Epinotia nisella. The sequence continues at coordinate 12,590,260 of OW028685.1, read as the reverse complement.
GTTTAATTTTTTTCCTTCAAATTCGTATGAAAGTATTCTGAATTATCGAAATTAATTCACTTCATACAGAATTATCGCTGAAAAACCAACATACAATAAGGGAAATGTATTAACGTACCACCGTAGAACCCTATCGCAATAAGGTGACATACCACTCGAGTTTAAATGATGGCGGCCTGTCAATTGCGACAGGGTTCTACGGTGGTACGTGAATACATTTCCCTTACTGTACATACCGAGTTCCTTGGTCGCGCAAGTTAATGACAAAATGCACCGATAAATGGCGCTGGAGGTACTCATGACTTAACTACACTATGCGTTGTTAAGATTTTTCCAAAATTAATGGGTGGGGCAAGACGGGTGTGTTGTATGATATTTCGTACGGAACCCTCGGTGCGCGAGTCAGACTCGCACTTGACCGGTTTTTTTTATGGATGGCCTTTCAGAATTTAAACACTCCTTTCTTGATTTTTAAGTGCTATTCACGGTATTAGATTAGACGTGTTTTTTCCCCGGGCACGTAATGCTATAGTTATTTACAATACAAGTGCAGAAAATAGGAATAATAAATTAAAACACGACCGAAGGGAGTGTTTTAAATCAACACGAGTTGCGGATTACCTATTCGCACGTGTATCGTACAACGTTTTACAGTACATATGTCTTTTAAGTTTTAACATATGTACGGAAAGTGCTCATTTGCGCACTCGTGCGGAAAAGTAACACCATGTGTACTGTAAAATTTATTTCACACTTGCGAGAGATTTGAATACAATCAAATATCAGTGATATCTGTTTAATTCCGTTTGAAAGAAAAAAAGGAGTATATTCCTATTATTCATTAGGACTTATACTCTCATCCCTTAAAATATGTGTTCGTAGGTCTATTATGTGCCTGTGCCTATGTATGTTTAGTATACGAGTAAAGTTCTAGTATGTACCAATTTGGATTTCATTTAGTTCTCGTCCATTAACATCTGCGAGCGAATGCGAACACTGCAAGTTCACCAGGTTAACTGATAACGAGGGACAGCTAACGAGGTACAAGTGGTACGCGAGACTTGCGATAGAACCCATTAGGGTTATAAAGTACCTACTTACCGCAAACATCGCCTATCACATCTCAGCTCAACATAGGTACAGTACCAGCCCATATTATATCGCCAATATGTCGTTATTTAAGTAACTTTTTTAATATTACCGGAAAGATTGTCATCAGATCCCTAATTAGAATAACTGGAAAATCTGGTTACAGCGAGGAACACCAAATTTTTATTTTGAAAATTTTTCGTGTTTTTTTCTGACATTAAATGTGATATAATATTGGCCAGTACAGTACCTTAAGTATACCTTAGAGAAGAATCTTGAAATATCTTGGGTAAAATACCAATAGGTATATAATTAATGTTACAAGTCAATCAGGTATTAAGGAAGACATAATTCAGGCTTAATACCTACATTTCGCTGGTTGCAAGACGACATATTATTACATAATAATAGTCAGTTAACATTCTCAACAATTTCTATGAACGTGTTGAGAAACCCAGCGTGCAACATCTGATGTGTCGCACTAGTTGACACGAACACTTCTACAATAAAACCAACTAAGCGTCGCTTTGTCCAGCAAAAAAGTAAATTTCCAAGAATGATCCGCGAGTCAGCACGTACAGAGAAACAGCGTTGCGGCGAGAGATTTCACGGGAGTGCTCTATGCCATGGTAATGACATTTAGAGGCGTGACTGGTCGCAGCCGAGTACCGTACAACGGCCACTAGCTGCACCTCGGTGATGCTCACAGGTTATTTCAATATCCGATACATGGTTTTTATCTGGAAGCGTTTTGTTACAGGTTCATGCATTCAACCTGCTAAATAATATGTACCTAAGTATACAAACAAATACTATAAATAATTTTACACTTATCGTCCTAGTGCCAAAATAAGCAACGTTTTGCCTTCAATGGGCTCTGGATGACGCCAATTATCAAGGCACAATACAATACAATGCACATATATATATTATTTATTGCTCTCCAAAAGTAGTGCACAAAAATACAAATTAAATGGAAAACAGGTATCTAATACCTACTTATTAGGGGGCAATATTAAGCTCAATATTTTATTTATTTATTTTTAGTATTTATTCCGCACTGATTGATTTAAAGGATTATGCCACTTAGGTCAGCTTCCACTTACGTCAGAATAAGATTTTTTTTTTCTGAAGTGAACATATTATTCCATATTTCGCCAATAGGCAGTGTCGACGGAGCTCCGCACGCGGAGCTCCTATTTCTAGGGGCAAATGAAGCAACCTAACTAACCTAACCTACCTAGTTTTTGTGTATGCGTTCCTAATTCCGTTCCGGGTAATAGGGAACAATAAGGGCTTAAATAAATAAAATAAATAATTATGGGCACTAAGCGGCGATACATTTAATTTTACTAATGGTACAGTATATATTAAATAATCGTAGGCGTTGTACGAGGGTGGGATGATAAGTAACTAGCCTTAGGTATTTAAAAAGTTAGAATAAAAAAAAATACTTCCTTATTTTTAAAAATATGTCTCTGGCTATCTCTGTTCTAAATTTGAATTTGGTGGCTTGAATATTTTATTGATTTTTCGACATTAGAAAATACATTGTGCCGGTTGTTTTTCAAAATGGATAAAATTGAACAAAGAGCGGTGATTAAGTTTCTTTATATGAAGGGTATGAAGGGGCTTGATATTTATGAAGAGTTAAAGGATGTTTTGGGTGAATGTGCTTTTTCTTACGCCACAGTAAAAAACTGGGTGGCTGAGTTTAAACGCGGCCGTACAAGCGTCCAAGATGAAGCCAGCCCCGGACGCCCAAAAATCGTCACGACTCCGGAAATGGTGTCTAAAGTACACGATATGGTTTTAGCAGACCGAAGATTGAAGCTCTCTGAAATAGCTGACACTATAGGGATTTCCAAAGAACGGGTACATCATATCTTAAGTGACGAATTAAATATGAAAAAGTTATCTGCCCGTTGGGTGCCGCATTTGCTTACGGACGATCAAAAAAGAATTCGGATGCTTAACTCTAAAGAATGCTTGGGCCGTTTTCAGAAAAATAAAGCAGACTTTATACGTCGATTTATAACAACAGATGAAACATGGGTTCACCACTACACTCCAGAAACAAAAATTCAATCAAAACAGTGGATTGAATCTGGGTGTTCGGCTCCTAAAAAAGCTATGGCTGTAAAGTCGGCTGGAAAAGTGATGGCTTCTGTCTTCTGGGATGCAAGTGGAATTTTGGATATAGATTACCTTCCCAAAGGTCAAACTATTAATGGAGAATACTACGCTAATCTTTTAGATAAGCTTCATCAATGTATTCAGGAAAAACGACCCGGTTTAGCGAAAAAAAAATCATCTTCCATCAAGACAACGCAAGGGTTCACACGTGTGTTAAAGCTATGGCAAAAATCAACGAATTGAACTATGATTTGCTGCCCCATCCACCTTATTCACTTGATTTAGCACCATCAGACTTCCACCTTTTTCCCAAGCTAAAAACTTTCTTGGGTGGACAGAAATTTGCCACAAATGATGAAGTCATTGCCGCCGTAGAAGCGTATTTTGCAGGCCTTGAAAGAAGTCATTTTATGGAGGGCATTACATCATTAGAAAGAAGATGGAACAAGTGCTTAGAGCTACATGGAGACTATGTCGAAAAATAAAACCAATTTTATCACGATAACCTAAGTATTTCTTTATTAGGCTAGTTACTTATCATCCCACCCTCGTATGTTGGAAATTGGAATCTCACAGACGCATTGTTTATACCAGCAACCAGATTAGAAATCAATCTGTGCTGTATTCAGATACGCCTAATACGGAACCGTCTTGTCGAGATGTCATCGCCGTGGCAGTCAGAGATAACAGGGCAGAGTCACGAGCCTTCCGGGTCCCGGGGGACGCCGGGCCGTACCGGCGACGGGCAACGACCGCTCTCTGAATATACAATGGGAAGGACTACATCCGTCTAACATGTTCAACAAGTCCCGGTTGAAGTTAGATTTCAAGCTAAACTAGGATAACATTTTAATAAGTAATAAGACTTTATTTGTAGATATATATATATATGTATCCTACTTATATAAGTAGGTATCTTAAGATTATGCAAACGCTGAACTTTAAATTTTCATGAGGAGCCATTCAATGTATGATTCAAAGCGCAGTGATGTCATCTAAACTTGTCAGATTAGACTTTCACCACCTCTCTAAATTAAGTAGGTATTTCATAAAGCATTGCATCGCTCATGTATCACTCACAGGCACAATTACATGAGCTCCATCATACTGTAAATATTATGCAGCAGACGCTTTCTGATTTTAAATGAAATATGTGCAATAACAGCATCGTATTTAAAAAAAAGAAAATGTAATATTTCTCCACAATAACAGGCCCGTTCACTTAGAAAGTAATTGCTCTATTTCTAAGCTTTCCATTGGAGGACCTTTATTTATTTTCCAGGCGAGATTAGACACTCAATTACAGCAACCGTGAAAGTCGAACCTTGTTCCCCGTCGCAGCCTTAATAGCCCTTCGCAACAACACTAAGTATTGTGTGCCGCCGCTTGTAGGTACCGGATACGGCATGTGAAAAATAACACAGTATCCTCGTTAGTTTGGATAAAGAAACTCGTGTGATCTCAGTAACAATAACATTGACAACAAGAAAAACCAACGTGGCCTTAATTAAGGATTTGTACAATGGGCGGCAAGGTACCGAACATGAATGATTTAATTCGTAAGATTAGGGATTATTTTGACAATGAAGATTTACTCGTCCCTCATTTCCCTCATTATGTCTATTAGTTGTGGCCTTAACATCGTGACAAAGTTACGTAGTTAGATCGTGTACTCGTAGCTCCATGATCTTGCGCGCGGTTCAATGCCGGCCGCGGGCGCTAGCGCAGAATGAACCAATACAATATGGCCATTTTCCGCCCCATTGTTTGTTTCTCCTTTTGTAATATTCCTTAGAATAATGCGGATACAGGGGAAGACATAGTTTATGGGCAAGTCGAACGCGAGGTCAACGCTTTGCATTTTTGCTTCCTTTAGAAGATAAATATGTTCGCAGCTGTCATAGGAATTGCTTATATGCCGCATGCCAAGCGTATCAATACATAATTGCTGAGATTTAGTAAATATGTATAAGTAAACTTACATACTCCGCCTGTTATTGCCTAGCAAAATTGTTTTAAGTTTTGTTAATAGTTTTTTTCTCTTTGTGGTGCACAATAAAGTATATTATTATTATACTCGTATGTAGCCAGTACTTAATACTAATTGCAAGAAAATGTATTGCAGTGCTTGAAGAATTAACCGGACATCAAATACGCCAAGCTAAGGTAACGTTTAATAGCTTTCAAGGTATTTTGATTAGCATGGATATGAAGCGGAGATTATTCACGGTGAGACAATGTGGTTTGCTCCATAATGCACCGGGACAATAAATCCTAATCTCACGCGCATGGCATGGACACTGCGGTGTGGTAACGGGACTGGCGTGGGCACGCACGGACAGTCAGGATTGCTCCCCTTGCCACTGAAACTACTACCTCACTTCCGTCAAAATAACAAACTACTTGAGTGATATGGAACATAAATTGTACTCTCTACTAAGTAGGGTAAGTTCTCCTGTAAATAAACGCGTCAGGAATTTTTAGACTTCAAAATTATTACCGGCTCATACAAAAATCCACGCCCGTAGCCCGTCAACTTTAAGCTTGCCTCATTTATAACTATATATAACATGTATAAGTAACTGTTGCGGCCGAGTTGATATAAATATAACAAAAACTTTACAATTAATGCTTCTAATCGAGAAAAAAATACCCGTTATGCTAGAAATATACAGAACTCTTAATTTAAGCAAATAAGCAGCATTTTGTTTATTCACTGGATTTGTTCATTGACTGGAGAACTTACCCTATATACACCAGATAAAGTTTTAATTATGTATCATTTTTATTACAACATAATTTTTTTAAAGATAAAGCTGTTTTTCCTAACGATCTAAAATTCAATATCATTGTGATACAGTGTAAGTAGTACATTAAACAAGTACCTAATAATTTAGGTTTTGTCTGTGTTGTCAGTAGAAATTGCAATTAGAAACCAGAACACGATCCAAGCAGTGGATAGTTTTTAATTGGTACTGGATAATTTCATGCATATTCTATTTCTGTTTGGTCTACTGTTTAGCTTTTTATGTGATTAATAATTTTATTAGCAAGACTCAGCCTTATGTAGACCTGTGTGTATCTTATTATAGGAATTTATATTTTTTAGAACAACCCTGTTTTACGTAACGACATCATTATGATCTATAGTTTATTTGCTTTCTTGTCAGTAAATAATTGGAAACACGATCCAGGCGGTGATTAGTTGGTAATTGGTAATCTACATAATTGGCACAGTAGAAAATTCTATTTCTGCTTCGTGTATTGTTTTAACTTATTTTTTATGATCGTATTTTTTTATACAAAACTCGGACTAGTGTATAAGTAGTATATATTTATGAACGCTTAAAAAATAAATGCCAAGTATCATCCAGATACAAGAGGAGTCGTCTTTTTGCTCGACGTCAACCTCTATCCGCGAGCGCATTTGTTACGTTCAACGTTCAACCATAAATAAATTCTCAGCAATGTCCAGCATAGTTTTCGAGGGCATACATGACTATCTAAGTTTTGTTTTATTTATGAAACATGGATTAAAATCGAAGGCCTGTCAAATCATTTTGCGCTTATTATTAAATTAATCTTTCATTTTCAAAAAAAGTCAGGGCTGAAGAATTCGCAACCGACAAGCGAGTATTAGCCTATTAGGAGAGGACTGAAGTAAAAGCAGTTTGCAGGGATCGCAGCATTCGGGATGTATGTATGTATGGGTGTAGGGGAGTAGTGGCATAAATGAGCCTGGTTTTGAAAGAGCCATTTACATTATTTCTGTAGTTTCGGAACGAACTGGGTACTAGTTTTTATTTTTACGTAGCAACACAAACTTATTCCTTATTCCCCGTCGCCCACAAACATTTGACAGTTCGCCGAAACCAACGGACGCCAGTATAGATGGAGTCAAAGCTTAGAGAACCAAAAAGAAAGTATTTTTCTATGATTTTGCAACATTTATTTTGTTCTTTGCTAATTAATTACTACACAATGGGTTTGTGCATCTATTTGGCCTTGCAGCTACGTACAAACTAACCTACAAACATTTTGATATCCTTGTTGTTTTGAATATTATATTTATTTTAAGAATTTGTTATGAAAGATCCGGCATAAGTGCTAGCATAACCCTGTAATAAATTAGTAAAATTAAATGTTATTGTCATAACACAAATACATGTCATTTAATATCTAATACAATTATTTGCTGCAGAAAAGGCCTATGAAATCAGTTATAGACGAAACATCAGTGAGCTCTTTGATAAAGGGTAGTCAAGATTGAATTCAGAGCACCCATTTTTTTTTAATTCACATAATTTGTTATTTTGTTTATTTTTCCAGATTGATCCTCTAATAAAAAGTAGTTCTGCCTGACAAAAATAATAAGTTAACACCAGTTGTTACAAAAGACATAAAATTGCTACATGAGTTAAAAATTGTATTAAAAAATGTATTATTCTTACAAAAAATAAACCGGACATGTGCAAGTCGGAATCTCCCACCGAGGGTTCCGTACAAAATTACAAATGTATAGTTTCAGATTTTTCCCTGTACTTGTAGTATAAGACGATATTTCTTGCCAAATTTCATAGTTCTAGGTCAACGGAAAGTACCCTATAGATTTTGATTCCCTTGATAGTCGAAATATACGTTTTTTGCGACATAAACGGTCATATCTTTTTACAAGCTTTATATTAACTTGACCTGTTCGTAAATATGTACCTATATAAGTTGTTCGTCAAAATTTGCAACTCAATTTTGTAGCAGATATCTTTAAATGATTGAGCTGAAATTTTGGGTATAGGTATAGTTTGGATGACAATTCAATATTATGGTACCATCGCGCTGATCTGATGATGGAGACAAACGGTGGCCATGGGAATTCAGTACTTAACCGACGTAACCCCGTTGAGTTTGGGCTCGTTAGAATCGTCTCAATGAGTAGGTAGTTGATGGCAGTATACTGAAAAGTACAGTTGGCAATAAAAACTTGTACCAAAAATGATTTTTTTTACAGAAACTTATTTTACCTTAACTTAGAAGTTTGATTTTTTTACAGCTTCAAGGGACTGCTGTAGACTGTTGTATATGGTTTTAATTTCAACTCGATACGCGTTCCCGAGATAAAGGGTCTTGACAGACAGACAGATAGATGGACAACAAAGTGATCCTATAAGGGTTCCGTTTTTTTCCTTTTGAGGTACGGACCCTTAAAAGATTTTTTAATCTTTTTAATAGAGTGCTCTACCTACTACAACTAAAATTGCGCTCGCTCAAACGTTACTTCTTCCTATTCTTGATTATGCTGATGTATGCTATCTCGACCTTTCTGAGAAACAACTTAATAAGCTTGAGCGTCTCCAAAATGTCTGCATTCGGTTCATATTTGGGTTACGCAAATATTACCATGTTTTTAGTTTCCGTTCTAAACTCAAGTAGCTCCCTATCCGTTATCGCCGTAACTCTCACATTATTTCACTTCTGTATAATATCCTTTTTAACCCTGCAACCCCCCGCTATCTCAAAGAACGTTTTAGTTTTTTTTAATTCTGTTAGATGTTCTAACAATTTGCTAACTGTGCCTTCGTCATCTACCAAATTTTACAATAGTTCGTTCACTATTAATTCTATCCGACTGTGGAACTCTCTCCCTCTTGACATCAGACAAGCAAAATCTATCGGCAACCTCAAATCCCTTCTTAAAGAACATTATTTGTCTCTCCCCTAACTCTGATTGTATTTTTTGGCTGACTGTTTATGTATCATATATTTGTATTTGTGTTATTTGTATATATGTATGATTGTGTGTGTATGTTTATGTATAGAGGTATTTATGTACGTTTATTTTTATAATTATTTTGATTTTTGATTAATAATAATCTCTGCACCTACTGCATAATCTAGTTTTATCTCTTTCTCCGATACCCAAAGGTTGTCTGGAAGAGATCGCTCTTCAGCGATAAGACCGCCTGTTATCTACCTCTACCTACATGTTATTGTATTGTTTCTCTCTGTAACTGCTTTGTTTGTGTGAGGTGTGCAATAAAGAGTATTTTTATTGTATTGTATTTTATTGTGCTTTCATTGTTATTTTGCATATTTAACATTTTTAATTAAATTCCAATAAACAGGCTCTTTCATAACCTTTGGTGACTCTTTCAACAACCATCTGCTATGAAAAAGCCAAAATAAATGTTTTTTTTTAATGGATATTTTATTTATTTTTATATTTATTCGTATGAAAATACATACTGTATAAATAAAATAATGATTTAGAAAACAAATCTCATTGCTAACTTCGATTAAACTGTGTTTTTACTTCTACAGTTAGTAAACTGGCTCTTTCATACCAATTCTCCCTTCTTCTCTTCTTGTAGGTACGTTGTTTTCTTACTTACTTACGTATTTCTTAAAAAGTCATATACCTACTTAATCAAATAATTTTAACACTTTCGTGTACAAACGTAACCGCAGAATATTAACGACCTCACAACACTTGACGATATGTGATGTGCTTCATCATGATTGGATAGAAAATAGAGATTTGAGTACTAATCTCGTTAGAAATAGGTTTCAATTTTTTTACTCTTACTTACTTCAAATTAATAATTTGATTGGTCATTTGTATCGATCGACGCTTTTCAAACGCATGCAACATTTTCCAAGTATTTTAAGACGCGGCGGCGCAAACACGTGTATTACCCAAATGACCCAAGTTATGCAATCGTGCGGTAGATAATCATACCAAAAAGGGGTAATTTCCCGGACTATATGGCACGTATCTCTTCAAACCCACAATCAAGTCAATAATTGCTGTTCTACCCGATAAAATATTTCGTTAACTGTGTTACTATACCTACCAATAATAACTAATATTTGTTAGAGGTACGCAACATATCATTATGCTCTCCCATATCAAAGCTCAATTCATAACTGTATCTTCACCGATATTACCGCAATGTTGGGATCGATTTCCTTATGTTGCGTTGTATTTGCGCACTTGTAGGAGAAATGGAGCATTTTCCAATCAGTGGCAATCGAGATCGCTCAATAAGGAAGTGGGATTGGAACGTACGGCAGCGGTGTCAGTCGCTGTGGTCGCCCCATTCGGGAACAGTGAAGCTTATTAGTACACCCGTATTGGCTCTGCGGATCGCATAGCAACGATAATTAAACAGCCCCAACTATAATGATATACAAGGGTTTTGTGGAGCAATTTATTACACTAGAACAGCTATTCATGGCGGCATTGGGGACGGGAAGAACTTTACGATACCGAGAAACTTCGTAAGGAAATTAGAGCATTTTATTATACTTGTGTCCAATATCACATTTTCTCCATCTTTCTACCTATAATTGGTATAGAAATGGCACAAAAAAAAACATCTATCCTCCCTATTACGCTTTATGGCAATACAGGCAGGCGTGAGTTTGTATACGTACCTACTACCTACATATGTAACATGCAATAACGTTGCAATAGAAATGCTCAGACGCTCTTAAACTGACGCTTTTGGTTCCTGGAAAGGGCAAGCCAAGTATAAACAGCAGCAGTCATTCACTTTCCATAGCTTTATGGATTCATTGACAAATGCAGTAAGTATTCAGGTCAGCTCAGTCGCGTCAAAGTCTACAAAACATTCCGATCAAACTATTTGCTTATGTATTATAATCGATATTGCAAAACCTCGAAATCACAGGGAGTTTGATTTGGTAGGTACGAATGTTTATTGGAGGCCCAATTTTCATCCCCCAAAAGTCCCTGCGCCAGGACGTTGTAGAATCCACCATCTTGGAAGCTGTGCTCTGCTTGTAAATTACATATGTTTTAGGGCAACATTAAAGCTTAATAAATCTGCTGCTTCTATAAGGATTTTATCAATCTCCCCGCGATTTGACAATATTGACTGTATTTTTAATAGTTTGTTACAAAACCCACTAAATACAGCAAATAAAATGTCACACAAAATGATTGACACTATAGATGTCGATCGTATTGTAAGATCGCGTAGCAAGCAATTGTTTTTCAATAAAAACCGTCTGGCGGGAACCGCGATTCCCAGGGCTTGGGACAAAAAGCGAACGACAATAAGAGTCAGTGAACGGTATGCAAGTGTATCAGTGAACTCTTGGCGTCTTCCAGTGAAAGTTTGGACAAGCTCCAGAGCTCGATGTGCATATTAATGGCGAGAACGTAGTGCCACCGAGATATGCACGTAAAACACTCAAATAAAACTGAGTCAACATCATTTTAACGCAGTGGAAGTGTACCAGCCAGGCAAGGCGGTGCGGGAAATTTCATACAATCGACGATAAATTATTCATTTGTTCTGAATTATCAATTTTTGCTTAGCCCCGCCACTGGGAAAGCAACATACTATACGGTTTGTTTCTGCGTCCGTTCGTCGAGCTCTATCGTAATTCCATGTATATTAAAGTTATTGTAGGGAAACGCAAATAGGAAAGAGCTAAGTATTAAAATAACACTAAACCACAAATAGAGTTGGGGCAATTTACAATGGTCACGCGTTCGTGGCGTTATTCTACGCTAATGTAACTAGCCTAGCTAGCATGGTCCCGTTTATGACGGACACAAAGCATTCGTCCCTCTCGCTTGCTAGGTAGAAGCTAGACCAGAGAAGCGGGCCTTCCCTTCGCGCCGAGTAATATTTAGCAACCATTTACGAGACATTTATTTAGCAAAAACGTTTACACGTAGTATTATAAGTACCATTCCCTGCACTAGGCTTTGCCTGTATCACAGGAGAACGCATATTACATTTTACATTGCATGGATTCAAATTAAAATAATAATTAAAAAGTATATTATAAATATCAATTTAAATAAATAATACAATGTGTGTGTTTGTTAAGATGTGTGTGTGTGTATGTGTGTATGTTTTATTTGACTACTTCCAGGATCTTCTCTATGTCCTCATAAGAAAGTGAATTGAGCCATGATTGCACCTTGAGTTTTACTTCCCTCGTCGAATAGTCTAGCAAAGGAAGTCTTGTATATAATTTATTACTCGTATATATGAATGGATGGAGAAACGAGCCAAATCTTTGGGCAAAACTGAATTTGTAGAGGGAACAGGAATTCTGAAATTACGTTTTTGCGATAGTTCTGTATATTCGGCAGAATTAATAACCTCTGAGTGACATTTCAGTATCACTCGCATAATAAAATTCCCACGGACATTAAGTACATCCATGTTCTTGTAGACCAGCTGAGTCAGGAAGCAGCTATGTTCCCTTTATGCTCTTTCCAGGAGAAGTATTATTTTTTTGCAGCTCCACTTCAAGTGGTGATACAATATGTGATGCCAGTATGTCATATGGAAAGATAGACGGTTTTTAATAATTGTCTGTCAGCGGAATTGTATAGACATTTGAAGATATATATTACTTTGCGAACACGATTTGCCGTAATTAACGTATGCTGCTGGAAAGTGAGTTTTTCATAGAAAATAACGCCAAGGTACCTAACAGTAGTGCTCCTAGTGATTTGTGCACATGAACAAGTCGATGGTAAAAGCTCATGACGTTTACATGTGTGGAATGCAATACTGGGGAAATTGTCCGGTACAGAGGATCTGTAAATTGGCCTGAAGCCATTCTGCTACAGTTCACAAACCTCTTTCTGCCAATTTAGCTAGTTATTGAGTCATTGTTAAAAATTATGGCCGTGTCATCTGCGTAACACAAGACATCAGCGTTTAGTAAAGTAGCGGTAATGCCATTGATATATAGTATAAATAAAGTAATAATACATCCCTGTGGAACGCCAAAATCAATAACGTTAATAACGGAAAATACCTATTGATACCGAGATTAAAGTTTTCGTGCGAAAGGCTGCAAGACGCATGAATTCGCGGCTCAGTCTTAGTCCGCAGGATAAAACTTAATTCAAGTATCATGACACTAAGGCATGCGATACTAAAATACTTGAGTAAGTGAGTATCTAATTAATGTGCTTTGATTGGCCGCTGACTTTCATTACACGCGCTGTCAGCGAGATAAAACGTTCCATATACAGGGTGAAGTTATCAAGATAATTATCATATCAATTATACTCGTAGTATTTTTTAAGCAGAATCGTCTGCTAACGAAATTATAGTTTCAAATTACAGTAGTAAATCGAAAAAATATTAATAGCGTTTGAGCTATCGTGGCAGATACTAGTATCGAATTTTTGAATCGCATTACTACATTAACCCATTACCTTGGGAAAAAAGAAAGTGAGTTGAAGCAAAAAAAAGTCTACAAAAAATGGGATAATAGAGTCAAAAATTGTGTAGTTATACTTTACATATCTTATATATATTTTATATTGCGAATTAAAGGGTTAAAAAACCTTCACTTCAATTTTTGAAATTAAAAAAAAAAGTAAGTCTGGCCAACCCATTGTCGCTACGAAGCTGAGAGCATCCAATCTTATTTTTCTTATTACGCTAGCTCTATCATAGCAAAGAATGGAACGAGTTAATGTTTTCAGCTCTCTATTGACACGCCTGGGTGGTCAGATTGCCTATATATTATACGTGTTCATATCGTATTTAATTGAATACTAAATGAAGTAAAACTAATCCGCACGTGGTCGCCAGTAATGTAATGACCGCTGCAGACACAAATTTGAGAACTGATTACAGATTATCAAAACATTGTTAGAGGTTTTTCAAAAAATGTAGGTCAAAGGGAAATATGCGATTTATTTCATATCTTTGACATCCCGTTCACATTTCATTTAAATCGTGCACACGTCATGAGACGTGAGCTGGAAACGGATCGGTATTGGAGCTATGGACAAAAATATAGACCTGTATTTATATCCATCGCTGTACGAAAAATACGCGGCTACCTCCTCCTCCTACTAATGTAGGAAAGAACTGGAGATGTCAAGTGGCCACATTGATTAGTGGTATTGACCACATTTATATAATCCTGTATAAAAGTTAAGATGCCGGGCAACTCAATGACTCTAATGGAATTTGAGTGTTTTTCGTTTGTTTAGTTTTCAACTATGAATATCTCGACACGGTCAATGTAACATTGCTCGGTGAATACTAATTGACTTTATTTAACTGCCAATTTATTGCGGACTGTATAAAGAAGATTAAGAATTGAGATAGAGCACGTCACGGATGAATTTAAAGCTATTTTATATGCGAGATTAATAGTCCACTTTTTGTAACGTTTTTGAACTCTCTGTAGTCTTTGCAGTCCATGGGTCGTTCTTCTTTTTTACCGACAATGATCCGAGGTTTTTCTGTTTTTTTGGTTTTTGAACTATCGAAAATTGTGGTTTTGAAGTGCGATTTTAAAAAAAATGCATAGGTTTTTTCATTAGAACTAATTAAAGTTTCCTTTCTGGCCAATATAAATATTATTTTACGGTTGGTTTCTAAAAAAAAACATGTGACAAAGTGGACTATTTCAGTGGGGACAACATTTTGGTTTACCACTCTGTCACGGCATTCTACGAAAAAAAAAATCATCAAAAAAAAATGCTAGTTAGAGAAAGTGAAATATTAAACATCACTAATTAATAAAATCATATGGACGTTCATTCGAACATTATAAAACCGTAAACATCATTACTCAAATGAGATGCCGTAATAAGACGAGGGACAGGCTATTGTCGGTCGAAAAGAAGAACGACCCCCATATCAGTACCTAACTACAGAGATTTGGTAAATGGGCGATGATGTATGTTTGACTATATCCATGTATAAATGTGATAAAGTAACTGTATCGAATTCTTGCTTGAGGGTGTGAAAACAACAGGTGGGCTACGGAAGATGAATATCTACTACTTTATATACACAGATGGCTGGTACGGACAGTATTATACCGGGCTCACATGAAGATATTAAAAGCGTGAACAATGAAAATTACATAATAGGATTAAGTGCTCATAATTATGACTATAAATGTCAGATAATATTTAAAATACATGTAGGATGTAGGAGGTTAACTATTTTACTCTACGAGAAAATCATCCAAGAGATTGCTCGTCATGCATATTTGTGGGATGATATTTTATGATCATAATGCGCCAATCAATGTCAGCATCAATAATCCGTTTATTACAGTATACCTACTTATGACATGATTCGGCACTTCATAGATAGCTTTCTGTCATATAGACCCAACCTCAGAGACGGCGTGGCCGATGCATGGGCCGAAGGTTTCGCGTTCATGTAAGGAGGCTTGTACTTACTGTCAGTGAGGTTGAAGGCGGTGTCGTAGTTGTTTAGCCGGCCCTCCATGCGGCGCAGTATGGTGCTCAGGTCTCGTGTGTGTAGGAACCGCAACAAAGTGCACGATACGGCCACTAGTCTCGTGAAGAGTCGCACTTACTCTCAGTGAGGTGGTTGAAAGCGGTGACGTCGTCGTTGAGCCGGCCCTCAATGCGGCGCAGTATGGTGCTCAGGTCTCGTGTGTGTAGGAACCGCAACAAAGTGCACGATACGGCCACTAGTCTCGTGAAGAGTCGCACTTACTCTCAGTGAGGTGGTTAAAAGCGGTGACGTCATCGTTGAGCCGGCCCTCAATGCGGCGCAGTATGGTGCTCAGGTCTCGTGTGTGTAGGAACAGCAACAAAGTGCACGATACGGCCACTAGTCTCGTGAAGAGTAACTGAACGACGAGACGACTTACTGTCAGTGAGGTGGTTGAAGGCGGTGACGTCGTCGTTGAGCCGGCCCTCCATGCGGCGCAGTTTGGTGCTCAGGTCTCTTGTGTGTAGGAACAGGAACAAAGTGCACGATACGGCCACCAGGGCCACAAGTTCGCTTGTGCTGAAACAAAAATAAATATTTTTCTAAAGTTCTTATAACCTGTAATGTATGTATATATGTATTATCAAACTGCGATTAGAATAGGATTGGAGATGATAGCTATTCCAATCCCTAACTCACAACTGTTGATAACATTTAATAATAACAATGAAGGTAATAAAATCCTGCATTAACATTTTCATCCACATCCATTAGTCGTATCGGTTTCAAACTTTGCGAGTGTGTATAATATGGATGACAATAGGTCGAATGGAATTCTCCAATGTATAAAACTTTTTTTTACATGAACTTTAGGTAGGTACTCGTAAACTTCTTTGACTGACTTGATATATCTGTATTTGTAGGTATGTAACCTGTCAGTTACATTAAGTATAAATAAATAAATATTTACAGGTATTTCAGAACCAACAAACCTCTGTACAAACTTAGAGAACACTATATCAAAAATAACTGGCAGCCAACAATAATTTCTTCTCCATGCGGCGCGAAGTCGGCAAGTAATGTTGCTCTAATGGTGATAAATAGCTTATGGAAGCGAACACCATGCTGATAAAGATATATTGGAAGGTATGTTATTAATACTTTCATTGTTAATCACGTATTGTGATTGTGAAAATGTGAACTAATGTTTATGAAGTAGTTTATGTAGGGTATTTAGAGAATCATTTTTTTTATTTCAAGCACTATGTTAGCTTAGTTTATTTTTAAGTAAGTAAATGGACTCTAAAACATGTATAATCCATTTTTTCACCTTATGGTTTTCTAATAAGGTAAGTTATATTATTAATAAGTAATAGGCTATTAGGCTTAAGTTACTTGATTTGATTAGGCTTAAGCCAGTTTTAAGTCTATGTTAAGCAAGCTAGTCTTAAGTTTATTGGTATTATTTTATTGTATTTTATTGACATGAATCATTTATTTCACAAGTAAATAATAAAGTGACGACCTAGCCTAGTGGTTAGAGAACCTGAATATGAAGCTTGAGGTCTCGGTTTCGATTCCCGGTCGGGGCAGATATTTGTATGATGAATACGAATGTTTGTTCTCGAGTCTTGGATGTTTAATATCTATTTAAGTATGTATTTTTCTATATAAGTATGTTTATCCGTTGTCTAGTACCCATAGTACAGGCTTTGCCTAGTTTGGGACTAGATCAATTGGTGTCAATTGTCCCACGATATTTATTTATTTAAATACTTTAAGTATCTTCAATCTTTCCCGATTTTTACGGTTCGGTACCTCAAATATTGTAAGACCATTTTGTAAGCAATAAACGATAAGAAAAAAGAAAAAAGGAAGAAACGGAACCCTTATAGGATCACTTTGTTGT
The DNA here is from genome assembly GCA_932294315.1 of Epinotia nisella. Classification (NCBI taxonomy): domain Eukaryota; kingdom Metazoa; phylum Arthropoda; class Insecta; order Lepidoptera; family Tortricidae; genus Epinotia; species Epinotia nisella. Next base: position 12,572,914 of record OW028685.1, on the reverse strand, counting down.
CCGTCTGTCTGTCAAGACCCTTTATCTCGGGAACGCGTGGAGGTATCGAGTTGAATTTAAAACCATATAACTACTCAAGTCTACAGTCCCTAGTAGCTGTGAAAAAAATCAATCTTCTATGTAAGTTAGCGTAAAAAATGATACAGCCGTTTATGCCGCAAAAATCGTATATTTCAACGCTCTCAAGAGTCTCAAGGGAATCAAAATTTATAGGGTACTTTCCGTTGACCTAGAACTATGAACTAGAAATTTGGCAAGTATGTAATATCTTCTTATACTACAAGCAGAAAAATCTGAAAACTATACATTTGTAATTTTGTACGGAACCCTCGGTGGGCGAGTCTGACTCGCACTTGTCCGGTTTTTTTTAAATTATAGGTTGTTATACTATCACATTCACATTTCTAAGTACATACCTACTTTATAATATATTATTTCTAAAAAATGTATGCTACGTGTACCGTAACTCAATTAAGTATGGAAGTAATGTAGCTTGCCTGTTAATGCACTGTAATGTAGTAACCTAATGACACTAATGTGTCGTGTAATGTAATGTAAGCATATTGAATTAACGATAGCCACTAGTCCATGTTTTAGCGTCGGCAACCTGCGCGGCGTCACTTCCATGAGCAGTAAACGCATTAATAGGTACTAAACTAAGTAAAGTATTCACGAGCGAGGAAATTCATTTGTCATAATTGCATATCATTCGTCATATGGCCTGAATCACTCTGGCGCGGCCTGTGGTTGCGGTCAATAGTAAATTCTATTTTTTTTATGCATGTCACCTTCAAGTTAATTTGTCATGCACATACTGAAAGACCAAAAAAAATACCCTCCTGAGCTTTATTTTAGTTTTTGAAGTACTTATGCCTGTACCTATACACCCCGTAAACCCCCGTTAAAGCGTTCCTGGTGTAGTTTTGTTTGACCCATAAAATTATGGGTATTCAATACTTCAAAGGCTTTTTTAATAGAAAAGATAAATCTATGTACGTATGCTCCTAAAACTCTGTGAATGTTGCGAAATTTCAAAAAATTGGACAGCCAACATCAGCTATAAAAACAACAATGGCGTTACTATGTAATTTCGACTTGCCCATGCCCATACCGCTGTAATGCGTACGTACAGCACCAAACTATTGGTTACTCGTCACAGCTATGTATTAAGTCATCCCGCGATCAATCAAGTTTTTATTTGCCGTAGGCCCAGACTGGTACTTCCAATTTTCTCCCACACTTTATCATCATCATCATTATCTATCTCAAAATACGCTTGCTACAGGCATTCGGTCTGCTAATCTAGACAAAACAGTCAAAATTACGTAGGTATTGGGTTATTCCACCTAATTTGCATAATGCCTAATTTACTAATTTCACTAAATTTCAAATTGCCATGGGCTCATAATACCTAAATATAAAATTGTCTCATTCCTAAAATGAACAAATGTCACAACGACTTTAGACCTAAAACGTCTCATGTCCGAACGGAAACGCCTAAATATTGAAATGTACATTTCCTTAAAATGCCGAGTCACAGATAGATACGTCAAAATTTTAAAAGTAGCTTAAACTATTTATATGGCACAGACAGACCAGAAAAAGGATCATGGACCTGCTGTACAAACCTCTCGTTCGCAAGGCAATATATGGTAAAAATGTGGCCAACATGTGCATTAAATTATACCACCAAAATCATCAATGTAAAAAAGGAGTCAAGTTCAATACAAAAATTATGCTTGGCTGTGGGCTTCGCCGCAAAAAGAATGGCGACCTAAATGAGTGCCAAGTTATGCAAAATCCAAATATCTATTTATAGGAATAAAATAACATTATGAACAAGTATTAAACTCTATTTCTTTGCTTATACCTATAACAATTGCTGTTATTTAAAAATGTGAGATCTTAAAGTAGGTTAGATTTGACTTGGCCTGTTTTTACTACTAACCGACCAAGCTAACTACTAACTGCCACAGCCAAGCATAATTTTTGTATAGAACTAGGCTCTCCTTTTTTACATTTATGTTTTTGGTGGGATATCATTACTTTTTGTAAAGAAAACTAGGCAGGTACTGGGATTTAATGTTTTTTCTTGCGTTTCCGTGTTGCTCGGGAGCGCTTTTATGTAGATTTACTTCTGTTCTGTGTATAATTATGTGGTGCCGCGCGCCCCCGACGACACACCGTTGGCCGGTTGTTTAGCTCGTATTACAAGTGTTTTGTATGGGGACACCACTTATTTTTTGACTCAACTTTATTTTTATATTTCTGTTATATAGCAAATATAATAATACATATATTGGGATAGTTTCAAATATCTGCTTGTAACGGTTCCAACGCTACAATTAAAAAAAATATGTATGGGGACGCACCCAATTTTTTTTTTTTGATTTTTTCCTACGCTTACACACAATTAACGAGCTGAATTCCAAATTTCATCCTTCTAGGTCATCTGGAAGTAGGTTAGGTTTAGGTACTATATGTCAGTCAATACTAAAATTTACGACTTTTTGACCTTCATATCTTTATAACCGTTTGAGCTAGCTTCATGAAATTTGGGCTTCTAGATGTTCTTATGGATATAACTAAACACACGTAGTTTTATGTGTTTACGTTAAATAAGTTTTGAGTAATAGAAGGGTCAAAAGTGGCACCAAGTCGTTCGTGTAATGTTACACTCGGCGCTGGCTAGCCAGTTCCTTTGCTTGAACTTGGCTTGACACGCTGCCGCGTGTCTAGATAATAACTTGCCTTTTAAATTGGTTTCATGTATATTAATTTTCCAATTGATAATTTGTATTTTTACTAAATTCATCGCCTCTCAGTAAAACATTTGCACGCCTGCATGCAGGCTGAATACACTGTCATGTTCAATTATGTAAGAGCTTCCTGTACTGTATTCTGGCAAATAAATACTTTTGACTTTGACTGAAAACTCCAGAATGGCAAAATGTCACAGTTTCAAAATGCCTAAATTCTTGAAAATAATTCTACTACCAACGACAATGATGTTTCTGACATATTAAGGCCTGCAACACACTGGCGCGGCCTGCGGTGGCGGTCCATAGTAAATTTGACAGCTAATGACAAGTTTACTATTGACCGCCACCGCAGGCCGCGCCAGTGTGATGCAGGCTTAATTCACCTTTCGGACCATAAAGTTGAATTCTCATAAAGTTGAACTTTCAAAAACATACATTACCTATCTTTATAATATTAGTAGGTACTTCAATGTAAGTGGCCAGCACTAAAGAAGACAGTAAAGCAAATTATACAAGAAGGTTATTTTTATTTTTTTATTTATTTATTAAACAAACAGTCTCATGTGGTTACATTTGGTAAAGTAAAAGGTAGCAAATTGTGGACTTACAGTTTCCTTAATTATAATATGTAAACCTTCCGTAAAACCGTTATCTATAGACTTTTTGAAATTTAGGTATTCTGGCACCTGGTTGTTTTGAACATACGGTGTTCTGCGATGCGATAAACATGTTGTGAAGTTTGTCCATTATTATAAGACTATGACATTTTAAAATTCACCCATGTTAAAAATATGGTGTTATGAGAAAACAAGTTAGGCATTCTGAGATTTAGGTATTTTGACACTAAGTCCTTTTGAGATCTAGGAGTATTGGTAAAATTGTGCAATGAAATTGAGACGTACCTAACGTGCCCAACTCAATATTACAAGGTAATAATATACGTTAGACTTATATTAATATCTGCGTGCATATTTTGTAAGATAATATGCCTATGTGAACGATATCGTGGAAGATATTATCCGAAAACGTACAGTGAAAGCTACGCTTTAATTAACCATATAACATCAACGCATACAAATTAAAATAAGTAGCACAAATTCCGTCGTTGCTGTACATATTTTATGATTGTGACCTATGTTGACGTGAAATCTTAAGTACTTGTTTCTAATCTTAACCCATATACTACATTTTCCATGCTAAATAATTACCTACTTAGAAACTTAGAGAAAAGCAGTGGATTGTCGTGCGATACCCATAACTTTTAATTGTTTTTCTACTCCTGTACTTTTATCTGTCATTTACATAGTCACGAACACTAATATAAAGACATACAAAATAAGTTTGCAGAAATAGTAGATTGTATGACAAGGGGCTAAAATAAGCCATATTACCACGAGATGGATATTTTCCTGAGCGAAGCGAGGGAAAATAATTCGAGGGGTAATATGGCTTTTAGACCCGAGTTATACACTCTACTTTTCACTTCGAGTGCGAGAAAATAGTAAAACAAAGATTATCCATCCACAATCAATAACAAATTTCACTGCGAAGAGATTGTTCAATTTAGCGTGAGGCGTTTTCTTTTTTAATGATTTGGAATTAGGGACTAAAAAACACCTGATGTTTGATTGGTCGATATTAATATGTAGCTGTATTCTGGTTGGTTGATAGCAAAGAGAAATGTTTTTTGATAGAGTTGTGATTGGTGGATTTAAATGATTTGGAATAAGGGACTAAAAAACACCTGATGTTTGATTGGTCGATTTTAATATGTAGCTGTAGGTATTCTGGTTGGTTGATAGCAAAGATAAATGTTTTTTGAAAGAGTTGTGATTGGTGGATTTAATATGGTGAAGTGTTTTGATTGGTCAAATTAAATGTGTTAAAAATCATAAATATGTATACATATTTTCCCTAGGGGCTAAATGTACTACTTTAGCCCCGCTTATTAAGCCTAATATGGCACACTTTTCGAGCATGAGATGTGAAAAGTCTATAGGTACTCTATTCCTCATAACAGTACGGCACAACCGTGCTGTTATGTCGCCAAAACGATACGCTTAGCAGCCACGCTTCTAAACCTATACATTAGGTACTACCAACTTAACAAACCACTGAATGTTTTTACTTTTTAGAAATTTTTGAACTAAAGGCATTGCTGCTAACTTAGGAAAAACCTTTATTCTTAATATGGCAGAACTGGCAAGTTGACATCAATTAAAAACAAAGTTAACCATAGACACCCATTTGTCTCATTTTCATGTTTCTCGAATTCCCGGTTATTTTGACATCAATTAAAAACAAAGTTAACCATAGACACCCATTTGTCTCATTTTCATGTTTCTCGAATTCCCGGTTATTTTATACATTGTTGTTTGACTTTGCGGCCGTTGTGTTTGCTACAAAATAGTTGGTGTTTCTCAAAAGTAATAATGGATGACGATGAAAATATTGCTTCTACACCAGAAATACACCGGGGCAGCCCACAAGCAGTGACCGAACATTTGTTGCCTACTAAATCTCGGGACCTATACGACAAAGTTTAAGAAAAGTTTATTCTTTGTTTAATTTTGCATTTTATTTCATAGTAGCTAGTCGTAGAAAAAGTATTGTATGCAACGTTGTATAACTAAGTCAAAAAACGCTCGTGGCGTCTTTCTTTACAATGTTCGCCTTCGGCTCACATTGTAACCCACGCCACTCGCCTTTTTTGACCTCTCTTATACAACTGTTGCATAAAATACTATAATCACACTGTGCCATAATGATAAAATATTGGTACCAGAAGGACTTGACATACAGAAGACACGTAGAAAAATTAAGTCAGATCTGCAGATACTATGCAAATAACCAGCACGTTTTTATATAACATGTTGACGCTTGTTTTTACTTCCACGAGAGAGATTGAAACGAATTCACTAAGACAATTTTCTCATAGTTTTATATAATCGTACCTACCTACCGATGAGAAAGAACAAAGAAACAAAAGGTTTTGTCGGAAACAATGATGCTACTAAAATGTAATAAATATTCAAGTTGCGCTTGAAGATTTTGATCAGACACAACTATAAACTTTCGAGGGCTTCACGAATTGCGATCGTCTTTTTGTGATGCCTCAACTGGACATTGTGTCCTATAGTAGAAAGTGAGTTCGTAGACCATGTCAAGTGTGTGGACGTGATGTTACGAATAAAGCACAATTTAAAGCCCTACGACGGCGACGTTGCAAAACTCTCTTTCATTTTCTATTTCAATGATACGTCCATTATTTATGAGTAATATATGACATGCATTATGTATAAAAAGTTTGCAGAACCAAATTCCTGCCCATGGCTTGCAAAATATTTCATGCATTCGTTTTGTGCTAGTGTACGTATATCGAAACCATTGGGAATCGGAAGTAAACGTTTTCTAAAGTAGGGATGTTAAATTTTTTATGTTAATAAATGTTTGAACTAAAGAATATTTCACTTACAACTATATTTAATAAGTAATTGGCTCCTTGTTTTATTAAGTTTTAAATAATTGGGATTAAATTATATGTTTGCGTTACATTCACCGCACTGTATTTCTTTCTCATAGCGTGATCTCGTTATACAAATTTTCTGAAACCGTTTATTCGTCACGAACATTAATTCAATATTTGTGTGGAGTGCTCTCACACTGCAAATTAACCTTTGTCTACTTTCAAAAATACCAACGTTTCTAAATTGATCAAACCAAATATTGCGAGTACTTACCTACTTAAATTATACAATATCAACAGATTTGATGATGATATTGATGATACATAAATATTTTCTTTAATGCTCTTGACTAAGCAAATAGACCATTATAAAGGTACATGGTTGGACTGCGCACCATTTAGTTTCATTTATATGCAAGGTGGTCAACTCCTTTTATGACCTATTGTGTGGTAGGGGAATGCTATAATTTTAAATTACAATCGCAAGCGGGTTATGCAATATTCTTCAGCGTGAATTCCACGCAATGTGACTTTTTAGGGTTCCGGACCAAAAAGGTAAAAACGGTACTCTGTCCGTCACAACGATAAATATCTCAGGAGCTACTAATGATATCAATAATAATCCACGTGTATAGAACATTAAAATTTTAAACAATTTTTTTAAATTTTTACGACAAATTACGGATAAAAGGGGGGGGGGGGGCAAAACTTCTAAGTACGAGCATACTTAGTGGAGCAAGTGGGGTATCATATTATGATAGGGCTTGAGTTGCACATTCTAAAACCGTTTTTCTTTTTTTCTACAGTCGTAAAACTTTTGTTTATAAAGAAATATGTTTAAAAAAAACCATTATCGCCGAAGTTTACCAAGCGATTTTTTAAAAATTAATATATAAAATTAAGATTAACGTAAATATTAGCGGAAAACTATAACAATACCTCTATTTAGCGTTTTTTTTTTATTCTTCAAAAATCATTTCTTAACTAAGGTTAAGTTAATGCTTCTGTGTTTGAAATTTCCCTTCTAATACTTACGATAGTATTATGAAAGTACCTTCTTTTAAATAAAATAAAACCGGCCAAGTGCGTGTCGGACCACGCAAAACGAAGGGTTCCGTGCCTATTAAAAAAGTCGTATCGTCATAGAAATCTTACGGCACTTACGTCCTTTCCGAGATATTGCTGAAAACCGGCAGTTTTTCAGCAATATCTCGGACACCTTTCATCCGATCTTGTTCAAAACAATTTTCGGTGAATGAACTTAATAAGCGCTGTGTCCATGAATTTTTTCATATTTGTAAAATACACCGTTCAAAAATTAGAGGGGGGGGGACAGAATTTTAGTGACTTTCGGGGCGATTATCTCTGACTGTATTCACTTAATCAAAAAAAATCCCTAGAAACCTTATATTTATTTTAAAAGGCCTATCGATTCATGTGCCACACGTGGGCTCACGATGAAAAAAATTTTTTTGCCTTTTAGTTTTATGTATGGAGTACACCCCTAAAAAAATTTTTTTTAGTAATTTTAATTACAAAACTTTGTAGCGGCTAACAAAATACACCTATCCTCAAAATTTTATTCAAATGTACCTTTTAGTTTTCGAGTAAAATGCCTGTGACATACGGACAGACGAACAGACGGACATGACGAAACTATAAGGGTTCCGTTTTTGCCATTTTGGCTACGGAACCCTAAAAAGAATAATCGAAATTGGTTCAGTTGATAAAGAATTAGGTATCTCTGAAAAACAAACATACCGGGTCAGGGTGCAAGTTATTAGTAATGTAGCACCAGTCGTGTGTACAGACACACGTTACATACGAGTTTATGTAATCACACGATAGATGTTGCTGTCTGTAACATAGATCGCGCTAACGCTTGTTCGAGGTAGAAACAATAAGAAGGATGGCGTGCTTCCATAGCGCTTTCATTTGAGGGACTCTCGGGGACAAGTATGGAGACTACCGATCGTGTTTCGGATGATCACTTTATTCACTCCTGCGCCTGCGTCTGTGAGTCGGCATTCTGGACTCGGAAAGTACTGTTAAGATTTTTTCAAAATAAAGCGGGGCCGTGACGGGTATAGTGTATGAAAGTTTGTACGGAATCCTCGGTGCGCGAGACAGACTTGCACTTGGCCGGCTTTTTAAATAATATGCTAAGAAGTACACTTGACGCAGACAGTTTATAACTAAGCCGTGATTTATTTATTTTTTGATGAGAAACGATCCCTTTAAAAAAACTACTTTTAAGTTATCAGACACAATTCGGTAAACTTTAACACCGATAAAAACACATAAGGGAATTACTCTTGTCGTGCAGAGCGTTCCCTGTAACGCGAGCACATATTTAGTGACAGAAATAAAATAAGATACAATATTTTAAACATACAATATATAGGTAAAATGAAACAGAAAAAGTATTCCTTGATTTTAGATTATTTTTTCTCGTCAACTCGATTTTTTAATTGTACTGTGCTTACTAGCCTTACTTACGTTGTAAGCCTCTACGGGATTGATAGATAACGTGGTGATTCCATCTAGATTAGTTTGGACGGAGAATGCGCAGTCGCGTGCTGGGTGCGCATGCGTCGCCGACGGCTGATCGTTCTGCTATCAGTAAAGCGTTCAATTGTGGCACGCAAATAGGATGTACCAAATAAACCAACGCGGGTTTACCATAAACAATGATTTCATCTGGTTAAGAGCATACACGGCAGATGATTAAATATAGTAGGTATATATGAAAATCCAGTCGCGAGAATGTTTTTCTTAATGGATTTGTTTTTAGACTAACTGACACAACTTGTGTGTTTATATTTTTAGTTTGAAGTATTGTTGTTTTCTTTATTATTGTCTTCATTTCATTGTCATAGCATTCATATCGGATTTATTTAATATATTCGGAGTTATTATTATAAAATGTCATTCTGCGATAATCGAAACTGTCGTTTATATTGTTGCGTAATCAAACGATCGCTAGTGATACAATATTTGGGTCTTCCTTATATAACAGTAGGTATTAATCTGATACGCTGTTTATAATCCCATCGGAATACCAATACATACATGAAGAAAAATAGACATAAAATCTAAGAACAGCAATCTAGAGCTCGCAGCTTCCATTATTTACATAAACCGATCCCTAGCTTTAATGCGAAAATTGCCGGCGAAGCCTCTATTATCCGTAATTTCTGAAAGAGAGAGAGGCTATAAAATTTGATATTCCAGCCACTAATCACAAAATACTTAACACGTAGGTACGTAGTTATAGTTAATTGTGTCCACGAGATCGCTATTCGTGTTAATGACAGTAAAATTAATTCGCATTTGCCCCACTTCCAGGTCATGAGGTGTAAATACATTGAGTGAGAGTCGGATCTCGCGTGATAACACATCCGCGCTGTTCACCAACTATTTGCTTTCCCAGGCTCATTCGCGCTAGTGCGATGAATCACTAATTTGACTTTTATTTTGTATGCGATAATGCTGATTTTTTCCATTTCTGTGTCGAATGAGATACGAGGTTGCGAAACACGTCGTAGGCTCAAATTATAGGCCGAACCGGCATCGCGGCGTGGAAAAATCTGATATTAAAGCGTCGAAGATTATAGGAAAGGCTTTATAATCTTTATATACGGCACGTACTGGTACTTGAATACAATAGAATAATATTCATGCTCAGGTGTTAAGCGGTTATTGTGCTAATGCAAGTAACTCGTTCAGCATTATTGTTATCATATGAATGTTAAGATGATTTTTGACCCCTATTTACGTACTTTACTAAAATTTTAATGTTTTTTTTGTTAATTAAACAAAGTGGTAAATTAAAAGACCCCGTTATATTCAAAAGCGAAACGAAGACGAAACGTGCGTAAAATTAAATTAAATTGAAAGTCAGATGAACCTGTGTGACCGCACGTGCAAGTTATTGTCGGTCAGACTAGATAACGGCTTGGTGCGGTTATACACAGCGACTTTTTGCAGCGATACAAATGCGATACAAACGTTATACAAAAGCGATATATAGTATCGATGCAGATGATCTATGGCTAGTGTAAAGTTCGCGTTCGTGAAACGCGCGTTTGTGTCGGTGCAAAAAGTCGCCGTGCGTAACCGCTCTTCCTTCGCGCATAATGATATTATACAATGAACTTGCTCTGAAAGTGCGCCTTTATATGGTTGAACATAAACACAGGAACTCGTCTATGCCCGTGCGGCGGAGTGGTGCGGCGCGGGGCCGTGCGGGAATGGATTTCAGGCCAATATTCCCACACACGTGCGAGAATGAGATTTCATGACAGTTAAAATTTCACCTTTTATTTATATATTTTTATTTCCTTGCATGATGCATTGTAAAATATTGTATGATGCACGTGCGGATAGGTAATTCCCAACTCGTGTCGATCAAAAACACTCCCTCACGGTCATGTTTTTGGTCATCGTCACTTGTTGGGATTTACCTACTTTCCGCACTTGTAGCATAAATAACTAATAATGCACTATCCGTATGTTTATAAAATGAACGAGGAAAAAGTCAGTTGAAGCCTGATTCAGTTTCGGTCATACACAGATACGGAAAAAAAGATGGAAGAGGCTTTTTCTATGCCCGAAAGGATAGGTACAGTCGAAGACATAAGTAGCTGAACACCTTTGTACCGTGTCGCAATAAACGTCATGTTGATCTGCCATTTGAAGTTGTCAAACGAGTGAAAATGACAAGGTACTTAGGTGTTCAGCTACTTATGTCTTAGACTGTACGAGCTGGAGCTTAGTTACTGCTGGTTGTGGTCAGACTGTTCTGACTTGGTCGCAAGAACATGTTGCCTCTTCGTTCCTGATAAGTACCTGCGCGGCCGCAGTCACCGACTCCTGGCAGAGGAGGCGACTCGCACGGCGGCACACGAGCACTCACCGGTTGTCCATGCCCAGGCGCTACTAAATCAATTTAATTCTTATGCACCGAATTGCGACCTGTTTGCCTGTAAATGGAGCAAACTTCGCCCGACTATTTTACAGTTTTTTGAAAACTATTTTTAATTGTTACTATTACCTTTATGATTTATCTTTATTCATTGTACGATGTGTATGTACTCACTAAGTTACTTTAAGTTTACCAACGCCATGGCGTAAGCTGTTATGTTGATAAGTTGTGTTTACAAATAAATAAATAAACAATTATTTATATCGGCGTAAACCGCTCCGAAATAATTTTGGCCTACGTCTAAATTATTACTTTTGACGTCATAACGTCTTATAAATCGATGAACGCCGGCTGCACGCACGAAAAAGTGTGTCTCATTGTCCCGTTCCGTCTGACTGACATATCAACGCACTGCCCAAACCGCTGGTTCTAGAGATTGCAAATTTGGCACGCAGGTTCCTTATAAGGTCTAGGGATTCACTAAGAAAGGATTTTTCAAAATTCACCCTCTAAGGGGGTGAAATGGGGGTCCAAAGTATGTATGGGGAAACAAGATTAGATCGACTAAACTTTACAGGAGTATTCCTAACGATAAATGTGTAAACACATGTTTCAGGTTTTTTAGATTACAACCCCTAAAAGGGTGACAAAGTCTGAAAATCAACACTCTTCACAACATTCTTATTACTTTATCACGTAAAATTATCGTCCGTAAACCGACTTTACAGATAACCATTTTTTTACTTAAATGAGAATGGTTGTGAAAAGAGTTTTACGTACTCTCATAAAAATTGTCCTTATAGAGTACAAAGCTATATGCAATTCATTTAGGTATATGGAAGTGATGAACAAGATAGCACCTTAGTAAACACTAAGCACTGAATAAGGTTAAAAACCATTATAGAGATATTACATACCTAGAACAAATGCTAGTTCATGTCCTTATTATGATATAGCTAAACGTGCGCAGATAAGTATAGGTATATGCGGTATGACTATGTATCTAATGAAAATGAAATTCAAGTGCATGCTTCTACCTCTATGTATGGTAATTTTAAGAACATTATAGCTGGCTACTTGTATGATCTGTGCCATGGTTCGCGGTGCTTGTCTGGTCTTATTATAGGCTATCCCTGAGGAATTCTATCGACACGCCTTTGGGGAACTATCCGCAGCAACCGTGTACCACGTCGTAAATGGCTAAGGAATTCAATGGAGATTATTATTAGTCTTAGTACCTACCTAGTGCAATTTTTCCAAAGAAACTATGTACCTACCCATGTTAAGCGTCAATTCGACTAAGCAAGAACTGATAGTAATCACGTAACGTTTCGAACGTGCGTTAGGACAATTTATCTGTAATTTTTCCATATAAAAATGACGTTTAGATCTACCCGACGCGCGTACAATGCGTTACGTAATCGACCAGTGGAACAGAAGAAGCATAGACTTTTAAGACTTTCATAATTTAGATAACTAAGTCCGTATGCTAGTTTAATGGCCAAATAAAGCATCGATATTTTTTTTAACATCTTATATATGACTGTGACTGAAAACCGTCAAAAGACAAAGGATTTAGAAATGACTTTACTCGTATTATATAAAATAGTACATTTTACAACTAGTGTGAAAAGAATGTCTTTTTACCACTAGTACCGAGGTATCTTGCCACGAGCGAGTGGCAAGACTCGGTACGAGTGGTAAAAAGACATTTCACACGTGTTGTAAACGACGTTTTTTAATACAATTGCGAAAAAATAATAAATTAATATATCATTGCGATAAAATATGCTTGCTTCGAAGTTATTTTTGAACGAACCCATACTTTACAAATGACACTGACAGTGACAACATACTATTGGAATCAGCGCCATCGGCCTCGAGTTGAGAAACTAAATTGACACTTGGCAGTTGACACTGACAGTATTCATAAGGATAATTTTTCTAGGCATATGCTTGTATCATTCAGCCAAATCAAAGAACGATTTTTAGGAAAGTAAATATTTCATACATAGATACCTAAGACAGAGTAGGCTATAAAATGCAAATTCTTAATATTTTTTCGTCATTTATATATTAATGAATACTTTAAATAAATACTCCTAGTATTCGTAAACGTTTTTAATTTCATAATTTCCAAGTAAAAAATCTAATATAAAATTACTGCGTTTCGAAAGTATAGTTTGGAACTAAAAAGTAAAAACCGGCCAAGTGCGTGGCGGACCACGCAAAACGAAGGGTTCCGTGCCTATCAAAATAATTTTCGGTGAATGAAATTAATAAGCCCTATGTTCATGAATTTTTCCATATTTTTAAAATACACCGTTCAAAAATTAGAGGGGGGGGGACAGAATTTTAGTGACTTTCGGGGCGATTATCTCCGACCCTATTCACTTAATCAAAAAAAATGCTAAGAAACTTTATATTTATTTTGAAAGGCCTATCGATTGATGTGCCACACGGGGGGTCACAATGAAAAAAAAAATTTTGACTTTTAGTTTTATGTATGGAGTGCACCCCTAAAAAAATTTTTTTTGTCATTTTAATTACAAAACTATGTAGCGGCTAACAAAATATACCTATCCTCAAAATTTTAGTCAAATACGCCTTATAGTTTTCGAGTAAAATGCCTGTGACATACGGACAGACGGACAGACGGACAGACGGACAGACGGACATGACGAAACTATAAGGGTTCCGTTTTTGCCATTTTGGCTACGGAACCCTAATAAAAAGCACTAGTTCGAGAAATTGAGCTTCTCGCACGCTACGCAGCCACAAAAAGTACCACTTTTTGAGCAACTGTATTAAAAAAGGATTTTTTTACCCACTTATTGTCGAGTCGATTGTATGTCTCGTTTCTCGTAAAATCTTTGGAAAATTGACAGGTACTATTATGCAGCATTTTACCTAAGAAACAGTTTCATTAAGTGTGCATGTGTCTCAAATGTCAAACTGTAAGTAGGTACATTTCTAACATGCAGCTAACAAATCTATTTTTAAACTGACTGCAAAATATGCTTCAATATTTTGCAGTCTATAGGTCGAGCTGCCATTTAAAGTGCATAGAAAGCTTTGACAAATGCATTCAACTCAGCCTAAAGCCGGCTTGATTGGAAAGTTGGGTGCAGCTGCACTAACAGGTTACGGAGTGCACTTTCCACACCAGATGGGCTTTCCGATATCATATACGCGACTGGTATAAACGTACCACGTCCTTAATGGCCCAGAGTGGTTTCTCTATTCAACGCTCGATTAAGCCCGCACTTTACTCAAACTAGCTGCCAATCTACGAGAATACTTACTGAAAGTAACAGTTGCTGCGTTTCATTGATAGCTTTCGGAAAACAACGGCTGGTAATCTCCGTGCATGGCTGGCTCTCCGTGACATTTGCAAATGTTGAAGATAGTATCAGATTTCTTTACTTTAGATCACGTAGGTAAATGTAGAGTAAGACAACGTGCACATAAAATAATTGAAAACCTGAGAACTTTATTTTCAGAGATTCAATTCCCTTTGACTTGAATTAATACTAATTTTTAAAATACCCTATTTTTTTTTCTATAGGTTATCGTGACCTTAGGTGATATGTGTCGAGGCTTTTAACCTCTCTGTCCTAACGATAAACAATAAAATTAAAAAAATTAAGCTTTTGGTCAACATTACTCATTGTAGTTAAAGAGTTAAGTTGGCAATCACTAATTGACAGTGTGTCTTGTCCATGCCAATAGGATTAAGAGACAAAAAACCGGACAAGTGCGAGTTCAACTCGCGTTGTGAGGGTTCCGTATATAATACACAAAAATATTGAGAATTTTCCCGTTACTTTGAATACTCAAACTTCTTATAGGTTTTCCTGTAATCTTTAGGCAAGGATCTATTTTTCATATTTTTTTCAGAATTTTAAGCCTAGTAGTTTCGGAGATAAGGGGGGGGGATGGTCAATTTTCGTCATTTTTCCTAAATTACTTCAAATGTGTTTTCGCTAAAATTATAAAAAAATATTTCTGAGATGCTTACAACAACTCCTTTCATTTGATGTGTCACACAATACAGTTAGCAAAACTTTTTTTTTTAATTTTACAGTTTACCCCCCCATTCATTAATTTACTTTACGCGTCCATCTTTGGGTCACCAATTTACATATGTGTACCAAATATCAACTCAATCGGTCCAGTAGTTTCGGAGCAAATCGGCTGTGACAGACGGACAGACCGAAAACCGAGTGATCCTATAAGGGTTCCGTTTTTTCCTTTTGAGGTACGGAACCCTAAAAACTGAAGGATCGATCGTTTTCGATTGCTTATTCATTTATTTTTTGTTTTAGTTGTTGTGACATGTCATGTTAATATTTGTCCGGCAGAAGTATTCTACTAAAGATATGCAAAAAATTACAATCTGGTATTTAGATCTAAATGACGAATGACCAAGCTACTTGACTGTCTACGAATATCGAGACAAAAAGCTACGCAAATACCGTCAAAGACAAAACGTCGTATACCATTCGTGTATTGTCTGTCATTCGTTTATAAATAATTTTCATAACATAATTTTACTCACAGTACAAGAGCGCATAGTAACCATGGAATTAGTTAAACACTCGTCGCTACGCTATACTGAGCTGCTTCCGCATACAAATTTAAAAAGCAATAAATACAAATATGTGCCAATTCAACAAAGCGCCAAATAAGTTAATACGACAGGTCATTAGGGTTAACCAAACATTAAATAGCAAGTACAATAGTAGACGTTGTGTCATCGTCGGCGCAGAATAAGATCGAGATCAGGCCAATAATTCACCCACGCGCCGGCGCGGCGCTATGAGCCGCGCGCGCCATGGGTACAGGCACCGCTAAACGACCAAACACATTATACCAATATTATAAATGCAAAAGTAACTCTATCTGTCCGTCTGTCTGTCTGTTACTTTTTAACGATTATACCGCTGAACATTTATATGATATTTGGCATGGATATAGTTAGGACCCTGGAAAGTATGACCTTTATAGTTATTATCCCGGAAAACATCCTTTACGGGAGTGGATATTTATATCGGGAGCAGGAGCAATATTTAAGCCTTGCTCTAAGGCGAGAAACGAGATCTACGCGGACGAAGTAGCGGTCAAAAGCTAGTAGTGAATAAACCTTTTTCACAGGTCAGGTGAAATTCATTCTTATGTTAATGTCATAAACACTTTGTCAGGGAAAAACTTTTCCCTTAAGTACAAAAGGCCATATTTTTGTTATCTTCCTGTATAAGTTATAATAAGTTAAAAAAACTTTAATTTCGTTTCATTTCCTTAAAACCTACAACTGGTTGTTATGGAGGAGCGGGGCTTCCTGATACAGGTATTGCATACTTAATAGGAAGTCCCAACCTTCAATTTTTGCAATGCACTCTTTATTAGTGATATAAATATTTTTTAATTTTTCAAGGACAATCTTAAAGACAAATGCACGTCGTTTCTATATCACAGATTTATATATTTTAATTGAATTAAAATATAGCGCTGTATTGCTTAACTAACAGGGATAATGAAAAATCGTTTTATAACACATTATAGTATATTTTACAACTAGTGTGGAAAGAATGTCTTTTTACCACTAGTACCGAGGTATCTTGCCACGAGCTGAAAGCGAGTGGCAAGACTCGGTACGAGTGGTAAAAAGACATTTCACACGTGTTGTAAACGACGTTTTTTAATACAATTGCGAAAAAATAATAAATTAATTTATCATTGCGATAAAATATGCTTGCTTCGAAGTTATTTTTGAACGAACCCATACTTTACAAATGACACTGACAGTGACAACATACTAGTTAGAAGTTATTTCAAAAGGGCGGGCTGATTTGCTTTTAAACTTTTTTTTTCTAGGCATATGCTTGTATCATTCAGCCAAATCAAAGAACGATTTTTAGGAAAGTAAATATTTCATACATAGATACCTAAGACAGAGTAGGCTATAAAATGCAAATTCTTAATATTTTTTCGTTTTTATATATTAATGAATACTTTAAATAAATACTCCTAGTATTCGTAAGCGTTTTTAATTTCATAATTTCCAAGTAAAAAATCTAATATAAAATTACTGCGTTTCGAAAGTATAGTTTGGAACTAAAAAGTAAAAAGCACTAGTTCGAGAAATTGAGCTTCTCGCACGCTACGCAGCCACAAAAAGTACCACTTTTTGAGCAACTGTATTAAAAATTAATTATTGTAATATCCTTAGACTCTCTGATTATTTTAGCATCTCAATGTCAACACTTGTTATTTGTATTAGAATTAATACTGTAATTTTACAGTATTAATTCTAAAACTTCCTTAGCAGAACGAGAAGTGGTATGTAGACAAAGCATGTCGAGTCCCGCACATAAATCTGTCCGGCTCGAGATTTATTAGTAGTTTCGACGGTACATGATTCTAAGTTTACTATTTATACTTATATTACTTATAGCTTTCAGTATTTTAGCTTAAGCGTTTTATTTCGACGGTATACTAGAATTTCACATTAAATATTACGATACGATATCGGATGTTGCCGCCGCTATAGTTTGAGTAACATAATAAACGCATAAACTTGCAATTAATGGATAGAAAATCTCTATACTCTTCTGCCACTAAAGTGGTATACTTAGGTACACGAAAAGAGCGTGCAATACCGAAAAATTACGACTTATTAAGATCCAATTGTATCCCCGTGTAGTTGGTACTGCGACTTGTTCATTCCATTTATCATAAGATCATTAGTATCATTAGGTACGCTCTGTTTTTAGAACACGCGAGTTGGATGCACAAATGCCAA
The DNA here is from genome assembly GCA_932294315.1 of Epinotia nisella. Taxonomy (NCBI): domain Eukaryota; kingdom Metazoa; phylum Arthropoda; class Insecta; order Lepidoptera; family Tortricidae; genus Epinotia; species Epinotia nisella. The sequence continues at coordinate 12,554,954 of OW028685.1, read as the reverse complement.
GCCGTTTACCGTTACATTTTTAATAACGATACACAATAGTCCACGTTTAATATTTAAATTGTCAATTACTTAGTATCCATTTTTCGCCCGCAATCGCCTTATAAGTACTTTAATTGCGCATAACCAAAACAAACATTGCAAGCGGTCGCATTTCAGCTATAAATGGCCAGGTAAAATGGGTGTAAGGTCGGCGATAAACCTCATATAGCCCCCAGAACTGGCTTAGTCTAAAAATGGAGTATAAAGAGTTCAATGTGAGAGTTAGAAGGCTCACGAGAAATCGTGGCGCAGCGTCACGTGCGAGCTTCTACGAATTCGAAGGAAACACTTCTCCGCAACAAATAGACCAAATAGAATACCCACTTATTACAAATTGAATGTTATCCTAGATTGCATCTCGTGAGTTTCTTAGAGTGCTAACTATATATTTTAATTTAATTTGTAAAGAGCTCTTACATTGTATATGTATATAAATCCTTGTGTATGCGATGTGATACACATGAAAAAGACGTGTACAAGTATGGATATAATAAATTAACTTTAAAATTTAAACCAACATAAGAATACTCCTACTACTTACTCAGATTGAAATTACAGAAAGCCAAGTGGGATATTGATATGAAACCAAAACGATTCCTGAATATGAAAATGCTACTAATGTATCAACAAGATTATTTACTTATAAGGAAGTATTAATAAATAACTAAAAAAGCGTAATAGGTCCATTATGACCACTTGGGTTGTAATTTGCACGACATTTACGCATTATGTAAGTACCCACATTTATTACTCTTGATAATAATATTTAACGAACGTGTGGTTAATCTCGTGTGAGCTGTCGTCAACCAACGGCAGTAGGCCTAGGTACACATAGTCTAAACAATACGAACAGTATTATAATTTCCGTAAACACCTCCGCGGTAGGAAAATTCGGGCTTTTGGGATACCTAAGCTGCATTTTGTACTACAAGTACTTCTTTTGTGCAATAAAGATTAAATAAATAAATAATGCAAAGTATGTACCTTTACAGTCGTCCTTAGAGATCAGAGACACACGGTTATAATTTTGAATTTGGAACTATATGTATCTGTCTCTATCATGTGGAAGAAATTGAATTCATTTTAATAATCAAATCTCCTTTTGCTTTCGTATGTCAAAAAATATTTTAGAGGGTTTAAACTTTACAAATCCAAGTCCAAGTCCAAGTACTGAGCAAATATATAAACCGTTGTGTTGGTACGGCACGGCAGGTAATGACAGCTATTCGGAGCTGCATGCGGTCTGGTAATTAAGCCTTGGCATAAAGCGCTCGTCCGCATGCTCGTACTTGGGAATCGCCAAGTACGTGGATACACGACTCAGTGCGAACGAGTTTTGTCCAAGACACCTCACATAAAGCGAGGAGAGAGGTGGAGTCTCGTAGGAGTTCTATGGGACTTATGCCTTTTGACTTGTGTAATAAAAGTAGTGTAAGTAGTGTGCGACGACAGGTCTTGTGGCCTATGCTTCCGTATGATCGTATCGTAGACATTGAAGAAGCATATACAAATAAGCGGTTGAGAGCCCGAGCCAGATAACATAATATAGGCAACGTTATGTTGAAGAGACTGAGGACGTTACTTTAGATATTATACGAGCACAGATAAGTGAGTCATACATAGATAGAAAAGCATATAAGTTTCTAACAAAAAAGTAGTTTTATTTTCAACTGTACTAAATTGCATACTCGTCAACTACCGGTAATACGATTTCAACGAGACATGAACGAACCCTAATACCTACGGCGGTTAACGGTTCTATCATGTGTAACAGATTTCCAATCCAGTGTCAGACCAGTCGAAAGACGTTCACTGCTGGACATAATAGGCCTCCTCCAGCCATATTATGGTACCTACCATAATATTTGGGATTCACTTGACTTGACTCCCTAATTTCAGTTTGTCTAACAACTTTTCCAATAATGAATTGTTTGTCGAAAGTCAATTAGTATAGTTTCGTTTTTCATAGTATAATTCTTTGTTTGAAATACGTTTATCCTAAATGACAACTTTCATAACTCTTGTCTTGCAGAACTTTATTTCATTTAAAATTCACTTTGTCGATTCTTATTTTAACTAATCATCACATAGGCGAGTAACGTTTTAATTAAGATTGTATGCTGCGTAATACTACGAGTAAATCATCAATATCATCATAATATTTATTTACTTGTTAATAATTGCTAATTGACTACTTTCCTAAAAAAATATATTCAGTGCGTCAGTTAGATTATCAAAACATATTTATTGGACACGTATTTTTTTGTTTGTCAATATAAAAAAAATTATAAAGATATAGCCCTTTAAAGTTCCGCGTGACGTCACACTTTTTAGCATAATGTGACGTCACGCGGTACTAAAACGGGCTACTACGGGGAACTATATCACCCAATTGTACCCAATTGTACAAAAGAAGCAAATACCGACCAAGTACTCCATATTCTACTCTAAGGCAGGTCGGTGTAGGTACGACGACGACCGAAGGGAGGAGGAGTGGTAGGAAGAACTGCGACCCTATACAGCGAAGTGAGTGTGCCGCAGTAGCGGCCGGCAAAGCGCCAGAACCCAGAACCGATTTTCTTAAATTTTTTCACGCAGTCGTCAAACCTACATAAGTATAGTATTTAACTGAATCTTGGATGAAACTGGTAATACCCCTACAGAGAAATATATTAATTGCTTTATGTATGCCTTAATTCTTGACTATGAATTTAACTGTATCTTGGGTGAAATATGTAATATCTCCTAATACGGAGATATATTACTTGTTTTGAGACTGTCTTTATACTTGACTGTGAATTTAATCAGTGCCAGAGCCAAACCTTTATTTCCAGATACCGGGATACTTGAAACTAAAAGCTTGTAAAAATGTCCCTCCTACTCCTGAAAGTTAAGGACACGGGATACCTATATAACTTAACTAGGTATCGCCCTCAGAAAAGACACTTTAGAGCCAATTTTTGAGTATGAGTCAGTAAATATATTTAAAAATATCGTGACTGCTAAATATACTTACATATAAGGTGCTATATACAATTAATTTAAGGTTCTTATATTATAAAGGAACGAATCGGTACAGTCAGCATCAAAAGTAGCTACGCAAACGAAGACGTCAAAAATCTTTATTAAAAGGGCATAAGAGCTTTTGACGTCTTCGATGGCGTAGTTAATTTTGATGCTGACTGTACAACCCGGATATTGGAGATAGGAATAACCGCGTAACCGGTCCAACAGCACGAACCAGAAAATAAACAGTGCAACTGAATACCATACTCATAAACTCATAATAAATCATTATGTTACAGTTACTTTTCAGCCATAAATTTCAACTTGAATACAATAAGCTTCTTCAATTTATGTAATACAATTAAGCTCTAAATTTACAAGACCATCCGCATGTAAATGCTGCACTCTACAGATCTTCATATTACGCAATCGTTGCAAACTTTCTATGTTTAGTCCACTGACATAAGAACTACTTAAAATATGTTCAATAAAATGCGAGTTCATATGTATGTATCGGGTCATCCTCTCACTTTCTTTGAGCGTGGGATTATCGCTTTTATGGAGCTATTGTGGATCCGCTGCCCAATCCAACCACTTTTACTTTTCACCACGCGTAAACGCTCGTATGACATCATAAACGGGTACAGTGTACCGGATACTTTTACTTCAATTTTGTTTGGATACTTGCGGAGTTTATCGGCGGGTCCATCCGTGTAAAGTGGCTTAAGGTGCTTACAAATTTTATTTTTATGAACTTAAGGCTGGTAACTCGGGTAATCTATTGTGATTCTAGTCTTAACCTCTATTAAAATGGTATATCTTTAAAAATATTAAAATTGCTGTTAGACATATATTAAAACATTTTAATTTTATTATAAATAAGTAAGTACCTAAATATGTGGTTATCTTCGTTACTCCAAGATTATCAAGATAAGTACACTTTCATCTTAGTCTAGTGCATACCACAGCGGTCATCTCAATATTTTTACCGTAATTATAAATGTATAATGCAATGGCAGTTATTATAAGTATCATAACACACTAACACACACATACACTAAGGCTTTGTTTATTGTACAGGCAACAAGTTCGGCGCTCCCTATTCCCTAGTCGCCTGACAGCACGCGTGAAGTATCGCCAAACTTGTCAGCTACCCCTGAACGTTTAGGTACATGTAGTTGACTGACGTTATCAAAACGCATGGGCTACTGTCTGCTGTCCCATTCACGTCGCTCTCTTCACGCGCTCAACATCTCAATCGGCCATTGACACGTTGGCTGCCCACAACACTATTCCTACAGTATTCCTCCCACGCCCCATACAAATTTATTGATCCCACCGGTAATGCTCAAAAGATCTCTCCTATTACTGAGAGGCCAATATATGAGCATCACTGGTAGGATAGCTTAATCTTTTCTGTGTGGCCATGAGCATCACCGGTGGGATTAGAAGCTCATTTTTCAGGAAGTTGTTTTGCGGTTTTTTGGTTGCATATCAACTAGACAAACAGAAACTTCTTGGACGTGACTCGAAAAACTTGGCAGGCCCACTTACATATGGTATGAAGTAACATGATAGTCTACCAATTTTAGGAGCTCCTCAGAAGATAGATATCTAGAAATTCAAAACAGTCAAGTTTTGGTAAGTAACTATAGATTATCTTCTACAAAATAGCATTCATAGTTTGACTCTGGCCCCCCAAAAAAACCACAAAACAATACCCTGAAAGATGAGCTTCCGATCCCACCGGTGATGCTCACGGCCACACAGAGAAGATTACGTGATCCCACAGGTAATGCTCATGGCAGGTAACGTAAAGTCAATCCGTAAACGGCTGTCACGCTATCACAAGCCGACCGGCTGCCGTGCCCTGACGTAATGATTGCTTCTCCACAATGGCAGTAATATTGCACTTGTCGCACATCCGCCTCCGTTCTGCCTGTCTGCCCGTATTGTGCTCGGATGAAAAGAATTCGCGTTGAAACCGCGCGCGCTCATGTGGAATAAACCAAGCTGTGATCTTATTTGACATGGTTTCTTTGTACTTACGGAGAAACAATTGAAAAGTGCTTAGAACAAGGTGAACACTGATTTTGGGTGGCATACTTTAATCGAAATTGTTTCCCAAGAGAAAAAAGCCGTGTGCTTGTGACAATGATAGCAGCTTACATGTGTTCATTGTTTCTAGTTGGGCGCCTAATGTAAATTTAGGCTGACACACTTCAATCGAAAGTACTTCCCATGAAATAATGCGAAAAAATACAACATCATAATTTTACATTTTAGGTATTTGAAAGTAGGTACCAAATGCAGTTAAATACTTTTGTCAACTGAATTAATTTCAATATTGCTTTTTACCCGACTGCCCCTGAAGGAGAGTTATGTTTTTCGAGCGTATGTAACTACAATACAATACAATACAAATACTCTTTATTGCACACCTCACACAAACAAAGCAGTATGTAAAAAGTCACAAACTACATATGTATGTGGACAAGAAAATTCCATTTCACGGGCTACAGGCCAAATGGCTTAATGGATATTGGCAAGTGACGTGTCGTTGGATTCCCCGTAATCGTGCGAGTGACATTAGTCTATAATAATTATCAAAAACAGTTGGGTTTTTAAAAAACCTTTGATTTCACTTGTTTTATATTAAACATAAGCTACTTAATCAATTAAATCATGAAATAAGTTATTTATGCAAACACGTCGGATTTAGCAATTTTAACGGTCTATAACGCACATGTATAATTCAAGAAAATTCACGCTAATTTATCAACATTTACAAATTCAATTAACTATATCTTTTCTCACAGGATTCGTTGTAAATAATTCGATTAGACTGTCATATTTTCACATCAATCAACACTGAGTAAAAAAGTTTTGATAATGAAGTCGAACTGGAAGGAAAATAGCTTGTTAAAATGCGATTTCCGAACGATTATGCGCACGCTTTTCAACTGGAACAAGTAAGTACCTATATAGTGTGCATGCGATGGCCGATTCTGCGCCAAACCTAATAGACTCAAAGTAGAACTGCAAAAATCACGTTAGTGAGACATGACACAGTTTCAAGAGACTCTACCTTACACGCCAATTTTTTTAATGATGATTAGCACGTATAACCAATTCATATAATATATATGCCACTACTACGCGTTTAATGTTAAATATTAAACATAAACCTGTGAAACTGTTCACCATAGTTTATTGTATATGTTGTATTATATTTCAGAAACTATGTAATAAACTTATCTCCTACTAATTTAATAACTTTATGATAAGATAACTTAGTAAGTATCTAAATAAGTCTTGTTTAATTTTTTCTAAAGTTGAATCGATAGAATAGGAATTAAATTAACTTTTGTAATGGAACTTTAACTGCAATAAAAAATATACCTACGTTTATAACTGCTAATTGCCGCGGACATGATCGCCAATTAAGTAAATTAACATAAAATAGGTAATTGAGAGACTACTTACTTTCGTTTATGGGGAGCATTGTAGGGACTGAAAATGAGGGTTAACATTCTTCAATTGCTACAACATTATAATTATTAAAATAAATGAGAGCATTGGATTACCTCATTGATTTAGTATCAGTAACACCATCAGCCGAAAAAAGTGACCGTACTGACCGTCCATAAAAACCGTCCGATCGACTTACGAATAGAAGAAAGATATAATTATAATTTTACATAATGGTCATTTGATTGATGTAATAACATTTAATATAACATACTTGACGACCGGTTTAGCCTAGTTGGTAGTGACGCTGCCTACAAAGCCAGCGGTCCTGGGTTCGAATCCCGGTAAGGGCATTTATTTGTGTGATGAGGACGAATATTTGTTCCTGAGTCATGGATGTTTTCTATGTATTTAAGTATTTATTTATCTATATAAGTATGTTTGGGACTAGGTCGATTTGTGTAAGATTGTCCACAAAATATTATTATTATTTCCTTTATTCATATTTACTCTTAGAGTTAGGTTTTTACAATAATTATATAAATGGAGAGATGGTGAAGTTTCCGTCTACTGCTACTAAGTCGCGGTGCATTATTATTATTATACTAAAAGTGTAATGCATATTTCCTATAATGAACATATGATATACCTAATGTTCATTTCTTTTAATGTACTGTTAGCCACTGTAGCCGAGCGGTAAGGCGCGCGCGCGACTTTCAATCAGGAGGTCGCAGGACCGAAGTTTCGAAGCCCGGTCCCGCCACTGTTTTTTTTTTTCAAAACTTATGCAATATCTTTTGATATTTAACAGTGGCTTTTCAGTGAAGGAAAACATCGTGAGGAAACCGGCCTAATCCCAATAAGGTCTAGTTTTCCCTCTGGGTTGGAAGGTCAGAGGGCCTACCGCGAAACGAAAACGAACTTTGTTCGTGTATCTCCATCTCTGTCGCGCTTGCTAGTTCGAGTGATAGAGAGGGAGATACACGAACGAAGTTCGTTTTCGTTTCGCGGTAGCCCCCCAGATGGCAGTCGCTTTCGTAAAACTAGTGCCTACGCCAAATCTTGGGATTGGGTGCCAACGAGGACCTGGGCTCGTTTGAGCACTACCGGGATTACGCTTAGAAGGATGAGGATGATGTGCAGTTGCCATTATATTTTTTTGGTTGACTCTAAGGCATGCCGGTGTAGGTATGACGACGAGCGAAGCGAGGAGGAGTGATAGGAAGAACCGCGATCCTACAGCGCGCGACCCGAGCGAGCGTAGCGAGCGTGTTATACAGTGTATAAGTACAATTTGCAGTGTTAAATATGTTTGCTATATTTTCTTTACTTTATTGGCGTTACCAAAACTTTTGCTCTGTTGTAATAAAAACAATATATTATACTACTTGATAGTTATGTTATATAACTTGTATTTAACATGAAAATTATACCAGAAAATTGGCACCAAACGTTTATGTTTACAATGAGTGATTATATACTTTGAAATTATATCAAATGTTATTATACTTTATGAAAATATATTATTTATTTTTATATCCATCATTACATTACACACCCAAACGAACGAATTTCTATGTTTCAGCTTGGGCCGAAAATCGTTCGTGTGTCCAGATTTCCCGCTGTCTGTATGATAATGAAATTGAACTTTCACATATTGCCGCTATTAATTGTGCTACAAAAGCTTTCAAACCCGACAATAGCTATATTTAATATTAGATTTCCGTATAATAAAAGCTCAGATGACTTTCATTTAACTTGTGTGTGACTAAGTAAAAAGTCATGAGAGTTCAAATAGGTGAAAAACTTAAGTAAGGCTCTAGCATGTCGTGAACGGTTCGACTTCGTACAGGCATTTGTTTTGTTTGCGTTACACATTTTAAATATGTTATGGGTCCTACTTAAGTTTAGTATCTTACTGGATACAAGTAAAACCTCGCAGGTCATTGTCTATTATAAAATAAGTGATTTTGTTTACAGTTATGCCAGACGGCCTGCCGCGAAACGAAAATGGACTTCGTTCGTGTATCTCCGTCTCTGTCGCACTTGCTAGTTCGAGCGACAGAGAGGCAGATACACGAACGAAGTTCGTTTTCGTTTCGCGGTAGCCCCTCAGTACCTTTTGATTCTCGCGACGCGACGTCAGTACCAAGTAGTACAACTCTAGTAAAGTTACTTACCGAGCTTCCGGATGCAAATTCGATGATAAACACGATCAAATACCACGTACAGAACGCATTCTGAGACTGAACACACTAAAAGCAAATTAATTGAAATTTACCCTTTGCAAAAATGTAGACAATGGACTGAACTACATATACGTCATGCTATAACAAATTTGCATGAAGCATGTATCATGAGATACTCCTCTGATTACGTTTCACGTAACCCGGTTTTGCTACGAGGTTTATTGCCATTCCTCGCAGTTCAGCTGATTCTTCGTGGACGTGCTGTGAAGAGCGCGCTAATTGCCAATCGCCATCCAATCACAACTAGATTGCGGCTGATATCTTCATATCTAAAGCTCAGAAGAGTAATGAATTATGTGCCTATGGAGCCAATAGCCACATGAAGTGTTATTCTACCCCGATGAAGCGGTAGATCTCGCACTCCATTAGATTGGCAAGTGCTAAATTAATAGACTATTTTTGTTTGCACTTTGTTTTTTACCGCCGTCACATCGCAATCAAGTTGTGTCAGTTTTAATTGATCTATTAATGATAAATATTCATTATAGGTATAGATTACTTTTAAACATACCATTACAGTGTCAAGGACCTTTGAGATTGTGAGATTTTTGAGCTACGTATACATTAAAGGTATGAATGTAAACAAAAGCGAGAATAATTTACAAAATTGCGCGTGGCTTTTCCAGTGTTTTTCAAAAAGGCTTTAAATTATGCAATAAGTGAATGGAATTTGGCACTCATAACAAACTTTAATGGACTGGGAAGTCAGAAAAGTCAGAACCCAACTTATTATCCACTAAATTTATAATCCTATTCAAGTATAAATTTGCTACCTACTGTACTACTATTCAATTAAGTTAATTACTCAAAGCAACTTACATAAAATTAGTAGTTCTAGCACAACCCATAATCTGCCGGAACAAGCACTTTAATTTCATCTCATTAAATTGTAATTGCTCCAACATCGTATAATAGACACCTATTACAGCTTTTTATAAGCAAAATCTAAACAAAATATTGCACAGCTTTGTTATTCCTGCCAGCACCTAAGACTTAAAGAAATAGCGCATAGGGTATGTTATAGGTTTGTTTTATAACAATTGTCAAAGATTTACGGTTTATGAAAAAGAGGTAAGGGAATTATTTCCTTTATAAAACTTAGGCGAAATGAATAATTTGGGATGATTTTTTTTGGCAAAAGTTACTAAACCCGCTATTCGCATCGAGCACAACTAAGATGTCATTCGATTTCTGTTTTTATCGATCTCCTACGTCTATTGATCACAAAGATTGTACGATTGTACATTAGCGTCAGGTAGCGTCTATGTACACAACATTCATCAATCGGCTCCACTGTGGGTCCCAATGGAGCCTCCCTTGTGATAGATCTATAGTACCATTAAACGACCAACTTCTATACTCATATGATGTTTTCAGGAAAAGTTGCCATTATAGGTACCTACTGGTTGTCAATGAAATGCCAGATATTGGCATACTCGTAAGGATGCAATAGATACGCGGTATATATACCTTTTGCGAGAGAGCGACCCACGTTTGGTACATCATAAACATGTATACATTCTAGGACCTTATTGCTTGGAGATAAGGTTGAAAAGTGTATACATGTTTATGATGCTGACTGTACCTATACATAGATAAGTCCAAACAGTGCATTGAACCATGTTTATTAATTAGCATCGGAAGCCGGCAATCTATTCCTGAATTGATTACCGACCCGGTTGAATATTTTGCTAATAAATTGATTAATGCCGTACTTTACCGTAACTTAGTACGACCACACTTTTCTATTAAATTGCTAAAATATATACATATATCAGTAGGTGTATATATATATATATATATATATTTATATACATACAAATATTGCTCGTTTAATAGTATAGGATTTAAGTGTCACAATGAGATTTTGTACTTTCTCACTCTGTTTACACTCTCGACGTTTTTTACGTAAGGAATGTAACTTCTCTAAAGTTTAGAGAAGTTACATTCCTTACGTAAAAATAAACTCGTCCCACTGTGCCACTACATTTGACTACTTACATGCATGTTACTGTACGTGACTCGGGGGCGCGATTTGACTTTTAAAACGTGACATGTCCCCAGAATATCATAGGGATATCCCCACCTTCAAAATGAGGAGGACAGGGATATGAAAAAAGGGGACATGCCACATTTGGACAGAAGAGACATTGCAAGATTTTGTATCATTAAAAAAATGCTATTTCGGTAATGCACAAAATAAAGTACTTACGTACAATACAATACAATACAAATACTCTTTATTGCACGTCCATGCAATCATTTCCTTCAATATTGCGTCTCTACAGTTTTCCAGTTGGATAGTTCGGCAAGTTTTTTGGAATGTCCATTACGCTTTTTGCGCGGTGGTGGTTTGACAGTGACAGCCGCGCCTGCGCACTAATGTGTGAAACTACACGCGTGCGGAAGGACTCTATTTTGCAACGGCAAATCCCATATCAATTTGATATCAGTCCCAGCATAAGCAGTTCTTGCGTCCTGCTTACACACGCATGATTGTACCCTTACGCAAAAGAGAGCGCAATTAATCAAGACGATTTCATATGAATGCAATAATGTAACAATTTGATAGTAGGTAACTAACGCATACCGGAGAAATAAATAAATTTAATTAAATAAGGGTAATATCGCGTCCCGAATTGGCCCCAAGTTCACAGGTAAGTTAGCTAATAGGTTGTCAGTATGTTTATACTGACAAGCTAGCTAACTTGCCAAGTCCCGTTATGTTTTGACACCAGCAATTAGGTATTTAATAACTTTGATTTATTATATTGCACATTAACATTTATTCTGCCAGTAGCTGATTGTAGCGAAACTTCTAAGCTTTATAGCTATTTTACTGAGCACAATCATTATGAAAGTACTTACGTAAGTCGTTAAAAGTTAACATTACTTGATGAAGTGTACGCGTTTATAGGTTTTATAAATTAACCTTGAAATATGAAGATTCCTCATTGAAATTGGAATAAGATGTGTAAGGCAAACTTTAGAAACTAATAGATTAATTATTCACAAGGCTTTGTCAAAATTAAGTTTAGACCGCCATAAGCTCGAATTGAGCATCGAGACAAACCAACAATGGTTTAATGATGCCAATTTATTATTTTAGAACCAACATTGTATTTTTTTACCTAAATAAAAAAATAAAAAGTACCTACGAGTATATACATAGTGAACTGTATTAAAAGTACGGTTGGATTCGTGCATCAATAATTCTCATGTTATGATTTCATCATCGGTGGCCTATTTCACGAAGGAAAAAGTTTAAACTGGGAACACTGAGGCTCTTGACCAAAACGACTGGCCTTTTGACCAGTGTTGCCAGTAAATAGGCCACAGGTTGAGTTCTTACCTTACACGGCCGCGCCGCGGTGTGCGCTTTTTACCGCCCGTCTAACTATAGACACTACTGCGACTACTGCATTTGCGAATACGTAATTTAAATAATTTGGTCGCAAAAATGCAATAGAGTGGTCAACATTATGTTAAGCTGACAAATTAAGGGATACCTTAGCGTAATAACTGGAAATTAAACCATATAGTTCCATAGTTATACTCTCTTTTATAGTCGGGTATTATCCCTCGCAGCTAACTAAGGTACCGAGGTAGATTAATTTACTCTAGATGGGCATTTCTCCGTAGCGGCATTTTTTCGTATCTGTGGCTTAAATTTCGTCAAATAAATGCTTGATATTTTAGAAAAAAAAACACATATTCCTTCAGCATTTTTGATACCTGGACAGCTATTAAGATATTCATATAATTGAAGAAAAAAAATAAGGCCCAAATTTTTGAATTCGGTGATACTATTTCATTAATTTCGATACTACTTTGTCATTATGTTGATTTAGGTGTACCTAAGTAAAAACTCGATTATCTCGTGAACTACAAGGTTCATATGAAGGCCTCTACCACCAATATATATATATATTTTATAACAAGGCCTGTTTTTTAATGTGTCATATCGAAATACTGAAATAAAAATTGTTCACCGAAGTCACGCAAAACGGCTCGGCTCGGAGAATCGCCCACATAAGGTAAAAGCCGCGAGGTGTTTCAGTATGCTATGGTGATCATTGCATGATTGCTTCTATTTTTATATCCCCGGCGGGCGCTAAGTAAAGTAGATTCATCGTACACAAATTTACAATCTATGTCAACGTCGGAATGTACGTATTTGTAATAAAGAAACGAGTATCGTGTGTAAGTAGAAAGTGACTTCACTATGCACTGCAATTAATTTGTATGTATTATATTATATATTTGTAATAATTTAAAGGATCTGTGGCAGAAAACACTTCATGAAATTTATGTAGATACTAGCTTCCACCCGCGACTTCGTCTGCGTCCTGTCGTCTGCTTCGATTTCATCCAAATCAGTTAAGCCGCTTCAGCGTGATCAATCGCGCTCAGACGGCTTATCCGATTTGGATAAAATTTTGCACGAAGATAGATTATAGCCTGGATTAAAATATAGGATAGTTTTTATCCCGGATTAAGTCCACGCAGGTGTTTAGTACACTGTGAAAATTTCCAAATTCAAATTTTCACAGTTATACTATTAGTAGGATACGACGGTCATAGATTAATTTTCATTACTACTATACACATAGTCGTATATTATTCTTAAGATTGTTTTTAGGGTTCCGTAGGTACATCAAAAGAAAAAAACGGAACCCAGGAGCCGTAGCATGGTTGGCCTTGTCACGCGATAGGTGATAGGATAGAGCGTGCGTCATTGGCTGACACCGTTCGATAGAACGAGACGACGCTCTTATCTTGTCACTTGTCGCGTGATAAGGCCAACCATGCTACGGCTCCTGACAGGATCACTTTGTTGTCCATCTGTCGGTCTGTCTGTCTGTCAAGACCCTTCATCTCGAAAAGGCGTGAAGGTATAAAGTTGAAATTAAAACACTACTTACAAAATACTACTTGAATAAGTTCTCGTTGTGAACGTACTGATGTCTTGATCCTGTACAAAATTATTTATAACATCATCGATGCCCCTTCGTTAATACACTCGGTTTTGCCAAAAGAAGCTTGCAGAAAAAAAAACTCCTCTTTCATATCCCGGTAGTCGTACTTCTTATGCCAAAAACGGTTTCATTAGAAGAGCATGTAGGCTTTATGACGAACAATTTCAGACGTTAGATAGTTACCACGAGACAGTTTTGTATTAGCTTAAGCTGCTGGTCTGCTCCGATTTCCGATACCTTGGGTCACTCATACAGTGTAATGGCGATATTGACCGTGACGTTTGAAACCGAATCAGCGCAGGATGCATGAAATGGCGACAGATTACGGGAACCGTCTGCGACGGCCGAATGCCCCTTCGACTGAAGGGCAAAATTTACAAGACCATTATAAGACCTGTCGTCATGCATGGATCAGAATGTTGGGCCACAAAGATGACGGATGAAACGAGATTGCATGTTACAGAGATGAGAATGTTGAGATGGATGTGTGGCGTGACGAGAATGGATCGAATAAAGAATGAGTATATAAGAGGAAGCCTGAAAGTAGCACCCATAACTGAAAAGCTGAGAGCAAATCGCCTACGGTGGTATGGACATGTTATGCGGAGGAATGATAGTAATGTTGCTAGAAGGGCATTAAGTATGAATGTTGAGGGTTGCAAGAGAAGAGGTAGACCAAGGAAAAGTTAACGTAAATAAAAAATACGGCAGTTTATGCAAAAAACGTGTAGGTATTTCGACACTCTCAAGGGAACCAAAATTTATAGGGTCCCGTTGACCTAGAGCTATGTTTGGCAAGTAATATTGTCTTATACTACAAGTACAGTATCTTTTAGTTCCTGATCTCGTCTCAATTGCTCAAAGGTTAACTGGAAGAGTGATTATAAGTTCGCCTCTGTACCAACTTAACCTATTTTGTCTGTACAATAAAGTATTCACATACATACATACATATGTTGCCGACTCTTTATTGACTTGAGGGATCGTTGTGTTGTCAGCTAGAGACAAATGCAGATCTGTTACTCTCAACACTGCGTCCTCAGGACCTCTGGCAACTTTACTCGCCACCAGCCTAGGACGAATGCTTTGTGCGATATAAATGCGATCAGTTTATATCGGACATAAAGCATTCGTCCATCTATATCTCACCAGGACACCATGGCGGCGCAACCAGTCGCCCGGCACCAACAAATTGTATGCAGCGCTTTGGGCTATATTCCACCGGGACACCATTGGCGGCGCAACCAGCTGCATACAATTTTTTGGTGGCAGCGACTGGTTGCGCCGCCATGGTGTCCCGGTGAGATATAGCCCTAAGCAGAAACACAACGCCACATACCTACAGAGCAAGTAGTGGCGTTATTTTGATGCGGTGTTCTGTAAGGTGGAGGTACTTCCCCAGTTGGGCTGCTCCAAATATGAGCGTGAAGACATTCCACTGTTCCCGCTGTACGTACCTCAGGTTAATATGCATATATAATTTTCCAAAGCAGTGATTATATATTTCTCTATTTGTGCGGACCATGGTAACTGCTTAACGCTGGTATGAACACAGATAAACACTTTATACCCGCCTGGAGGCGTAATTTTATTCTTACATTATGCCTGGCAAAGTATCCTTCAATACATTAACCGTTTCTATTAACTATAAGATGTTTCGTACAGTATGATAAACGAAGCTAAGAAAAGCTAACACCCACCTAAAATCATTAACCTCTTGACTTCGTAGTCCATAACCTGACGTTAATTGATCGTGCTAATGCTAAAACGTGCCTATCGCTCGTTGTGGCCTGTGCAGAAGTGGCAAAAACCATCAGTAACATTTTTTGTTAGTGAAGATCTCAACCGTATGGTATTTCCTACTGATTAGTATAAGCATAAGGCCATGGAGAGATTGTTGGCATTTCCGGTATATGATTAAAGCAATCGTTATATATTTTTTACTTTCTTTCGTTTTCTTGGTAAGGTGGTTATTACTTATTGGGTATTAATAAGATTTAATGTAGCTATATACGTATTCTCCTTGCAACGTCACGGTTGTATCATTGTTTTTTACTGAATTGGAAGTTTTTAGCAATAATATTAGCTAAACATTTTTATTTTTAAACTTATATGTACAGTTTAAAAGAGAAAAAAATATTCAAACTCCATCTTTTTTTCAAAAGTTTAATATTATATTTATAACACAATTGATCTGCTTTCCTCTAAGGATGAGTGACAGAATACTTTCTATAACATTAAAATTACCTTTTAAGTTCTTCTTTTGTGCAAATTAAATGGACCTTACTTAAGCCCAGGCCTAGAGAACATATTCAGAGTATCCTGTACATCGAGAGCAGATATCTCCGGGGTATCTGCACACCACCGTCCATCGTTAGCACACAATGCGCCGCAACTAACGAACCGATTTGAATTCAATGCAATTTACAGTTATCAGCACGGCTATCACAAGACGGCGCGCGAGCTCTCTCGATTTTTATCGCACTATCTGTCTCTCTCTTATTAGACAACTTAGAAAGAGAGGTATAGTGCGAGAAAAATCGAGAGAGCTCGCGCGCCGTCTTGTGATAGCCGTGCTGATAAGGGAATAGCTAACGACGTGTTTTGGCTCTTGCATGCGCTCCACACAAATCTCGAGAAAATATAAGTTAAACGCCCTAGTCCTCAACGTTGCACTATAGTATGCCATGGGCACTTTGCGTCAAAGCAATATTCTGTGAAGAAACAGTCGAGAAATTAAAGTTACAGCAGCTTAGCTAAGGATTGTCTTCTGATATACAACTTAATTATTTATTAAATTCAGACTCTGGGTCCATATAAAGGTTAGTACTTAATTACAATAACAGGTGGAATCAAAAGATTTTTTAAAAAACCCAACTGCTTTTTTGCAAATATTATAGCGTAGTCACTCCCAGACTAAGAGGAATCTAACGACACCTCATATGTCGAAATCCGTCAAACGGTTTAGGCTGCAGGGCGTGCCAAAACATAAGACAATACTCGTACTTTGGCAGTCGGGTAAAAAAACTGTATAAAATTTGAAACAACGAAATGAATAATTAAATGAGGCATTTGAAACCTTTTGGGGATTTTCGTGATAATAAGTATTTTAATCGATATTTTTATGTAAATTTTCATCCGCGTATTTTTTTGCGTGATTCAGTAACAAATATTAATAAACATACAAGCTTTTTCACTTACAATCAATAATATATAATATAAGTATGTGCGCGGAAGGAATATTATACTTATTACTCTCAAGCGGTGTCTCATCTGGTTTTCCTATTCACATAAAATAACAGCAATTCATAAAATTATGGAAAGACTGTCGTAATAATTAATCCAAGCAATTATTTTCTATATGACAAGTGCTGTCGCTTCCTTACTACATTTGCCATAGCTTAACAGTCATGGAGACGATTAATTAATTAATAGGGAACTGCGTGAGAATAAATAAATGCTTTGAAATTTAAAAACATGGTGTCATTCAAAGTCTGCTTCTCACTCTCCCGTCCTCCTCTTCAAAATTCTGAAACTTAACAATGATTTGTGAAAAGGATCAATGTCGATCAGATACTTATTATAAAAACTAGGGACTCGTCTGAAAAAAGTATGCCGAGAGTAATTTTTGCTAGATGATTGCTTATCGACTGTTTAGCGTTCATACCTGTTTAGTAATTAAGACATTCTAAGATACAAACGTTTCGCTACCGGGCCATTTAGCGTTTATGCCTATTAAGTAATAAAGACTTTCTAAGATAAAGGCGTTTTGCTGCTAGAGTATTTTAAATGCTAACGTTCTAAGATCCAGACGTTTTGCTAAAGAGACATTTAGCGTTCATGTCTGTATAGTAACAGACATTATAAAATCCAGACGTTTGAGCTATATTGTCCTTTGGCGATAAGGTAAATTTGATAGTGACCCTTTAAAATATTTGTACCTACCTACATTTCAATTTTGGGGTGGTGCCGCCAGCTCGCACCTTATAAGTTTAGAAAGAACACAACGACTTATCTTAAAAAGTCATGCTCAGGAAGCCTCGGTTATTTTCCACTGCCACACACATACACACATTTCCATTTGTTTTATAATAATAATAGAGAATACCTACCCGAACAAACTAGTACCTACTGTTAATGTTTTTCAAACGGTCACCACAATACAGGCTAAGCCTAGTGTGGGACCATGGACTAACTTATGTTGTGTTCTGTTTCTTTTAAATAACCGAATTTTATTTTATTTTTACACCTATATTCGTTTTCACAATTTGTACAAGGAAAAGTGAAAAGCACTAGTGCGCGAAAACCAACTTTCAGCACGCTAAATAGCTACGTAAAGTAGCACTTTTTGAGCAACTGTATTAAAACATACTTATATAGACAAATAAATACTTTTACATGTATTACTTTGGCCTCAATAATTAACGATAATGATTGATCTTATCGAATGCAGTGAACGATGGTGGGCGGGCGTTAAAAATACCGCAGTCAGCTTCGAAGAACGAAAGACATCAACGCGTTTGAGTGGATCGTCAAGCGTTACTTTCTGAAGAATTTTTTTTGGTTGTTGTACAATTCGTTTTACTTATATTTTATTTAGTTTTATAAAATGCAAGTTCAAGTGCAGCAATTCCAAGAAACTGTTTCATAACTGTCTCACCTACAGCTTTGGGCAAAAGTATGAGCACCCATGCGTTTTTCATACAATAGTCACTTTAAAAGCTGCATTTAAAAAAGAGGTAAAATTAGTCATATTTATTGATATTAAGGGAAGTTCCGTCAAAAAAATACAATTAATCCTTTTCAAATGCAAATAGCTATTTCTAAATGAAATCTATGTATTAATGATTTGCACATGTTAGTACATTTTGCCACAAGTAGGGTAACATTCTTACCGTAAGTGTCCATACAATGTTTTTCATCACATTTGCAAGGAAACATATACACATTTTAAACGAAATTGTTACTAACCGCAATAAAAACTACAAAATGGCAGTCATCTATTTTGTTGAATTTGACGTGAGGCGCGTAAAGCAAAGACCCTTCGGCATACAGCCACGATTAAAAATCACAGTTAAAAATATTTTAAATGGACACTAAATTGCTACATTTTAATATTTAAATCTTTAAATAAATCTATTAATCATATTTTATTAGTGCTTTAAAGTTTAAATTTATTTATAAATACGTTGTTAAACATCGTGTTTGAGTTAAAACCTCCTTGCTTTATAACTGACGCAAGAGTGACAGATACAATTTAAGATACAATTTATACTAATTTACGCCCGTGGGCGTAATTTAGGTAATTGTAGCTCTGTATGCCTACGCGTTATGAAGCCCTTTACGAGCAAATGTGATGAAAAATATTTACTATCGTCGACTTCGTTACGTCTTCGTCTTCGAAGGCTTGCACATTAACCTTCAATGTATGTCTCCACTTTGACCGATCTTGAGCCAAAATCTCCCAACGCGATGGGTCAATATCACATCTCCACATGTGGCGCTTCAGCACATCTTTATAGCGCAAAAGCTGGCCGCCCTGTTTTCGCTTGCCTTCCTGCAGTTCTGAATAAAAGATGCGCTTAGCCACTCGTTCTTCGGCCATGCGGGAGATATGACCACTCCATCGCAGCTGTCTACGCGTTAGATAGGCTTCAATGCAAAGAAAAATAATCTAGGACTTTTGCTTGTCACCCAACGATAAACATCCAAATATCCAAACATCTACATAAACATCCAAACTTTTGCATTTATAATATTAGTAGGATGTATGCCATTTATTTCCTTAAATAAAGTATTTAATTACAAAATTGGGTATATAATTATCTTATACTCTAATTTTATTTAAGGACCTCTCTACGAGTAATGGCCTCCTCTGTTCTACTCCACATTTTTCTGTCTTGGGCTTTTGATACCCAGTTTTCACATGCTACCTTTTTTTATTTCATCTAGCCATCTCTCGGGGAGTCTGCCTCTTTTCCGTTTTCCGAAAGGGACATCCCAATGTGTTACTCTTTTTGTCCACCTATCCTTATGCATCCGTGCAACATGGCCTGACCATTCCCATTTGATTTTATTGCAGTGAGATAGAGCATCCAAATATTACTTTTGTTCGTTTCCTTATGCTAAAGTTGGTATGTTTATCAATACGTTTTAGGTTTAGGATGCTTCGCTCTATAGCTCTCTGGCATGTTTGGATTTTTTTTCAGTTTTTCTATAATATATCCATGTTTGGCTTGCGTATAATAGCAGGGTAGTAGGTAGGAATCTAAAACAATTGACGTTACTCTGGTGGGCAAGTTAGATATTAAGATTTATATATAACTCCAAAATGCACTAGTGTAATGTAATACACACTAGTCACTTGTAAAAAACATGTAATATACACAAGTAAAAAACATGTCCCAGATTAGTCAGAAGCAATAAACATGAACGCTGGCACACAACACAACAGTTACCTAATGCGAAGCGAACGGGACACCACTTTTTGTCACATGATTGCTTAATAAGATGCTTAGTTTATTAAAGATATTCAATGCAACCTTCCGATGCACTGCGCACGCACACCCCGCTCTGTTTCACACGATCACACACACAAATGTAAACCCTACCGCTATACAAATACGGCGCACATCAATCCAATTATAGTCATGTGAAACAACGCACTAATTAGCCGTTTAACATTGTTAAGAGTGCATCTAACTAAAACTAGGACTTAAGGCAATGCTACAGGAAATCGGACTTTAATAACGCAATGATAGAACTGAAACCGCGACCGCGGATCAAACCGCAAGCGCTTCTGCGAAACTGTTGAGCTCTTATTTGGATAATCAACTGTAAAATTAGGTGATTAGAGTCGTTTTTGTTTTGGAGGGCAGGCTGTAGTTGTAGAGCGTCTTGGAAACTGTGATTTCATGAAACTTGTTTTTAAATCGGATTTAAATCTTGATGATTAGGGTTGTTTTTCGTGTGCAGTGTTGGGAGTGCAACCGTCGGGCTCGAGTGCGCTGCGGTTTCCGCGGCGTGCCATTGTGTTGCACTGTTATCTCGGATATGTGTCAGTGTTATAAGATCGACGCCGCGCCGTCACGGTGCCGGTGTCGTCAGGTAACTCGACGCCGTTACCGTAATCCGGTTTGACGCCGGCTCCAGATTAGAGACGAATTCGTTTACATAAAATATACACAACATCTATTAGGGCAGAATATGGCGGTTCGGAGATGCCTATATTCAACATACAACAAAGTCTTTCAGAACTTTCGATTCGCAAACTATTTTTTCTGTGATCGATTACAAGTGCAATCGTTATCGCGTGAGGTGAGTGTCGAATAGAGACCCTGCTAAGGACCATGGGGCCTACACGCCCTGAAGCTTGTATATATACTTAATTTCATTGAAAGGACCTTATAGGCCTCAACAGTCCAGCAACAGTCAGGTCATGTAGGCCCCATGGTCCTTAGCAGGGTCTCTATTCGACACTCACACACAATAACGATTGCACTTGTAATCCATCACATAAAGAATAGTTTACTATATGTATAATTATATATTAATAGATTACTATTTAAGCTAACGATGAAAGTAACAGTTCATGTGCTCCTTCCTGTGTAAGAGTATAACTACGTGTGTGTAAGTGCGACGAAACAATATTGCGACGCATATTCTGATTGCTAAACAGAGACCCGATCATAAATACATTGAAATTAAACAATTATGACAAATACACTGAGAATTCTAGAACAACATCGTAAATCTCTTTATTGCCTGGTTCATCCATCATTAGACCCATTTATGAAACCGTTCAGAATTTTTTTCTATGCATCAAAGCTAGTAGCGGGACCTTTACATTAAAGAATCATTAATCGATACATCGGATCGAAACTATCACCTGCTATAGAGTAATAAAACGATTGAACCGCACTTTCACGGCAAATCTACTCTTTTCTAGCCCAGTTCCGACCTCGACTAATGCGCTTTCTACGGACCTTTCATGGGATTTCATTATTTTGATCAGCGCTAATCAACCGTAACGACGAAGAAAGCAGGTACCTACAATCGATGACAAAATCGATCCAAGAGTGAGTAAAGCGTCGCTAGTTCTCTCTCTACTAGTTGTTGTGATTTGAAGCTAATATCTACCTAGCAAGAGATCTATTTAAATATGTTTTGCAAACTCGCAAATCGCATCAAAATAATTTTGTATTAACAAATTGGAATATCTCGAATAGATTTGTACAAGCAATGATTGTACTCGTACTAAACATAATCTAATTTCTGTGATCACTTTATAATCTAGATTTACCTAAGGCCCGGTTTTATAAAGATGTGTTTGACCAAATGTCAGATCAGCACATTTTTGACCAAATGACAGATCTTTATGAAACCGGGGGTAAGAATATACCTACTAACTTTATCACAACACTAAACATAACATAACACATATACAATACAATACAATATAAATACTCTTTACAGTACACATGGTGTTACTTTCCCGCACTAGTGTGGAAATGAGCACTTTCCGTGCATATGTTGAAACTTTAAAGAGCCATATGTACTATAAAACCTTGTACGATACACGTGCGAATAGGTAATTCGCAACTCGTGTCGATTTAAAACACTCCCTTCGGTCGTGTTTTAATTTATCGCCACTCGTTGCGAATTTCCTATTTTCTGCACTTGTATCGTAAATAACTATTATTGCACACCTCACACAAACAAAGCAGTTACAGAGAGAAACAATACAATAACATGTATACAATACAATATTTTTATTTTATTTATTTATTTATGTACATACATACTTTTTCACCATTGGGTTACACCCAACATATTCGACCCAAAATTTAAATGGCATGCCATACGTAAAGTTTTAATCGAGTGACGTGCCGGTTGAAAGTGGTGCGCGAGCGCTGCGCTGCCCCGCTGCCACACTTGCGCACGCGTCGCGCATCCAACCACTGCCATACATACGAACGTCATTCATTCATTAGAATTACTATATACGTATTTTTTATGCCAATAATTGGTTACGCATACAGTGCCGGTCAATAATGTAATGTACCCTATTTATTTTCTATTTAAATAACTGTTTTAGAGCTGCTCAAAATGTATTCCATATAGATACCTACTCGTAACTTATAACTTCAGATTGGCTGAATAATGTACGCGTATCTTTGTAGGTATTGCACATAAAGTACTCACCACATTATTGGTTACTTCGGAGAATTTCAAACATAGGTACAGTCGACGCCAAAAATACGTTCACACTTTTGCACCTTATTCCATTGCCATAAGGCGAATAGTGTAAACGTATTTTCGGCGTCGACCGTACTAGTGTAGGTGATGTACCTATTCATAATCAGTACTATATCTACCCAAACACTACTAAACTATACATTTATAATCGCAATAACTAGCCTACCGGTACCTAGTTATAATTTATATTTGTCGTTACTTAAGTATAATATAATAGCTCTGCATGTTTTCACCTCCCGTGTTAAGAAAACAAGATTTCTAAAAACATCAATGTAATTTGAGTTGAACTTTCATCTCAAATTACGATTTCGCCAAGTTATAACAATGACAGTGTAAATCGTGTTTGCATTAGCTTTCCGGTTGACCTGCATCGGCATCAAGTTTGAACCAATAACCGCGATCACGGCATGGAACTCGAATTAGATTAACACCCGAGTAATTTGCTTTTAGATATGCACACGTCGGAAGTCCTTAAAAATAATAGCGCATCGACCGAATAGCCGAGTTACACAAAACCAAGACAATTACCCGGTTAACAACAGTATCCGAAGACCGAACGGTAATTCGGAATTACAAAAAGTAAATTCATGTATCGGTCCGAGAAAGAAATTATCTAACTGTTCGTTACTCAATTTAGGAACTCTGCACACGTAGTGTCCGGCAATAAAGGCTCCGGCGCGGCGCGGCGCTCGCGGTTCAATAACGACCGAAACGAGATCGCTAATACTGGACTTTCTAAGACGGATGCTCTAACTAAACGGACACATTTCACGAACAAAAGTCTATTGTTTGGTTTGAATGCTTAATAGAAAACATCTGGGTTGCCAACGACCACCACAAGAGTGACAAGTTAAAACGTTGCTCATTTGTTTACTGATAATCCAGCGCGACGCGCGACACTTATGGAGAAGATGAATTGTCCGCGAAGATTAAATCTCTTTCTAGTGTACTGACAATCAGGCACTAAGCATATTATATAATATAAGCGAGGTTTCTAGCTGAATACAAAACGGGTAATTTTGCAAGCCATACCGAAAAGCATCAAGTTCTCACTGCGCTTTGCTGATGGGTATTTTGTTTACTTTTCGACAAGTCAAAAGAGATTGCTCAAGTGGCGTGGAATGCTTGTTAAACGACAAATAACATATACGTAAGTTGTTTGACTGGGAAAAGTGTATTGTGATGGCTCTGCAGTTGTGAGAAACGCGAGTTAGCCTGAATGTGATTGCAAAAAAGTTGGTCAAACGACTCGTCGCTTCACGTTGTTAGGGCTGTTACCCACGAGGGGATAACTTTCCCATGACATGATTTTCACAAATTCTCATAATAGAGAAAGGATTCAGATAGCTTGGCTAAACTTGGACGACTGCAAAACCGAAGCTAAGTTGTGTTTGTGCACCTAAACGTCTACGACAGTCTTACGGACAACGAGATTGGCCATTTACTTTCTGAGGCACCTAATTAACCAGATTTTTTTCCTAATCCGGTAAAAACCCTTTAGCTCCATGGTATCCAATGTGTTTTTGTAGTAAGAATACCCGCGGATGGGAGTAATATAAACAGTATTAGATCGACAGCTGGACTCTGGAGGCAGCCCTTTGTAAACGGAGATTCAGTTCGGAGTTTTTCTTCTCCACGCACGGGCTATAATATCAACGCTATGGGTGGCTTCTAGCAGCAATTATAATCATAACAGGAAAAGGATTCAACGAAGACATTGACGCTAATGGGATCGCATCGATTTGAAAAACTAGCTAACCTGTTATCATGTCGACATGAGTTTTTCCCGCGATGCCAATTAAACTATGTATTCCGAAGGCGTGTTGCGCATTATCGTTCGATCATCGATCCGATAGCCCCATATTGACTGATATGCATGAATCAGTAAACTTATAACAGTTCCTAACATCCGCATTATGGAGTAATTATGTTAAAATTGCCGAGTAGTCGATGAGGGTAGGAAGTGAAGCGTGGAGCTAACTGTCTAGCGGATATTACGCGAATCATCGACCTAGACCCTCTGTCGATGTCGCCTATGGGCGCCCATGGCTCCGTGAGGAGTCGCTCTACCACATAAAACAAGTATTCATTCACCTACTTATTTTGGTTAAATATTCATTCTGAATACCACGGAACCTTAAATTTTCACTGTAGTGTCTGCAGCGTGTAATAAAATGAGTGATAGATGTCAACAGCATGGAGAAATCTCTAATGTTCGCACAATTAAGTTAAGACAATGGAGCAATTAATTAATTAATCATATATATGGGTGGCGGAAGTGTGTCAAAAACATCCATTACCGTTCAATTAAAGTCAATGTGTGGTTCGTTTGAATTATGAAAACTATCTGCCGCGGGAGGTCGAAGAAACTTAAACAGGTAATTGTGTGAATTAAAAACATGATGACATTTACAAGGATAAATATGAAGTTAATTTGATTCTTTTTGGCATTGTTTGGAGCAATCTTGGATT
Source organism: Epinotia nisella (assembly GCA_932294315.1). NCBI lineage: Eukaryota > Metazoa > Arthropoda > Insecta > Lepidoptera > Tortricidae > Epinotia > Epinotia nisella. The sequence continues at coordinate 12,529,480 of OW028685.1, read as the reverse complement.
CACAGCGTATTTTAAATATATTATCTGTCCAATTATTTGTAATATTTGCCTAGAACATTATTTGAATCTGAATCAAGTTAATACTATACCGTTATCAATTTATATATGTTGGTAAGAAATACTCGATGGTTTTGTACAAAAATGATCGCTTAATTGAACAAAAATATTACGAGTTCTTTGTTTACTAAAGCGTGTTGTTAGTAATTAGTATAACATTTGGTCATATCGCATTCGGATTCCTCGGCGTTATATAACGCCGGGGAAAGCGTTAACTGGGCAAGTTTTCGTTTACAACCGCGTGTGAACGAAGCTAGGCACAACACAACTATAATTTAACATGGCGACAAGAGCCCGAAGTCCTCCATGTAGAACCGACTCTCTCCGAAAATACAAAGCATGTTATATCGTGGACGCTTTAGGCACTACTATAGGCACGCAGTTATCACATATATTTATTCAATATAGTATTTATTTTTTTGTTTATTTACAACACAAACAGTCACATACACAAATATATATGGGGTACACATATAGTACCAACAAACATAAAGCATAAAGACCTAGAGGTTCATTAATGTAATATGATATTTATGTTAACAAACAACCTAATCATGCGACGTAAAAGACAAAAATACCGGTCCACGACGCAGTATCAGTGTATGAGTAAGACACCCTATTTTGTAACTTGTTTTAAGCTCACCTCAACGCTCACCCACAAATATATCTTGACACCGCGATGCGTAGTAACTAAGCGTAGGTAGAGGTCTAATAGTTGCGTTAGCTGTGGCGCAAGGGATGAGCGCGTAGCGAATAACAGGGCTGTACATGTAAATTTAGTGATAAGTATAAATAGGTACAAGGTACGAATGTAAAGAGAGTGGAAAGTAACATTTACCTTAAGTAATTATTATTCTCAAGGATGAGCTAAAACTAACTTACATTTAACTAACATTTTGAAACTTAACAATGATTTGTGAAAAGGATCAATATCGATTAGATACTTATTATAAAAAACTAGGGAGTCGTCTGAAAAAGTATGCTGAGAGTAATTTTTGCGGGCAAAGCTGATATGAAATAGAGATCTAGGACGTAAGGGATGATGCGAGCAATTAAAAGTAACCAATTCTAACTATTCTAAGAGGTTTGGACAGTGTATCACACCTTTATGACTTTTAAACAAGAACTCAAGAACATCACATCTAAAAACTGTCTCCGGTTATGAAAGGAAGGAACACAAAAATGCTTCGCAGCTGATGTGGAATGCTCCAAATAATTACCTGTTCTATAACATAGTGACTTTAGGAAAATATTTTGGATCCTCTCTAATCGGTCAATATGGACTTGGTACTGAGGTGTCCAAACAACACTACCAAACTCAAGGATACTTCTAACGACAGAATGAAATAATAGTTTATAAGTATTTGGGCGCCTGAAACGCGGTCCGATCCGAAAGAGCATCCCTAACTTTTTATAAGCTTTAATATTACAATTGTTTTTGAAATAAATTCCTTAAATCTAACATTTCTAAAAATATCCTGCAGCAGTGTATGAAATTATTCAGTGCCCTTTAGTGTGACACCTTCGTAAAAAAAATTACGACTAGCTCGCAAAGAATGACTTATGCCTGAATTGATAACAAGACTTACGAAGTAGCCTGGGTTTCAAATGTTAACAGGCTTTTGGTAATGTCTTATTTGTGATCTGCTAAAACTTGATATGCTAATTTCACAGACATCTTTTGGTCCATCTTGTAGTAACGGAGATGATGACACGTGGGGAATCAACAGTTTACAATTACATAAATCTTGTTCTATCACGTTTAAAAAAAATCGCTGTACCTATTAAAAAAAACTGTAGAAACGAGATTGTCTTACAAATTATTGGGTGTATGTAGGCACAGTGTCCATTGTATTCTAATCTTATTAATGCACTTTTACTGCAGAAGAAACTTAAGCCGATGCAAGTGGAGCACGACGGGACGTTTTCTCGTACATTTACTATTATAGATAGTAGTTTATTAACAAGTTTGCATTTCATTAGTATACTTGGAGTGGCTGGAGGGAGTAGAGCGTTAAGCTTAAGTACCTACTCAACATCCCCGGGGTACTTTTAAAGAGGTGTTCTTTTATAATGATATTGAGTAGGTGTACAGCACACAGGGAGACAATGTATCTCATGATTACAATGCCTTGCCAACTCTGACGAATAAGATGGAATGATGTTTGTAGGAAGTAGGAAGACGGATGTCTCACTTAAATTTGGAGCTACGCCACTTGGGAGCAGGAACTGTAGAACTTTAGAATTCACTACCTATATAAATTGTCAAACTATTACCGCTAAAAGAATAATACCTATAGAGAAAGAAAATTCTATGGAAATGTATGTGTTTGGGCTTGGAATATGGAAAATCGTCGACGAAGAAGCATAAGTAGGCAGGTACAAGAAAACTAGTTTAAATTGGTGGCCACTTTTATCGATTCTGACTTCGGATTCGTGTTAAAAGCCCGGCCCTTTAAACGCAACAAACATATTCAATTTTCGTGGTGTTCATTGCTGAAGTTCATGCCTTTTAGGCGACTTCTGTCACCAGGCTGCTTCCAGGACACTTAAAGGCAACAACCTGATCTGTGCATTGTGATCACTTGCCATATGATCTTCCCAACCACTACAAACTTCTCTAGAGCTGTAACCTCGAAAACATAAATTTGAAGTTCGAATATCTCCATCTCCGTCGCACTTACAATATTTAAGTAACTGTGACATTTTCATTTTCGATTTTCGTAGTAGCGGCCACTATGGCTACTTTAGCTTAAAAATTATTTGTCTCTTAACAAGTTAACAAACGTAAAACACAACTAATAGGTGTAACAATAGTGCATAGCTGGCTGAAGTCTAAAGTAGATAAAGATAAGTGTTTCGACGTATGTCATTAATACCAGTATAACTCAATAAAAATATATTTTCTCAAACATGCAATGAAATGTCGTCCTTACGTGCGTTATAACAGGCTTCAAAGTATCACGTTTCGGGCGGAACAACTCGAGATAACTGTAAAGGAATTTCATACAAAATTGAAGGCCTAGGCCGGGAAGTATTTTTTTTTAAATTTTAATGTTAACATGGCGTCTGTGTTCATCAACAGGCTAAACAGCTGAATTTTTTATTTTTTATTTTTTCTAGTGGCTGAATGGTTATCGTACCAAACATATCCGCGTTAATGCCTATTACACACGAACCTTTATTAAGAAAACAAATCTGTATGATTCAATGTGTTGATGAATAAATTAAAATGTTATCTATACGTAAGTCACCAGAGACCATAGACAATATTTAAAATCCTCTGCATTTATTTTATTCATTATAGAAATTAAGATTCTTATTATCAGGTTATGTATAATGACCCTAATAGGGTCTATTCAAACACTACAAACGCGAAATACGGACGACTTTCGTAAAAAAAAACATTAAGTATGGAGGGATTGGAGGTAATTATTATATAAAATTAATGTACTATTGTGAGTGGTGTATTGTTTTATTTCATTGCATATGTTTGAGAAAAGCACTATACATGCCTCGCCGTGAAAAGGCTTGCCGGCTTCGTATCACTATCCGGCCTCCCTACGGTCGGCCGTCTATACCTACTCACCCGGCAAGCCCTTCTTTCCCGGCGTCTGCAGTAATGTACTATTCCATTACTGGTATAAATTGTCATTCCTCAAACCTTAATGACTTTAAAATACAGGTAAAGTTAAACTGTAATAAACTATTTAGCGGTATAAATAGTCAAATACAACTACAACCGGTGATTCCTTATTTTTAACCGGCAGTCAGAATACCGGTAATGGTCCCAGCTTGGGAGGTAGGTTATTTGTACTGCTGTCTTCTATAACATGGTGGTATGTTATAGAAAACCGCAGTAAAAATAACGCTACTTATTCCGTAGGCGTGGACGAAGGCATTTTTATTTTTAGAAATTTGCCATTATACAAAATGTAGCCAACAGCAAATAGTATTTCGATGACTTCATTAAATATGATAGATAAAATGCAACGTGATCAAGATCACGTCACAGTTATAATGCCGAATTAAGCTCTTGTCCGTCAATGGTTCGAAGACTTTACTGTTAACCATTTATTTTTATATAACTATTTTAAAAAATTCTTCTCGCAATATACCTTCTCTTGCATTTTCCGTCAATGGAGGACGCGCAAAACTTTATTATAAATTATCACATAGCATCCGGCTATATGGTTCATTTAATGTATGCAATTTGTGAGACTATACGAGTATAATAAACCGGGGGATAGTACAAGATAGATAGTATAAGCAACCATCTAGATTCTAGAACTTAATCTCTAAAGTCTTTGACCGCCGCTCACAGCGTGTTATGAACAGATTCATTGATGAAAACTTCCACGATTTTCGCACATTATTTTTACTAAACGGGACTTGATCGCCACACCTCTTCATACACAACATTCTTGGTCGCGAGTTTACTGATTGCTCTCATATTCCCAACAGCCCCTACTTATTCATTACAATAACCGTATTACGAAATGAAAACTATAATTATCATGCGGAAGAATTATTTATAAGACGCAATTACCAGCTGTACAAAGTGTACAATAAACTTCCGCCCTCTCGGAGACGGGAGCGTTTTTCTCAATTAGAAGCAATTACAGTAAACAAGGAATCTTCGTCGAAGAACATAATGGCACGAGTAACGAATACAAGAAACCATTCCTAGAAAGTTACTGTTTATGCTAATAGGATTAATTGTTGCCCGTAAGCGGCACAAGCTTAGATACAAACACAGAGAGACTTCTCACATAAAACTGCTAGCATTAGCATTGTGACATTGAAGTTCTGATACAAGTACAGTCGACATCAAATCTACAATAATAATAATTGTAAGTATTGTTTTATATTTTACTTTTTATATAATTATTGTAAAAACCCAATCTAAGATTTTAAATGAATAAAGGAATAATAATATATTGTAATATTTTGTCATGTAATATTTTAAAGTATTATCAATAAATGAGTATGAGTATACATTAAATATTGATTTAAACTTTCACGATTCTCACACATAATTTTTACTTATCGGGACTTAATCGTGTATAATTAACTTATTTATTTACTTCTCTGAGGTTTCCCGACGTTTCGGATGTGTCACAACATCTTGGTCACGGGACTCACGGGACAACCAGGGAGTTGAACAATTTGTACACATTTATCGCCGTTTTACAAATGAAATCGGTGTACTATATACAGTGACTAATGAAATGAATATAACTAAGTACCTAAATACAGTTTATGTTTAAATAAGCGTCACGTGTCAACACATTTCGCAGCGTCTGTACCTGAAGTATTGCAAGTAGGCCTGGTACCTAATGCAGCGTTACCGGCAACAATGCGCGAGATCGCGACAAAAACATTGCGACCGGTGTCATTCACCCGGAGGAAATCACTGTTTACCTATCTGTGAGTATAATCGACGCGAGAATCGAATCAAAACTGCTAAATCGATGTTTTATCCGAGAGGTTTTGTTGTAATCTCTTCTCCCCGCGTCCGGGTGGAAAGCTGATTGCGCGTCTTCGTTAAGAGAAAATGCGGGCGCTAAGTGAAGATTAAATGGAAAATAAACAAATCAATTTTACGCTTCTCCCATTTTACACCGTATGCATTATAGGATTAAGGCCAATATTCCTTCAAAGTGTGGTTTCGATTCCTTTTATTTCTGTACTTCGAGTCGACTGAATGCGTTATGTGTGCAGGATGTTGTGCTGATTTAGTTTTCCGATTAGAATCCCTACTTAAAAACTTGTTAGCGCACTTACTCAGGACTTCCACAAGTTTAAAATATTTCTCACTAACTGTGACCCTCGTCATTTAGCCGCCAATTGAAAAACTTAACAACCAGTTAGATTAGATAGAATCCTAAGATTGCCGGTAGAAGTTTATTCACTTTTTAAACACTTTTATACAACCTTATAATTGAACGAACGAAGCGCGTAGCGTAATTGAACGCGTAGCGAACGAAGTTTTTCGTTTCAGCTTGGTCGTATGTATGTCCGGCTGTTCTCCCCTACAAGTATCTGAACCGATTCTCGTGAAATTTTATGATCTGATTCGATGAATAGGTATATAGATTTTTTGTCGATTCCGTTTTTAGAAACCTGTTTTTTATGGTAGGCTTGCGAACGCTACATCTCACAGATAAAGATGTTTAAATGTGTACATATTTATTTTATACCTCTATTACGAGTCCATGCTCAGTAGTAAAGTTACCTACTAGTTTTAATATTTAAGTCACTAAATAATTTACTTTGAAGACAAAGTTTTAACCGACTTTAAATCAGTACACAAATTGCTTCAGTGCACCCGTAAAATTTGAAGAGTTCTCTCAATTTCTCCAGGATCCCATCATCAGAACTGGATTTTGGTGACAACGGGACCAATCTGGAAGAATATGCTTTCAAACAAAGAAAGTTTTTTGCAAATCGGTTCATAATTTACCCGCACAAAAAATACAGTCGAATTGAGAACCTCCTCCTTTTTTTGAAGTCCATATACATATATACAAATGATTAAGTTACTATTAGCTTTGTCACTTTGTGACAATTTGTCAAAACGGAAATCCTACTTTTTCAGCGAAACTTTTGAACGAATTTGCTACCCTTGCTACTGTAGTGGTAAACAGGTGGTAAAATGTAAATGCCGGAATATAAAAGGTTAATCTAGGTGTTTATAACTCACCGCTTGGGCACGCTTATCCGCCGCTGCCGGAACAGGTGATCCATTGTTCGTCCCTCGCTCCCGCAAGGGAAATTACCGACTTTCACTTGATCTCCAACACGTCTATCCGACTCACTGACTCTAGGATACGTAACACTAGTATTGTCTAGGTTCTGAAAAAGGGAAATTTGATTACATTAACTCACTTGTAATATTTGGACATGAATAGGCGCCGCAAATATTAATTCACGTACTAAAAGGACTGACTAGGTTAGGTTTCACGCCTCTGAGCCTCTGTTTGGCTCTATGGTTGACTGGTAAAGAATGCCTTGAGGCATTAAGTCCGCTTTTTGTACTTATTTGTTTTGTGCAATAAAGTTTAAATAAATAAATAAAATCAACCAGTCTGATCAAATATGAATATGTTTTGATATGATTGACCAATATAAGGTTTCTAACGGATCTTTTTTTAAATACAATGTATGTGCCTAACTTTGTGTTGTATGTAACTCCTTTAAAATAAATAGTTACCTACTACACAATAATATATACAAACAATAACGACCGGTTAGCCTAGTGGGTAGTGACGCTGCCTACGAAGCTGAAGGTCCTGGGTTCGAATCCCGGTAAGCGCAAATATTTGTGTGATGAGCATGAATATTAGTTTTCACCTCAGCGGCTCGAACATGGCGGTTTTGCTGCTTGAAACCAGTGAGGAAAATGCAATTTTGCTGCGAGCGTGAAGAAAACTAACTTTTTAATTTTTCATATCGTAGGTTAGTCGCAGGTCATCTTTTCATACTGCGGGGTGTAATACAAACTTGGAACATTTAAACTTCATTATCTCTGTCACTTTCACTCCGTTACAAAAAAAGAGAGAGATAAAATATGTCGATTCGTCATTCGACTTCGAAACCTTCGTAGTAGGCCCCCAAAAAGCGGGAATGAAAAACTCGTTCCGAAACAAAATAAAATTCGACTCGTGTTAAACTCGTATAAAAGTATAAAACCTATATTAAATCTAATATAATTTTAATCATATAAGTATTTCATTATTCTTAAAATACAATGAAAAAATGCGATATTTATCGCGAACATTTATTATTATAAGTCTTTAGTTTTTTTATATGGTGAAATAAATATAAATTTATATACAGTTTCAGAACGCACTTTATATTGGTTCTTTAAAAAGTTAGCGCGATTGAACTTTATTACGTTTTCTTGGAGATAAAACATAACTTAAACAAACACTAAAAACTGTACTAAATATGAGTGAATCAAGTGATGAAGCCGATGTTTTAACTCCTCAAGAGTTGAGAGATACCGTCAAAGAGGGCTGAACTCTGTTTTCTAAGTAAGTTCATCTTGGACATTGGACGAGTATCAGCAAAATGCACAAAACGGAAACGGACTTAGTTTTTTCTTAATGTCATGTAAAGTTAATGTTATGGGAGAGAGTAATTGTAGTTAATGTTTGTTATTTCATATTATTTGTTGTTTGTTTTTAGGGTTCCGTACCTCGAAAGGAAAAAACGGAACCCTTATAGGATCACTTTGTTGTCCGTCCGTCTGTCAAGACTCTTTTTCTCAGGAATGCGTGGAGGTATCAAGCTAAAATGTATGTCAAATACTCAGGTCTACTGTCTCTTGGAGCTGTGAAAAAATCAAACTTCTAAGCCAACGCAATCAAAAGATACAGCCGTTTATGCCGCAGCGCAAATTTTCGAAACTTGCAAGGGAATCAGAACCTCCTTTCCGTGAATTCAGAATATTGAAAGTAAAGTAAGAAGCAACGTCTTAAGGAAATAAAGGAAAAATTGCGAAATCCGTAAATTTTTATTAACATCATAAAATAAAAATATTTTTAGTAATTTATATACCTACAGGTTTGTACGGAACCCTCGGTGCGCGAGTCCGACTCGCACTTGGCCGGTTTTTTGTACATAAAAATGATTTAATTGCTTCTATGTGGCGTTTTATTCCTTTGCGTTATATGTTCTCGCCGCTGAGGTGAAAAGTTGTATGTATCACACGAGAGCAAAGATATTTGCATCTCGTGTCTTTGAGTCCCTCGCTACGCTCAAGATTCTAATTTTGAATCACTCGCTACGCTCGTGATTCAACTATAGAATCTTTCGCTTGCTCGGGACTCAACATCAACACTCGCAGCAAAAATCTACTTTGCTCTCTTGTTGAACAAATAACTATTCTGAGTCATGGATGTTTTCTATGTATTTAAGTATTTGTCTATTATATATATCGTCGTCTAGTACCTATAACATAAGCCTTATTGAGCTTACTATGGGTCTAGTTCGATTTGCGTAAGATTGTCCCCTAATATTTATTTATTTATTATTTATTTATTTATTAATAAAACAACAACTTAACCTACAAAGACAAAAACTATAAATGAAAACTTAAAGATAAAAATTTGGCCTAAATCGCTGTCAGAGGGTAGTGTGCCATGTCAATACTGTGCGTTGACGCATAAATTAATAACAATTTTCATATCCCACATACTAAATAGATATATGTGTAGAAACTAAGGTGGTCGCCGAACGTAGCGCTAAGCTACCTTCGACAAATACTTATTTTAACGATAAGTACCTACTAGGTATGCTGTATGTGTAAGTATATCTCCCTCGTAAACTCAATTAGGAGTTAGATATTCCAGGAGGTCAAAGGTGAAACATTTAATTGATCATGGGAAATTCGATAATAATTGCTTACGTAAGATTTTTAAGCGCAGCACAGCGCTTAATAACGGCTTACACAAAAACATTAATCCAACAAATTTCATACTCGTTTAAACGAATGTTTTAATAGTATGCCGAGTGATATAATATCTAAGAATGTTTTAGAGAGATTACAATTTACAAGCGGAGAAAGTGAAGCCGCTCTGTTCTTGCCCGTACCGTACAAGGTTACAAAATCCAAAGGAAAGAAATGCAGGCGTTTTAGACTACCATAATACCTTATTCGTTTGAAACAACGCTGCAGCATCGTGTAACATTTAGGTGTCATTATGTAGTGAATCACGTTAATGAGTCTCGCTAATGCAAAGTGAATTCGCACATTCATGCCAATCGTATTAGGTACGTTCATGATCGGTAGAATAATGTGAAATATGGTTTGGAGTAATATAGACGCATGTGACGTTCGTCTTCTAAATATAGTCGAATAATGATTTGCTCTTTCTAAAGTGCGTAATTTTGTCTTTTTCTAAAAGCTAATAAGAGCAGATATATGCTTCCGTTTTTTTGATGCCACAATGAATGTATAGAAACTTGAGAACATTGGCATTTTATTTTAAGACACTGAGATCCAGACAAGGGTCGTTCTTCTTTTCGACCGACAATAGCCTGTCCTTCGTCTTATTACGGCATCTCATTTGAGTAATGATGTTTACGGTTTTATAATGTTCGAATGAACGTCCATATTATTTTATTAATTAGTGATATTTAATATTTCACTTTCTCTAACTATCATTTTTTTAAATGTTTTTTTTTTCGTACAATGCCGTGACAGAGTGGTAAACCAAAATGTCGTCCCCACTGAAAGAATCCACTTTGTCCCATGTTTTTTTTTAGAAACCAACTGTTATGAAAAAAAGGTAAAAACTTGGATGTATTTTATTACGCAAAATTAGTTCTGATTAGAAATGGACGAGATATTTAAATCTTTTGTTTAAAAAACGTCAGCATCGACCTTATGTCTAAGTAGTAATGTTTATGATGCTGACTGTACCTACAACATAGATATATAATGAAGGGTCACGAGAAAAAATAAAAATATTTGATTCTATATTATATTGGCAAACAGGCGCACGCCCTAACTGTAAGCGGTTGCCGTAGCCTATGGAGGGGACATTACCGACCCTATATAAATACCCTAACTTATGCCGAGTATATTCTTATGCAGGTATGTACGTAGGATATTTCCAAGCTTTCTATTTGAAATTCGAGCTGACTCATGCCATTTGTTTAGCTATAATGGCAAGCACACAATGTGTAAAAGTACATATTTATTCACGGCTACTGGCAAACTTTGTATGTGGGTTGGTAAGCGGATTACCCATGAGCGATCATGCACGTGACATCTCATTTTGTATCGTATCTATGTATCCTATAACCGAGTTCACGTGTGTTCATTCTGTGTAAAGATAAATGTATGTCGGACAAGTGAAGGTAAAGTTGTTTAATTTTTTGAGTCAAGTTGTTTGTAAATTCGACCAATCAAGAATGAAGTTTATTTTACACTTAGCATCTGCCTGGCTTTTCGCCTCCCATTTCACTCCCTTAGGGGATTAAATCCGGGAAAAAACTATCCTATGTCCTTTCTCGGGATTCAAACTATCTGCATTACCAAATTTTATCTCAATCAGTTCATCGGTTTAAGCGTGAAAAGATAACAGACCAACAGACAGAACGACAGGTAGATAGAAAGACAGACAGAGTTACTTTCGACTTGTAATATTGTAGTATGGATAGTATGGATTAATTCATACAATTTAATACCTACCTCCAATACTTGCCCTCACTTTGGTTGAGGGCAAGTATAATGAAGTCCCGGGTAATTTGATAAGGCAACTCGGGCTTATTTATTATCGCATTCACGCATTAAAACTGTGGCACTTACATAAAAAAACCGGTCAAGTACGAGTCTGACTCGTGCACCGAGGGTTCCGTACAAAATTTCATACAACATACCCGTCTTGCACCGCCCATAAATTTTGGAAAATTCTTAACAACGCATAGTATAGATAAGTCATGAGTACCCACAGCGCTATTTATCGGTGCATTTTGTTACTAATTTGCGCGACCAAGGAACTCGGTATGTAAGTATGTTGGTTTTTCAGCGATAATTCTTTATCAAGTGAATAATTTTTTTATTTGCTAGAAGTTACTGTCAGAATAATTTCATACGAATTTAAACGAAAAATAATAGACACAGAAGTATTAAATTACAAACTTATTTAACAAATGATTTATGAAGCATTAAAAAATACGCTAGTTAGAGGTCTTGTAATACGTTTCCGGTAATATTTAGTTAACATCTTCTTCTTCTTCTTCTAAAAAAGAAGAATTAGAAGAAGACACCTGTACCTACAGCCCACGCTAAGATATGTTTACACTTTGTACCCCATTCCTTTGTAAAAGACAAAATGTGTGCAAAACATGTGATTGACGCCACTCTTTTTAAGTTTTTTTTTTTAATACGTACTTACTTTATTTTTATAAATATTTGGACTATTTCGATAGGTACTTTATTAGGAAGTTACCTATCTAGGAGCCGTAAATAGTTTATTTAACTTTGGCATGATTGTTATTCAAAGTAGTAGGTACTTACATAGTTGGATATTTTATGGACGATTCCCTAATTTTTGTGAATATGTTCCTAAAAAATATTGTGAAACGAGCGACAATGGCAACAGATAAACCGTACGCAGTTTTCGCTCGCTGTTCGAAACATGTAAATAGTCTTTAAGTATATTGGATAAATAAAAGAAAAAAAAGATGTATGTAGAAAAAATAAGTACTTAAAAAAGTCAGTCAATCCTTTTAAGTACACAAAACAGAAAAATAACTAACCAAAAAACAATCCAACGGTAAAAACACAATATTTTTATCACGAAGAACACAGATCGATTCGATCGACTTTCTACCGCGTGCGTTCGTCGGCCGTGTGACGCGCGAGCGGGTCCGTCCGCGGAGCCATTCAAAGCAACACTGAATCTTCAGTTGTTGCCCTGTAGCCACAAGTGGCAAGTGGAGGGCGCGGAAAAACGACCAAAAGTTCGCGCTGAAACTGACGGGAGCATCTTTCACAACGCGACCCACTCTTGAATTGTTTGCTTTTTGAGATGCTGTGTGCAGTGGATTGTTGCATTGCATGTAACTAACGCCACTGAGCTTTCGTTTTTAACAAGCTATTATCAGTTTTCGTGACCTGTGTCGTCACATAATAAACATATTTCAGGTTCGGACAAAAAAGTTGGCGATTTTAATCCACATCAAATAATTTTCCTATAAAAGTTTTCTGCTTTATCACAAAATAAACCACACGTAGGAATTTTTAACCAACAACGGAACTTCATTTGTCGATTTGTATGTTTACTACCACCTAAGGATGGCCCTTTGTAAAATGTAATCTCATTTGATTGCTCGGCCGAAAAGCCAAAGACTTGGACCCAACTATTAACGCAGCGTTTAAACGATATCATGCAAGTAGTCAAATGGATACCTGCCTAGTTTATGCTCAGCATTTAAGTTATGATTATGCTCAAGAGTACACTCCACGCGAATGCGACTAACGTTGGCATCATTGATTATCTCTTTTTTTCACGTCTACGAGCCATGTGTCAATAAATGCAGAGGAACCTAGTCGTTCGCGTGTCGCAGTGTAGCGCGTAGCGCGTGCACGCGATTCCGGCGTATTGTTACTGCAACCGATCTATAAATAAAAACAATCGCGCAGGGTCATTTTATATACCTACATGCCTAGTATGTCTGCCTAATACCGACGACGCAAGTCTATAATCACTTGAATCAGAAAAAGTTCAACAATGCGAACCATCTTTACACAGTAATTTACAATTCAAGAAAATTCAAAAAATCTATTGTGCATCGATTATTATTACGACGATAATATGCCTATCCTTTGGGGAAATAGTAGTGACATTGATAAAATATTTGTTTTGCAAAAGAAGTGCATCAGAATTTTAGTTAATATAGACCAAATGGAGTCATGCAAACCCTACTTCATCAAACATCAAATACTAACCGTTACTTCCATGTATATATTTGAATGTTGTAAATTTGTTAGGAAACACTTCAATTTATATTCACCGATTGCAACAACTCAAATTAAAAGACACGAACGTAACCTTAACCAACTTGAACTGCCATTTTCGAAATTAAAACTCGTCACCAGTAGCCCTCATTATATGACTATTAAAATGTATAATCACCTTCCTAATGCTATAAAAAATCTAGAAAATCCAAAACAGTTCAACAAACAATTGAGATTGTTTTTAATAAGCAGATGTTTTTATAGTTTAGAGGAATATTTTAATGGTGGCAAATAAAAAATGTTGCTTTGTATAAATTTACTTATAAATGGTTTAGTGAGCCCTCTGATATTGCTGTGCCCTTGCAGGGTGTCACATGTATACCTACTTATTTATAAATCCATCCATGTCTGTAATGTGATATGCAATAAACGATTCTATTCTATTCTATCGTTAGTCATCATGTCATCAAACAAAAACTAACTCAGTGTCAGTTTTGTGACGACAATTAAGTAGGTATTCAGTTTGTATAAAAGTAAACTTCATAGCTTTTCATGCCAAAGAAAAATCGAAATCATGTGGTATCAACGTCAACGTTTATTATGACAAAAGTGATGAAAACAGCAAACATGCAAAATGCTTTGTCATTAACATTTATCCGCTATCTTTTATTTCTAATATCATGAATGCATGCTTGATATATGTTTTTACTTTAATTTGCATGGGTGATTACTGGAACTTAACAGTCTCAACGCGAATTAAATAAACGCTTGTGTTTGAGAGGCTCTGAATGATACCTAACCCTTCTGGTGGTAACAGTTCGAGGTTGTGCATCCGATAAAAAAATCCGCTCTTTGAGGTCGATCACTGGTTTCACGGATTTATTCGGGAAATGAATACTCTAATTAAAAGGTCAATCGTTTTATGAGAACGGTACCTAGTATACAAATCACATTATGACTCAGTAACTGTAATCGTAGATGCTGAGGTGCTCTAAGGTATAATATCTCATTAAAGTGGTTTGATAGGTAATCGGTGGTTAGGTGGACGGCTAATTTAGTTATTATTTGCTCGTTAAGGATTTGCCCACAGCGTGAATAGCATCTAGAATATGTTTGAGTTTAGAAGGCTCTGCCTGTGGCCGCCACGGCTAGTTAGGCAGAGGAACTAGAGATAGGTCATTAATTTGCCATTACAGCATGTCTATAAAATATAGACTTTGAAGTTCAACTGCCTCATAGTTAATTGAGTTTCAACAACACTCCAACCACTCGAAACAACAATACCATCACTAGCGCCTTTCTAGTAGGTAGATATCTAAAGATGAATGGATGCAGCGAAACCAACGTTTTGGATATCACACAACGGAAAAAATCCAGTTGTTATGATTCATAATTTGGCATTGGATAGGACAGGTACTCCACAGGTACAATTACGATATTTGCAGAGGATTTTATATGTATAGATCGGAAGAAAACTGTGCTTCTAAGAGGCTTTTGTGGTGCTGTGTCCTATACGAATGAACTCTACAAACTTTGTCAATTCACGCGCAGTTTGCGCCGCAGTACCTACTCTGAACCCATATAACCGTCAATGGCTGTAGTTCCGGTAGAATAAAGAATCTCACATACATACGTAAAAATATTTTCCCCTTTTCGTTGGGCAGTCGCGTAAAAAGAAAAGCCAACAGCAAGTGTAAAGGTGTAAAGCAGATTAATATATGCAATCTAAGAAAATACAGTTAACGAAATCTATATATATATATTACGCGAGGCCGATTTTTAAAGTTCCATACCCAAAGGGTAAAAATGGGACCCTGTTACTAAGACTTCCCTGTCCGTTCGTCCGTCTGTCTGTCTGTCCGTATGTGGCTGTATCTCATGTGATAGTTTGAAAGTTTCACAGATGGTGTATTTCTGTTGCCGCTATAACAAATACTAAAAAACACAATAATAGTAGATTGTATGACAAGGGGCTAAAATAAGCCATATTACCACCAGATGGATATTTTCCCAAGCGAAGTGAGGGAAAATATTTCGAGGGGTAATATGGCTTTTAGACCCGAGTTATACACTCTACTTTTCACTTCGACTGCGAGAAAATAGTAAAACAAAGATTATCCATCCACGATCAATAACAAATTTCACGGCGAAGAGATTGTTCAATTTAGCGGCATGTTTTTTTTTACTAACCTGCTATGACACATATACAAAATATTGACTCCATGAATAAACGCATCTACAGGCGCATCCAAACGGCCGCGCGGCGGACAGCGTACGGGCACAAGATAACAATCTCATAGCTTATGCCGCCATGCAGTCAACCACGCTTGAACGTTTGGACGCGCGGTCAGAGGCGATTTCTTTTTTTAATGATTTGGAATTAGGGACTAAAAAACACCTGATGTTTGATTGGTCGATTTTAATTAGCTGTATTCTGGTTGGTTGATAGCAAAGAGAAATGTTTTTTGAAAGAGTTGTGATTGGTGGATTTAACATGGTGAAGTGTTTTGATTGGTCAAATTAAATGTGTATAAATCATAAATACATATTTTCCCTAGGGGCTAAATGTACTACTTTAGCCCCGCTTATTATGCCTAAAATGACACACTTTTCGAGCATGAGAAGTGAAAAATAAATAAACAAGAATTGAGTTCAAACCTGTAGTAAGTTCTTCAGCCTAAGAAATCTATCTATCTTCTATATTATTATTATATCTATCTATATATATAATACGCGAGCCCGATTTTTGTACATGCCATCAGATCTACAGTTATGGTCCGATTTTGATAAATGATATGTCGTTCGATTCGTCTCATACTGGAGATTTGCAATAAGGTCTCCGATTTTTAATTTTTTATTGAAAAATTACTAAAATTTTAATTTAAAGAATCTACCGTGCGCTGACCACGTGACCTTGCCTGTGTGACGTCACGTGACGGACCTAACTCCTGTTTTGACTTGAGATGACAATGTAAAATAAATAAACAAGAATTGAACGCAAACCTGTAGTAAGTTCTTCAGCATAAGAAATTATAAATTTTGAGTCGGCCACATATGGATACAAAACCAAGAAAATAACAAAATTGAAAATAAATTATCTTTTTGCAATGTTTGTTTGCAAAATTGACAAACGTAACTATTGTGTCAACTGAAAGTCTGCATGTTGTCAAACGTCTGGATATTGTCACCTTTGAACAAAAAGGTTTGGTTTGCATTCTGAAATAAAACCTCAGTTCAAATAATATTTTTAGGGTTATGTAGGTATACTGTATGTAATATAAAAAAACCGGCCAAGTGCGTGTCGGACCACGCAAAACGAAGGGTTCCGTGCCTATTAAAAAGGTCGTATCGTCACAGAAATTTCACGGCACTTACGTCCTTTTCTTTGAGGAAGGCAGTTTTTCAGCAATATCTCGAAAACCTCTGAACCGATCTTGTTCAAAACAATTTTCGGTGAATGAAATTAATAAGCCCTATGTCCATGAATTTTTCCATATTTTTAAAATTCACCGTTCAAAAATTAGAGGGGGGGGGACAGAATTTTAGTGACTTTCGGGGCGATTATCTCCGACTCTATTCACTTAATCAAAATAAATGCTAAGAAACCTTATATTTATTTTGAAAGGCCTATCGATTGATGTGCCACACGGGGGGTCACAATGAAAAATTTTTTTTTGACTTTTTGTTTTATGTATGGAGTGCACCCCTAAAAAATTTTTTTTTTGTCATTTTAATTACAAAACTATGTAGCGGCCAACAAAATACACCTGTCCTCAAAATTTTATTCAAATACACCTTATAGTTTTCGAGTAAAATGCCTGTGACATACGGACAGACGGACAGACGGACAGACGGACAGACGGACAGACGGACAGACGGACAGACGGACATGACGAAACTATAAGGGTTCCGTTTTTGCCATTTTGGCTACGGAACCCTAAAAGAGTCTTTTTTATATTACATCATTGGTTCTGTAAGTACCTCGAAAGCATGAATCTATGATTACTCCGAAATACCACGACTGAGCGAGATGGTCGTATACAATTCTTAGTAAGTGTAATAGAGTGAGATATGTAATATACTGTCTTTATCATAGTTCCACTATTTTATTTGCCCCGATATCGGCTTAATATAATGCTAGCACTTAGTCACGCGTTGAGTGAGTAAAAAATCAAACTTTCATCTTGACATTCTTGACGCATTCAAAACTTACGTCTGTTTATGTCGCAAATTACTACACATTTTTACACTGGCAAGGGAATCAAAACCCTACATTACAAATTAAGTCTGGAATCTTTGAATGTTTACTATTAAGCTTACTTAGCACAATGCCGTAGGAGCTGATAGGCTTCCAATTTCCAGTAAAGAAGTAGAAAACGAAACTCGATTACTAAAATTGGCGACTTTGTTGACCTGACTTGAACACCATTCAAATTATTTCAGGTTCCAATAATTATATTTCGATTACAGGTATAATATAACCTGTAAAATATTATTTTAATCCATTAACGGTCTCCGATACAGTATTCTTTGATCTGTACTGATACTAAAAATAAAGAGGTGTAGGTAATGTCTGTGAAATGTAACGTACGTAGGGGGTAACCTCAGAAACTATACCCACCCTATTCTAAAAACCCTTTCTTGAGTAGGTTATATGTAGAATGGACCTACGGGATTATGTGCTATATTTTATTCCACTCCATCGCTCCACCTAGGTTCTTTATATACGCGGCGGAGCCGCGCGGGCAGCTAGTATATATTATTATATATATATTACGCGAGGGCGATTTTTGTACATGCCATCAGATCTACAGTTATGGTCCGATTTTGATAAATGATATGTCATTCGATTCGTATTATGCTGGAGATTTGCAATAAGGTCTTCGTTTTTTAATTTTTTATCGAAAAAGTACTAAAACTTTAATTTAAAGAAACTACTGTGCGCTGACCACGTGACTTTGGCTGCGTGATATCACGTGACATTACTCCTGTTTTGACTTGAGATGGCAATGTAAAATAAATAAACAAGAATTGAATTCAAACCTGTAGTACGTTCTTCAGCATAAGAAATTATAAATGTTGAGTCGGCCACATTTGGATACAACACTAAGAAAATTAAGAAAATAAACGATCTTTTACAATGTTTACAAAAACTGACAGACGTATTGTGTCAACTGTGGATTAAATTTTTTAGTGACATAGAGTTGTCAATATTATTTGCCATGTTTATATTTACTTCAAAAAGTTTATATACTAACTAATTTTCCCATATTCGAGATGTTGGGAGAAGAATGAGGATTAAACCCATTAATAGTCGTGGTCTATATAGACGGCTTTATTTACCTTACTTAGCACAATGCCGTAGACGCCGATAGCCTTCAAATTTGAAGTAAAGATATAGAAAACGAAACTCGATTAAGTACTAAAATTTCTTTGGATACCGGGGACTCCCATTGGCGACTTTATTGACCTGAATTGAAGACCATCCAAATTATTTCAGGTTCAGATAATTATATTTCGATTACAGGTAGTTACGAGTAGGTATAAATTGTAATTTGTCAAACCGATATGACTTAATACTGGAAAACATAAACCAGTATTAAACTATTTAGCGGTATAAATAGTCAAATGCAACTATAACCGGTAAAATATTATTTTAAACCATTAACGTCCCCGATAGAGTATTCTTTGATCTGTGCTGATACTAATAATAAACAGGTGTAATGTCTGTGAAATGTAAGTTTGTATTTTGGGGATAGTCCCAGAAACTATACCCATCCTATTCTAAAAATCCTTTCTTCAGTACCTATGTATGTAGAATGGACCTACGCGATTATGTGCTATATTTTATCCCGTCGCCCCGCCTAGGTTCTTTGTGTAGGTACGCGGCGGAGCCGCGCGGGCAGCTAGTTATACTTAAATGTTGAATCGGCCAAAGGTAAGTTACGATTATACAAGAGTACACTCCACGCGAATGCGACTAACGTTGTCATAGGTCATTATCTCTATTTTTCACGTCCACGAGCCATGTGTCAATAAATGGATACAACACTGAGAAAATTAACAAAACAGAAAATAAACGGTATTTTCAAAATGTTTACAAAATCTGACAGACGTATTGTGTCAACTGTGGATATTTTTTTTATTGGGCTCAATGTCAATATTAATATGCCATGTTTTTTTTACTTCATAAAAGTTTATAAACAAAATTATTTTCCCTCGAGATATTGGGAGAAGAATGTTAATTTCCCCCATAGACGTCTTTGTTAACCTAGTAAGACTGCTAACTTGCTAAGGTACTTAGCAAGTTAGCACAATACCGTAGGCGCCGATTGAAGTCCAATTTCCAGTAAAGATGTAGGTATAAAACGAAACTGGATTACTAAAATTTCTTCTCGGATGCCGGGGACTCCCATTGGCCAATACCATCCAAATCATTTCAGGTTCGGAGCCGTAGCATGGTTGGCCTTATCACGCGACAAGTGACAAGATACGAGCGTCGTCTCGTTCTATCGAACGGTGTCAGCCAGTGATGCACGCTCTATCCTATCACCTATTGCGTGACAAGGCCAACCATGCTATGGCTCCTGGCCCCGTAGCATGGTTGGCCTTGTGACGCGATAGGTGATAGCATAGAGCGTGCGTCACTGGCTGACACCGTTCGATAGAACGAGACGACGCTCGTATCTTGTCACTTGTCGCGTGATAAGGCCAACCATGCTACGGCTCCTGATAGTTATATTTCGATTAAATAACAGTAGGTATAAATTGTAATTTCTCAAGCCCATATGACTTTCAAATACCGGAAAATAAACCAGTATTAAACTATTTAGCGGTATAAATAGTCAAATGCAACTATAACCGGTAAAATAGTATGTTAACCACGATAAATTCTTTGATCTGTGCCGATAAGTACCTACTAATAATAAACAGGTGTAATGTAAGTTTGTTGGTTTGTATGTTGGGAGTAATCTCAGAAACTATACCCATCCTATTCTAAAAACCTTTTCTTCAGTAGGTTATTTGTATAATGGACCTACGGGATTATGTGCTATATTTATTTACAACCGTCATTTTATACACAGACCACTAATTTTACGCATTGCGGTATCTGGAAATGACGGCCATACTTAATACCAACAAATTGACATGTCGCACGTTATCGGAGCTATAGTATCGCGAAGCAGTGGACTCGATTCGCATTTTTGGAACATAGCGGAATACGATATTATTTTATGTCAACATATCGGCGCCTCTAAAATTAAACAGGTATTCCAGCCTCCTAATGAATGGACCGCTGAACTGGTTAAGTTGCCCTACTTTCAGGGTAATTCATTAGAATGGTTCAATAATTTGTAGTCATTTGTTTAGGTATTTGAACAGGTCGCATCGCAATCCGCGGTGCATCCTACTGAGCATACTTACTTACATGCGAAAATTTCAATCACGCTTAAACGGATTAACCGATTTGGATGAAATTTTGCACGAAGATAGTTTATAGCCTGGATTAAAATATAGGATAGTTTTTATACCGGGTCCACGCAGATGAAGTCACGGGCGGAAGCTAGCAAGAAATAAATTGATTTAGTAGCGCTTGGGCATGGACAACCGGTGAGTGCTCGCCCAACTAACATTTGGGTAATAGCTAAGGGTATTATTATAACCTTAACCTTTATAAGTGAGTTATAATGTTTTGGTGGACTCTAACCTACAAATTGATTAGGTTATTCAATATTTGACATCAAGATACTTCATTATTTATGTTACTCTTGCCATTATATGGATGCCACTTAATTTATCATGCCACTGGCCAAGAAACAAGAATAGAAAATGATAAAAACTTTAGATGTATATTTTAATGTTCATAAGTTTTATTAGAAATCTTTAATAAATCCTGGGCGCGTTAAAATTGAGATGGGAAACATGGTATACACTTACCGTAAAATCACAAGGGCAGACTAACCCTTATATCATAAGAATGATATAAGGGTTATTTTAACGCTAGTGTGCTAGTTGGGTCGTGCGCCGGCGCCGTGCGAGCCGCCTCCTCCGCCACTAATTAAGAACAAAGGGGCGACATGTTATTGCGAACAAGTCAGAACAATCTGACTCACCACTCAAAATCTGACAGGAAATCGACAAAAGCTCGATGTAACGTCCAGACGCCCGACATTCCGAGTAGGTATTTGGTGCAGGGGTATAGAGGAAAGCATAGTACCTATATATCGGTACATCTTCTTGTAAAGAAAGCCAAGAAATACATTGCACTTTTTTAGGGTTCCGGTACCTTAAAAGGAAAAAACGGAACCCTTTTAGGATCACTCGGTTGTCTGTCTGTCCGTCTGTCACAGCCGATTTGCTCCGAAACTACTGGACCGATTGAGTTGAAATTTGGTACACATACGTAAATTGGTGACCCAAAGATGGACGCGTAAAGTAAATTAATGAATTCTGAAAAAAAAAAAAGATTCGCAAACTGTCTTGTGTGACATATCAAATGAAAGAGGTTGTTGTTAGTATTTCAGATATATATATTTTATATTTTAGGAAAAACAGATTTGAAGTAATTTAGGAAAAAAGACGAATTTTGACCATCCCCCTCCCCTTATCTCCGAAACTACAGGGCTAAAAATTCTGAAAAAATATGGAAATTAGTTCCTTATACCTAAAGATTACAGGAAGAATTATAAGAAGTTTGAGTATTCAAAGTAACGGGAAAATTCTCAATATTTTACGGAACCCTCACCACGCGAGTTGAACTCGCACTCGTCCTCCGGTTTTTTTCTAATTTTCATGCCCAAGAAAACCTCCTGAAATCATGTAGTTAATCAACGTCTACGTTTATTATGACAAAACAGCAAACACGCAACATGCTTCATCACTAATGAACTAATCACTGTAGGGAAAATCAAGTAATATGCTGTTTCGATCGCGAAATACTGCGTTTAGGTTAGGCGTACTGCGTATACTTGTCATACATGCGTATAGTTGTCATACAATTTTGTTTCTATAAAAGCGTAAGGATTCTATTGGTAGCTTTAAATTTACTCTTGGACAATAAAAAAAATGCACATTTTTTCTAATGTTTCAGGGTCCATATCTTTTTTATGATTTTTATTATATTTTGTAATTTATACTTTATTACAATAATTTGATGGTTTACTATCCAATTACCAACACTACGTTATCAATTTTAACATGAGGTCACAACTAAGCCCATTCTGTGAAAGACGTGTCATGCTGAAGATGTTTTTGAAAGTGGCCGTCACGATACCTATACCCATTACATGACCAAGATTATTGTCAATGTGTGATTTCTCTTTCCTCTCCACGTGATAATTGCTAATAAAATGCAACAATTAGACGCAATTAAGACAGTAATCATAGTGCTATCCCTGCCCACATAACCCGCCCACCTTAATTACCTCAATTATATGTCTTCTTTCCTCCCACTCTGTCGTGCCCTAACTACTGGTAATTACGTTACAATATCACAAAACTTACAAAAATCTTCAAATAAATGAAATGAAATGAAATTTACCTATTTACTTGAGTAAAGGTTAGCAATGTGACTTCGGGGTCATAATCCGGAATGACCAAAAGCGAATAAGATGATCACACTGAAAAACTTTTCCCATGGACCAACCACGAAATCGCAAAAAAAAACCAGCTATTCCAAGCTCTTAATTGGCTCTTATTTTATTGCGATTTCGTGCTTGATTGTCCCATGGGAAAAGTTGTTCAGTATGATCATCTTATTCGCTTTTGGTCATTCCGGATCATGACCCCGAAGTCACCTAGGTACCTACTTTAATATTTTTGATAGATAAACTACAATTGATTTTGAATATTTTGCAGTTATTCGTGTTCTTGGCCAGCTTGAGAGAATAGTGGATAATAAATATCGTACCTACACGTACACAAATATTTCGCTTCATCAACTACAGGGTGGACCATAACTCTTTTTACATTTCAAACTAAAATAAAATGAAAACTAATTATATCAGATGAAAACCGTTTATTAATTATGAAAACACATGAATAGGGATTTTATTTTTTAAAAATTACGTCATCCATATGTGATCCTTCATTATTTTGGCATTGCCGTAACCTGGAGCGAAAATTTTCAGTGACGGCCTGACAAGTGTTCCGAGAAATGTGGACCAAAAGTCCGTTAAGTTTTGAATCGGTAGCTGCGTCGGGGAGCGGTGGCGCTGCTGCGGGCGAAATCGTTTGTCTTAACAATAATCCAGTCAGTAGGTATTTATGCTCTACAAAAGGTGGCGTAGAAAATGTTTTGAAACAATATTGTTTAGGTATGACAGGTTAATAAAAATCCAAGTTCTCGACCTTGAAGGACCCCGGCGTTAGCCGCCATCTTGAATTAAAGGTGCCAAAATTAGGTATATTTTAAATAACTTCTCAATTGTTTACTAAATCACAAAAGTGTCTATGAGAGGTATAAAGAAGACAAAATTGTTTACATTTTTTGCATACATGTTTATTCTGTAAGTCTTAAAGGTAAGTAGTTACAAGCGACGGAAATAATAATATTTACAAAAATCATGATAATATTTTAATTTTGTTTAAAAATTGTATAGCTATCATTTTTTAATTCTTTTTGATGGCCCGGGCTGGTTAATGGTGCCTTCTTCATTATCGTCGCTGAAATTTTCTGTTTCATTGTCTGTATTTTTAGTTTCCAACCATGAAATTTCGTCGTCATTATAATGCTTTTGACATGCGTTGTGCACAGTCACTGACGACAAAGTTTTCAAAAAGCGCACATGTTCGTGTTGTCCACGTTTTTCACTCGATTTAATAAGAGTCTGCACACCTCTCTCTTTTACAACAACTGAGTCACTTTCATGTACAATTTTATCACAAATAAAACATAAATTCACTTCGGTATCCGCCATACTCCGTCATAACACAGCGCAAAATATATATTTACCAAAATATATATTTATAGCCGTGTGGTAGAGGTGCGCGTGCGCAGCGTATGGCAACACCCCTACCAATATAGATATATACAACGTTATGTACACGTATTTATTTACAGCAAGCTATTTACAAATGTACTGGAATATATATACATATAATGCATTACATAATAAGATATTGAACACAATGGATTAGGTTTGAATCACAGCACTGACAGGAGTGTTATTTTCCGTTGCTACGCAACGGCGCGCTGTATCGCGCAAGCGCGGAGGCAGGCAGGATACCGTGGAGGCGGAAAGGCCGCCACATCGGTCGCTTGTAACTTTTTACCTATAAGACTTACAAAATAATCATGTACGCAAAAAATGTAGGCAATTTTGTCTTCTTTGAACCCTTCATAGACACTTTTGTGATTTAGTAAACAATTGAGAAGTGAATTAAAATATACCTCATTTTGGCACCTTTAATTCAAGATGGCGGCTAACGCCTGGGTCCTTCAAGGTCGAGAACTTGGATTTTTATTAACCTGCCATACCTAAACAATATTGTGTCAAAACATTTTCTACGCCACCTTTTGCAGAGCAAAGGCTTTTACAGTTCCCCACAGACTGGATTACAAACGATTTCGCCCGCAGCAGCGGAAGTTTCACCATTTAGCGTTAGAGATGGCACCACTTATTTTAAAATAATCTAAAAATGCAACAAGCAAGCTAAACGAATGCACTCATTTCAATGTTGATTGTTTCAAATGAAAGCAAATTAGGTATATACATTGTATATGGAATCACCAGCTCGTTGCAGACTCTACCTACCTACCGATTTTAGCATTCATTGTGTTGGCAGTTAGAAACAAATGCAGTTCCTTACTCTCACCACAGCACCGACATATAGTTATCCGCAGTCGGTTAGCTCTCATTTACCTATAAACGACAAGGACCGGAAAACCCCTTTTCAGGCGTAAGCCTATCGATTTGGTAACCCTATCAATTTGGTAACCTTAGGATAAGGTAACGTTACTGATAGGGTAACCCTATTGTTAATATGGTAAGCAAGCATATCGGATGTGGTAACCACAAGGTAACCGTTAACAAAATCCTATTGAGATAGGGTTTTGTTATGGTTACCACATCCAATATGCTTACCATAACAATAGGGTTACGTACCCTATCAGTTAGGTTACCTTATCATAAAGTTACCATTATGGATAGGATTTTAAAAACAACTTCTAAATAAGCCTATAGAAAACCCTGATTAGATTATTACCCCGGTTCCGGTCCCGGGAACGAAGCGACATTATTTCGTGCCCCACCCTTCTAAAAATAATAAACAAAAAGCGGCCAAGTGTGTGTCGGGCCACGCGCAGGGTAGGGTTCCGTAGTTGCCCGTCTGTCACAGAACAGAATGCGGACTTGAAAGGGGATTTTGGGGTTTTTATTATAGCTTACCCTCGTAAATAATCGTAAATATTAGATACTACATAATCTAATCGAACCGCAAATCGCAAACATGACTCGAACAAAAATTAGGGCTTTAAATCCCATTATCTCGCAAACGCATAACTAAGTTGAAAAATAGTTTTAGTAAACCAATAATATTTTTGAACAAGCTATCCAACGATACCCCCTATAGGTTTAACGAGAAATAAAAATCCATCACCAATTTACATGTAGGGGAGGTACCCTAAAAAATTTTCAGAATATTATTCTACTGTTTTGTCGGCGTGATTGGTTTATATACCCACGCCGAATTGCAGTTTTCTAGTTGTAAGGGTTACTGAGCTAAGCCGAAGACGGACAGACAGACAGACAGACAGACGGACATGGCGAAACTACAAGGGTTCCTTGTTGACTACGGAACCCTAAAAATGAATGTTCGGTACAATAGTAAATCTCTTGAAATCAACGAATAGCGATACAGAATGAAGAAAGGAAACCTGCCTGACGAGTTTTTTCACCTCGCCACTAGACCCTGTGTGTGAACAAGACCCAGAGATCAGGGCTGGCTTCGGGAGGAAAGGCCACCGGGGCGGCCGACCGAGGCGGCCACCCGGGGCGCTGAGGAGTACCTACAGGCTGCTTTTCTACGATGTGTAGGTACAGGGCGTTTTATGCCGTATGGTTTAGGTCGGCCCAGGCCGAATTCCGTTACAACTATATAGGCGTAATTTAAGGTCAGACTTATGGTTTATGATACTGGCTCGCCCAGGCCCAGGTGACTTGTTAATAAGCGTCGTAAATTGCTGTTAATCTTGTCGGCAGTTATTTTAGAAAGCCCATCTCATAAAAGGTACCGATTTACGAATTAAAGCGTGAAAGCTGACAAGGCTGAATTCGTCTTGTTTTAATGACTGACATGACATCTGGTGTCAGCAGGAATATTTAATTTAGGCACTAATTAAAAATCTTAAGGTCTCATGTGGTGGTGCCAGGCAAAGATAGGTAGGGCAGGCGATGTTACGATAATAATAGGTAGGTATCTACTATATGTTGTTTACATTTGTAGGTATTTGATGTTGTGCCTATGCATATAGATGGGAAATTTCATTATATATCGGCAAAGTGACAATTGGCGATTTCACAAGCTAATCACGTTATTAAAAGCAGCGCCAATGCGACCAAGTAATACTTAAAAATCTTAAAATTAAAAAAAAACAAAACCATCCAAGTGCGTGTCGGGACACGCACAACGAAGGATTTCGTGAGTGGCGCTGAATGGGTTAAAAGGTCGTATCGTCACAGAAATCTTACGGCACTTACGTCCTTTTCTATAGGGAAGGCAGTTTTTCAGCATTATCTCGGAAACCATTGAACCGATATTGTTCAAAATAATTTTCGGTGAAAGAATTTAATTTAATTAAATGTTTTAAAAAAATACACCAAAATTAGAGGGGGGGGGGGGACAATATTGTTGTGACTTTCGGGGGGATTATTAAACTATATATTGACTTAATCAAACAAAAAAAACCGAGAAACCTTATATTTATTTTGAAAAGAGGCGTATCGATTCACACGTGGTTTACAATAATTATAATTTTTTGACTTGCAGTTAGATGTGGCCCCCAAAAACTTTTTTTTTATTTCATTACAGAACTAAGTCAACTAAGTATGTAGCGAGCGGCTAACAAAGTAAGTACACCTATCCTCCAAATTTTATTCAAATACACCTTCCAACCCAGAGGGGTTGGAAGGTCAGATGGCAGTCGCTTTCGTAAAAGTAGTACCTATGTCAGAATTAGATGCCAAAGCGGACGGACCCCGGGCACATTTAGGGCACAACCCCGAATACGCTAGGAGAATGATGATGTAGTTACTCTAATCGATTTGTGTTAAGGTGGAAAATCAAATGGGTAAACATCTTACACACATCAACCGAAAAATATCTACCTGCACCCCTGTAGGTCCTCCACAATAAATAAATAAATAAATATTTGCGGACAATCAAAGTATTGAACCGAACACTAAGATCGACTATAGGTACATAAAGTTTATTTCAGGGTGAAGTATCCGTCTCTTTCTACCACATTCGTGAAAATACGAAAGAGATGGGTGCTTTATCTACACTGTACACTACAGGGCCAACTGAACATAACACTAAACTGAAACCACTTTTTCCTTAAATTGATTTATTACCTTGCAATTACATAATGCATACACTTTCCATTACGGCCTCTAAGATCGTCAAACACCTTAAATTCGCCTTAATTTTGCATAACCAAAATTAAAGGTAGGTCCTGTAGAGACTACAGTCGAGGAAATTGGATCACGTACATTTTTGCCCTTGTCAGTTGTCACAATGACAATATGGGTTCAACAGGTACACGTTTCAGTTTTCTGTGCCGTTCCTTGTAACAGGCCATATGTTTTTATAACGACAGTGACACAATTCAGGCGAAGCTATGGTGTTTGCCGGTAGTTGATTTAGGTTATAAATATAATACGTACTAATCATCGGTAGGTGTAGTCTAAACTTCCCAGATACATTAAATAAATCCGATAATTTAAGTCGAGGAGTCTTAAGGTCGACAGCGCGGTTGGGTCGACTCCAATATCGACAGTAATATAGTGAAATCTAAATAAACTTGTCGATATAATAAATTTCTACATTCAAATAAACACCTGTTTGAACTTTACTTCGACTTTACCTATTCTTATTACACTATAACTATATCTACGAACATAAATAATTACACCGGTGAAAATACTTTCATATTATATCTCACTTTTTCATGAAACAATCTTTGTATGGTAACTCTATATCCTGCAGACCACTCATGCAAAAAAGAAGTACCTACCTAGGGCGGCAGATCATGCACCCAGACGAGGTACAACATATCACTGCCAAAAGAATCTGAAATTTCCTGGAGGCAACGGGCCTTAACGGTGAACTCTAAACAAAAAAAGGGCTGCCACAATAGATCACTCGCTGGTCGAAGCGGCACATTAAAGACCCACAAATCACCAATAATAATAATAAACTGTTTAGAAACACGCCAGTCCATTTCACTATTTCCATCGAAGCTTGGTATGCCCTATGGGCCCGTCCCCGCGTCCGAGGTATGTGTAAGACATTTTCCCCTTTTTTTAACAAAAAAGAGTAAAATCTGTCATCTCAGTCTCGTTTTACAATCATTCGCAAAAAGGTTCGATGAAAAGTATTTTCAATTGCATTCAAGAAGTGTGTTAAAGTCTATTTTACTTTAATTAAACCTTCGGCGGTTCCTTATAAGTAAGTAGTGAAAGTTAAAGTCGTCGTATTTTGGCGTCAGTGCCCAATTTCATAGTAACATGATTTAATGTCATGACAGCCAATGCTGTCAAATCAAAGAATCCGCACATAAATGCAAATTAAAGCAAACGATCTGATATTTTCTTCCGGAATCAAACAATCAAAGTCAATCGAGAAAGAAATCCGTATGACGTATGACTATTATATTACTTATTTTATAATGAGTGGATATGGTATTTTACTGAAAGCAATGTTTAAGAGTCTAGAATACTTATGGTTGAAATTATTTGAAAAGGACGAAAACTTGCTAAAACACCAATTTCAATATGAACCTTGTTATTTAACATAAGCTCGATATTTGAATGTATCATTGCGTTTAATCTTTATCCTCAAATAATTCCAATTATCATATTATGAGTCTTGTGACATAAGCATGGCACGGAAACGTGGTCGCTTACTATGGGCCTCATAAGACGGCTCAAAGTTACCCAAAGGGCAATGGAGAGGGCTATGAGAGCTGAGGTGAGAATTGAGGTTATCCGCAGCATAACCAAGCTAACCCCATACAGCCCTCCGAATCGTTAAATTAAGTGGCAGTGGGCGGGACACATAGCACGTAGAACCGACGGCCGTTGGGGCGGAAAGGGTCTCGAGTGGCGACCACGTACCGGAAGGCGCGGCGTGTGTAGGCCCCCCACAAGGTGGACTGATGACCTGGTAAAGGTCGCGGGAATCCGCTGGATGCGGGTGGCGCAGGGCCGGCCACTTTGGCATTCTTTTGGGGGAGGCCTATGTCCAGCAGTGGACGTCTTTCGGCTGATGATGATGATGATAATGATGTCATATTATGAAAGCATATTACTCTCAATCCTCTGCAATGTGTTATGGGGCTTCTAGACGGGCTATACTTTTCCGGAAATGTGTGGCCGGCAACTATGGGCGTCTTGCTCTTACTTTGCTAGAACAAGACGCCCATAGTTGCCGGCCACACATTTCCGGAAAAGTATAGCCCCTCTAGAAGCCCCATTACACTTTCTACTAGAATAATGCATAACTAGAACATATCATGTAGGTACAAAGACCAGAAATTAGGCCAAAGAGCAGTAATGGGTCAGTAAAGGCAGTACTTTAACCTTTCCAGTCCAGTGTCCATGGTGCAATGCATATGCGCACATTCGCTACTTATCGGAAAACGCTTTTAACCCATTCCCGGCCCGAGACGACACATATGCGTCCCTACGCTGTAGTCGCTTTCCGCTACATACGAGCGTAGCGCGTAGCGATTCTGGGCACTGCATGTGTTAAGGGCTACGGCGTAGCACATCTGAGTTGTTTAGCTCAGCGTTGCGTCAACGTAAAGGTGCGTACGAATTGGAGCAGCCTTGGGTTGAGGCACGCACGGCTCGCCTATTTTGCTCTAATTCGTACGCGCTCACGCGCTGTGCACGAGCAACCCGCGAGCAGCGCGCGGCGAGCCGGCCAATGGCGGTCTTTTGACCGTGCTCAAAGGCGCCTCAGTGTGCGTGCCTCGCGTAACTTGGACGTGTATCTGAGTATGCCGCGGACAGAGCGACAAGATCGAACTTGTTTGTGCGCTAGGCGCGTACGAATTTGAGCAAGTGGCTGAGCCGTGCGTTTGTAATCGTTTGTTAGTAAATTTGAAACAATTATTGATACAAATACATGAAAAGCAAAAGGTGTTGTGGGTTCCGAAATCAATCAGCTGTCATCGTGTCGACGCCATTTTGAATGTCATTATTGCGCATGTTTACGTGGAACTATTTGGCGCGCGAGCAGCTCGCCGCGCGGGGCGAGCATGCCTCAGGCTGAGCCGCTCAAATTCGTACGCAGCTTTATACATATGAAGTCTCCTTGAGATCAACAAAAAGTTAGCTGGCACATCAGAAACTCCAAAAACTCGTTTACCAGTAGGTATGTTTTCTCCTATATTTATTTATTTATTTATTATGAAACAAACAGTCATACAAAGATTATTTGGGCTTTTGAGACCATTATTTTAAGGTAACAAGAGTAACAGTAGCTGTCGATACAGTCCCATTTGCCCTGTGTAAATCTACTATTTAGTTTAGTTATACTTGATACAACATGAAATCGAAAAAGTGAAGGAATCACACCGGAAGCAGATCTTCTAATTAGTTCGGAACCTCGCTTGCACCTTGCCGCGAGTCTTTTGAGCGCTCGGAGACGGTTCCACAGGAGCGGAGCTCTTCCCCCAACCAATGTACATGAATACCGTGGAATAGGAGTACATTATACCGAATTGCGGGCCCGAGTCCTGACGGAAGCGTTTGCCAGGGTTGGGAGGGTCGGGCGGCGGGCGCGGCGGGTGGTTGATGCCCAGCTCGCCGTTGCCGTAGCAGCCGGCGATGCGCGTCTGCGGGAACGACGCTCGGAAGTAGTCCTGCTCGACCTCGTGCTTCTGGTCGCGCCCGAGACAGGAAAGTTTGATCGCAATGCTGTGCTCGAACCTTGGCACTTGGCCTGCAAACTGTAACAATTGGTAAAATGTTTCAACAATTATGTCTAATACAAAAAATATGTTGTAATATCTTGGGGCCATCTTTAACTTTAGTTAGAGGACACTGGGGTAGCAGCTAGCACGTCTACACCTAGCGAGCACGCTGAGCGAGCGTTCGTCTGGTGTGGACCCACCCAATAGGTAATTTATTATAAATAACAGGCGCCATATTTAACACAGTCTTATTTAATAATTTTTCCCTGCTGCTGCATCATTGTACATATGTTTTTGAGAGTAATAAATAATCTACTTTGATATATTCTTACTGTACAACTCTTGTAAATTGCAAGTGTCGTTTATCTATAATTAATACGTTAGTGAGTGAGAAATTAGTTATTTCGGTATATTCGTTAAATTGTATAATTTGCATTTTTTTCTGATGAAAAAGTCATAAGAAAATGTTTTATTAAAGCATCAATAAGCATTCTAAAGACCTATTATTTCTACAAGACCATTCAAGCCTGGAAAGCTATTCCAGGACTGAAGTTTTGCAGGACTTGACCAAGAATTGTAATAAGTGGCGATCACAATAGATCAGCAATGGTCGCAGTGATACAATATAGCCACTACCAGAATAATAATAAATAAAAACATCAATATCATTCCTTACCTCAGTGATTGCACGGCTTATTCTCGACTTAGCCCAGTCAGAAGTGTCAATAATAAGAGAGTACACTTCAAAATTGTACCTATCAGCCTGCTCTTTATTATCTTCATTCTTTGGTACTGAAAATATCCCAATTGAGATAAGATTTTCTGTAATGAAGTCTTTGCCCTCATTGACTTTATCTACAATGTGATTTAGATCAGTCTGTTCGAACATTGTATCCTCTACTATGCAGCCTCCTAAAGCAAATGGTATGTCGGGTTGACTGAAACACAACATCAAAATACCAATATATAATTATATCAATATCAACATAAAATAAATGTCTATGCACCAATTAAAATAATCTAATATAAATTCATTCAAAATGTAAATGTTCAATTAATTTTCTTAAAGGATTACAAGTGACATAAATAAAGTAAAAAAATTAGATTCTATTTGAGTCTTTTCGTCAAGTAATTGAAGACAACATAGGCAATCTACTTCAAATTTTCTTGTAATAGCTCAATTATAATAAAGTAACTTCATCTGCTTGGACCCGGGATAAAAACTATCCCATATTTTAATCCAGAATATAAACTAGCTTCATGCAAAATTTCATCCAAATTGGTTGAGCCGTTTAAGGGTTATTGAGTAACAAACATATATAATATTAGTAGGATCAAGATTAAATGCTACTTACACTTCCTTCAGGTAATTCAAGAAGACAATATCTTGAACTGAGTGCAAAAGATATTTCTCTGTGACATAAACCACAACCCCCTTGAAGATTCTAGTTTGTGACAGCCTATCAATTTCTCTGTAGAAATCACGTTTCAAATCCCCTTTAGAGTTAATGTTTATAACATGGAATTCCACATCTGGTATCTTGGGAATGTAGATGCCTCCAATGAAGGGGTTGGATCGAACAAACATGTGGCGTGTGATGGCATGTTCATAGGTTATAGACTGCGGAAGTGGCATGTATGAAAGGTATTGGGCACGCACTGTCAACATGCACTCTTTCGGAGCACTCACATATCTGTGCACCAGATCCAACACTGCAAATATAAAATAGAACAAAGTATAGTTTCCAATGAGTTTGTAAAATAAAATACTTACAGTAAAATAATATTGTTTCACTTACAACAATGTTCCTTCTCACAAGGTGGCATACAAGGGATAGGACAAATAACTTTACATTTACAAGTTATATTAAATCCTGCTGTGTTTGCAAATGTGAGCACTACTAGGGGCTCTATAGCAAAGTTGGCAGACTTCTTATACTCTATCCCCACTCTCAAGGAACAGCAAGAATGCAAATCCATTACAAAGTCGGCAGGACTTAGCTGCTCCCGCTGCAATGTGTGCACCGCAGACAGCCAGGTGCTGCACACTAGCTTGGCTAGCATCTTCTCCTGCCAGCACAAGTTGCTAATAATCTCTTTAGCTATAATATAATTAGAAGTAACTTTTTCTGCCAGACTATTACAAGTTGTGACTTGGTCATCTCTGACCAATTCCCGTTTCTCTAGATAAGCTAAAATGTTTTCAGGTAGTGGTAATTTGTGACATTTTACAACCCCATGAGGATACGCTGCCTGAGGTGCCTCGCCTGCCTCGCCTCCGCCTTCGCTGCCAGTGTCTGCCATTGATGCTATAGTTCGGTTACAATCTCGTCATCGGCGCCGCGGTTCAGAGGGTCGCCTTTCAATATTGCTATTATGAAGCAATACAGATAAATGAAGAAAAATATCAAGTAATACCCGACATAGATCATCACATCGCGCAAGTGCTTCTTCAGTTGCCCACGATTGTGGATCTCAGCTGGATCGTAGGCTCCGAGATTACCTTGTGGTATAGTAAAATATTCGTAAGTTAACCATACAAACATAGGCAGATTTAGCAAGAACAGTACTGGCTGCCCGTGTAACAGTAACAACAAAGTCATAAACGAGTGCCCTATGTATTTCGGTAGCAGCCAATAGTTAAGTTTGTCACAACATTCTTGAGCGTTCAGGTAGTCACATTCTAAGTCAGATAGGGTAATAATAAAGTAGACTAGGAGAAATAATATCGCACCACTATCGATCAAGGTCAGAGAAAACAACAAAGTTTCTCCAAATATCATAACTTGTTTGGAAAAATACACTGGGACTATGACTATCTAGGAATTCAATGTTAAAAAATACTTAAATTACTTTAGCATAATGGGCCACAAACTGAAGGTATGAAACTGTCCCATCGATCTGACGGTAAAACACTCCGAAAATAAGTTGTAATACTATTACTATGCAGATATCACATCACAATATTATTATTTATTAGCCGACAATATTTTAGTATTTTCGCAAACTGCCATTTTCATTTTCACGGGTCAAAAAACAATCACAGAGGCGAGGCGGCCAATACACGCTGAGTAAAATACTGTCAAACCACCCATATCTGTCTCACACTCTATAACATGCGATAGAGTGAGACAGCTATAGGTGGATTGTCAGTAATACTCACCGTGTATTGGCCGCCAGAGAGTATTATATTCTCTTTGATCACAGATAAACACAAGTGACAAGACATGGACCTAAGATACTTAGGTCTTAGGTGACGGGAACACCATACTACTGTGTGGTTACTTCCTGTGGACTTAGTTTGTGTTTGGGCCATGTCCGATCCGACCTTATGAACGACTACCGTCGCTATGCTCTCTATTCGTCTCCCTCTTAGAGAGGTTTAATAAAATCTGGTATTCTAAGCAGCTCGGTCGCTCGGTGTGAGCGGACATGAGGGCCTACCGCGAAACGAAATTCGTTTTCGTTCGTGTATCTCCGTCTCTATCGCACTTGGTAGTTCGAGCGACAGAGACGGAGATACACGAACGAAAACGAATTTCTTTTCGCGGTAGGCCCTCTGAACCTCAAACCATCTTGACCGGTGTATTAGTTCATAAGGTTAAGGGCTAAATCACTGGTGCGGCCTGCGGTGGCGGTCAATAGTAAACTTGACAGTTATAATAGCCATCGCAAGCTTCTGGTCCTTCACAATCTATACCAAAAGAGAAAAGCGGGAACCATTGATACGAGAGACTACCGTCGTTATATATCATAGCTTGCCCATTTTTTTTCTGATATTTGATTCCCACATACATTTTATAATATTTATTTATAGGGCCAACACACACTTCGGCGATGTTTCCAAGCGAGAAGTTACTGCAATTAATAAAACAAGTATTTATTTGTGTCAAAACTTTTAATGTAACATTCTTTCCTTAAGCTAGTAAAGGCTTGATGAATATTTACACAAGGCTTCAATACAGGGCAAGGTATAAAACTTTAGATCCGACTCTATTAGTTATCACAACATATTTATTGATTATTTATTGGTTTTTCTATGTTTTATTATCTTATTTTTGACTTAGGTTTTAAGCCCAGTCACATTACCCTATATTTGGGACCTATAACCAATAAAATTGATATCTAAGTTATTGAACTACAATTCAATGGTAAGTACTTTTTTCGCAATTACAATAAAGAGGTATTGTTACTCGGTGTTCTTTTTTTCAATGATAAGTACAGCATCATCATCCTCCTGGCGTTCTCCCCGTAGTGCCCTAAACGAGCCGCCTGAATATAGAATATTTGCGAAAAAAGTAGAAGAGCAATAGATATTGTTAAATGTGATTTATATCGGTTTATGAAGCCAATGCACAATTCTTATTGTATAAATACTCGCAATACAGAGAGCTAGAGTACGCATGTTAAATTCAGCACGATTGATTTATCACTTCGGAATATAATCTAGTTAAACAAATATTAAAACTCTCCTAAAATAATTACAACAATAACAAATATGCTGATAATACATAAATACTATTTATCAAAACATTAATCTCACTTAGTATCGTTAAATACATTTAAACTAACTCTTAAGAGTGAGTATGAAAGCCATGAAACACACAAGCTTGTTAACGTGGAAGTTGATTACACAACAAACAAATGGAACATATACGTCCACTACGCGTTGACTCGAATAATTGGCTAAACAGTGTAGGTACATTTTAGATAATGAGCAAATAGATTTTTATAAATATTTATATCTAAAGGGTATTGTTAAAATTTACTTAGATAATGGAATATTACTTAAGTTTACAGTTTACTTAAAACCAAACAGCAACTAGATAATATTTGTACCTGCTGCAAGTGTAGCATTCAGTTGCTAATTGGTTTGACAGGCAAATAAACTTGATTCGGCGCCGTAGCTGTTGCTGTTTTAGTAGTTTAAATTTATAGAGCCACACACAAGTATATCCATGGGTTTGTATACGTAGTCTACAAATGGGTCTATATATATATCAATGTTAGCTTACATTCTATTAGCACCAAACCTTACATGACTGCACTTCAAAATTCAAATATTTTCAAGTATGGTCACATAATTGTATCCACCAGCTTTTATAAATTCGGACCATTTTCTATATTTATGACATTATTTATATCTTTATATGTGCAGAAAAAGCCCAGATTACATTATATGATTTGTTTATAATATAGTAATTATAAGCAGGTTATATGTATCACAAAGCGAAAGATGAATCTAAAATTATTTAAACAGATTGGCACAAGCGGGCAGTGACGCCACATTCGTTGTCGCTATAGGTATTTTGATAAAATATACATAAATGCAATTAATGGCAATTTACTTTCGTAAAACTATGTTTTCCTTACGCTCTTGTTCATGTTACACTAGGGTTAAGACAATTACCTAACTATATTGTTAATATAACACAAATAAATTAGTGAAGACTCGCACATCGCAAATAACACACCCGATCAAAACAAACGGTACACCTTCCAGAAGCGAAATAAATAATTATAAATAATGCAACCAAACAATTACACAATCAGGCATGGGATTTTGAAGAAACAATGTACAATATACCGCCTTCGCGGCTCTTTCAATCAAACAGCAACTTACTCATAATGGTTCACCTATCCTACACTTTAGACAATAATAAATTGGAATGATATATTTTCAAGAATGTAATGTTTACGTAAGAATCCTTCTAGTTAAAATAAAATGTTTAGGACAATACTAATTACACTCCCCAATAAGTAATAGCAATAGTAAGTAATTCGATTATGTGTAACTTAAAAAGGATCATATGCATTACCCGAAGATCTCAAGGAAGAAAGTGATGTTTAATAACGAGTGCCTCGGCCTGTTGCGTAATTGTTTGATGGCGCGGAGCCGGCTCCGCACTTTAACTAAATGATTCGTATCTAACTTTGTTCCCGAGCTGGTCCCACCCATGACGATGGCTTGTCAACGTGCAATTCTCAAACTCTCTCCAATTACCCCCTGTCTCAATTATACTTTTTTATATCATTTCTGCTCTTTATATTCGTGAACAGAGGCTTTTATACGAGAGCTCTGCGGGTTGCACTTCAACAAGACTGGAATGTCATACAATGAATTGGGAAATAGCTTTACATACGACAGAGACTGCATGCAGCATTTTTGTTAACTGACACAACATCAATGTAAATTTGTATTATAAATAAATATTAATTAATACGATGTGTACGTACTTA
Source organism: Epinotia nisella (assembly GCA_932294315.1). Classification (NCBI taxonomy): domain Eukaryota; kingdom Metazoa; phylum Arthropoda; class Insecta; order Lepidoptera; family Tortricidae; genus Epinotia; species Epinotia nisella. The sequence continues at coordinate 12,491,564 of OW028685.1, read as the reverse complement.
GCAGGTGTCTCAAAGTTCGACTGTTAGTGTCTCAACAGAAACGTCTTTCCTAATGATAAATTTCCCTTATGTTTTAAGTCATCGGGCGGAATGCAGAAATCCACAACTATGTTGAGTATTATTACATTATACTTTCAATATATACATAAGTAGAAAATGCCTATACACACTAGTAATAGTACATAGAATGGATTCAATACGCATGAGTGTCGGGCGCTGGGACGCGAGACGCTCCGATAACGACACAATGAATAATTAGACTACATTATCAACTAGCGGTACAAACGAGTCGCCTCAACTGTTAAGTACAAAACACCAAAGTCTATCATAAATCCTATCGATGCCAACACTATGTGTTCAAACATCACCGAACTCCGATTCGTCTAATCTAGTCAATACTAAGCGTAACTCATGATCCCGGAAGAGAGAGTTACTGGAGACCGACGCGCGTCGCCCTCGGCTGAGCGACGGTCTCATTCCGAAATACACTCCATACTGCCACAACACTCCCAACTACTGGAGATCCGTTTTAAACAACACCGAACGCACTCGGCTTTGATGTTTGAATTTAACTACCGAATAAGGCAAATTTGTTGTGATGGCGCTCGGGCCCATTGACAATGAGACGTGGAGCGCGGGCGGCACTGGCAGACTCGCGACGGCAGCGGGCTCGGGCGCGGCGTTAGTCAGGTGGCGTCGTACTCGATGCGGTCCCACGAGTAGTGCTTGCGCGCCGGCCGCGGCGCCGGCCGCGACAGCACCGCGCCCAGCAGCGGGTCCCGCTGCGGCACGTGCCCGCGCCCGAACAGGTTCGGGATCAGCTCCGTGTCCATGTAGTCGTACGCGTCCCCGTCCACCGTCATATTCGAGCCGAGATCGATCCCGAACTCCTTCAGGTCGAAGTCGCCGCGCTCCTGGATCGCGTCCTCCTGGAACGACGGCAGCGACAGGTCGTCCATGTCCTCGAAGCCGGTCCGCGTGTGGTCGAGGATGTCCCCGTTGGTGAGCGGCGTCATCGCCATGCGCTCGGGCGGGTCCTCGCCGATGTCCATCGCCGTCTGCGAGGTGTCGTCCGTGTGGTGGTCGCTCTCGACCGAGAGGAGTCCGAAGAAGTCGTCGTGGTCGCCCGACGTCGGGTCGGAGCTGAAGTCGGGATGGAAATCGCTATTCGAGAGCAGATCGACGCTGAGCTCGGGGTCGATGTCGGTAGCGGCCGAGTCTATATCGCAGCGGTTGCCGTTGACCGCGTGCAGGTCGGCGTGGTTCATGATCTCGTTCTGGATGTCGTCGAGCTCGCGCTGCAGCTCGTCCGCGGCGACCGCGTCCCGCGCGCGGCTGCCGCCGAGCACCTCGGCCGGCGAGAACGCGTCCGCGCCGTCCGCCATGAACTCCGTCTGTATCGGCCGGTTCTCCGCCGCGCCCACCACCGACGGAGGCAACTCGCCGTTCTCTACTAGGAGCTCGATGACGTCGTCCATGTCCTCGTTGCGATCGTGCAGGATCGGCGGGGGCGGCGGCGGCGGCGGCGGCGGCGGGGCGGCGCGCTCCGGCTCGTAGTGCGGCGACGGCAGGATCGCGATGGGGACCACCTTGACGCCGTTGAGGATGTAGTTGGCCGTCTTGGCGGTCGCGTCCACCTCGGCGGCGGCGGGCTGCGCCACGGTGAAGAGGCGCACGAGGCGGTCGGGCGTGGCGTCGGCGGTGGCGAGCACGTAGCGCGGCGGCGGCGCGGCGGGCGGCGGCGCCTGCGCGGGCGCGGGCGCCTGCTGCAGCGCGTCCAGCTGCGCGCGCAGCTGCGTCACGCACAGGTGGGCCTGCAGCAGGCGCCGACTCTGGTCGCTGGCGGCGGCGCCGGCCGCCTCGCGCCGCACCGCCTCCAGCTGCTGGCGCGACGCCTCCAGCTTGCGCTCGAGCTCCTCGATCTGCCGGCGCTGCGACTGGACGATGTCCTCCGCCGGCTCCGGCTCCGAGCGGGACTCGGGCGAGGCTACGGAGGCGATCGACGCGACGGACGCCGGCGAGCGCGGGGGCTCGTCCTTCTCCAGTAGGAACGGGCGCAGGCGGCTGATGAGCTGCGGCTTCGGGCCGGACACGCGTAAGTTGCGGCGCTTGCACTCGGCGCGCAGGTCCGACACTTTCATGTCCTCGTAGCGCGTCGGCACGTGCTGTAACGTGACGTGCAGCGGGCCGGGCGGCGGCGGCGGCGGGGGCGGCGCCGAGTAGGCGTCGGACGAGTCGGACGCGATGGAGGCGGAGGACGGCGCCGGCGACGCGGGCATGAGCTGCAGCAGCAGCTGCTGTTGCTGCAGGAGCAGCTCGTAGGGCGTCTCCGTGGAGTCCGGCGGGGACGGCGCCTTGTGCGCGTTCGGGGGCCCCTTGTACTCGTGGAACTTGAAGCGCGCTTTGGGCTGCTGCTGCTTGTGCTTGGTCTTCTTGCGGTTCTTGTCGGCCTTGCCGGGCGCGGGGTGCTGGACGGGCGCGGGCGAGGGCGCGGGGGAGAGCAGGCAGGGCGGGGAGGGCGAGGGGGAGAGCTCCTCGGGGGGCCCGCAGTAGAAGGAGGGGTGCTCGGGGCGGCCGGAGGCGCCCTCGCTGGTGGCGCGGAAGGCGAGCGTGCCGCTCTTGACGGCGGTCTCGATGTCCTCCTCGGTGTGGAGGATATTCTTCTTGATGAGCTCGAGGGGGCCGGGCCTGTGAGACAGCTGGTCGTTGAGCGCGTCCGCCAGCCGAGCCTTCTTGAGCATGCGCTGCTTCTCGGCGAGACTCGGGTCCACATGACTCTCCTGTAAGCGGATTACGATATTAATTATCTCGTCTTTCTTTATTTCTACCTTTCAAAAATGAGTATCTGCGGTCTTACGTCCCTTTTTTAACCCTTCGTATACCTGGGTTGTGTTAAGAGATCATTGGGTAATAATTAAACATAATTAGCAGTCACTAAACTCAATAAACAGCGCGTTCTTATGGATGAATTATAATTGTATCGTTATGCCGATGGTGCCTTATAGTCTACCGACGAAGTGGAACCTTTTGCCAGGGATTGACACAAATATATATGACTATTTCAAACACAAAACACTGACCTGTTCCAAAATATGTCTTCGTTCAAGTTCTTGACGATCCGGTCGTCGTTGAATTTTTGCTTTAAGCAGATCTCCAGTTTTCGCTCTCTCTAGTTGCTTCGACTGCTCAAAGTAAGCGGGTGGCGTCTTGAGGGCTGCAAATTGAACATAAAAAATGTTGCTGTATTATAAAGCTACGGAACAATTTATAACGTAATTACAGATAAGTAGGTGAATACATCACGTATTAGGTACGATGACAAAAGGTTAAAATAACCGAAAAAGCTTACCCCATAAAACAATTTCATAAATATTATCTTAATTTCACTTTTTTATGTTAACAAACCCAAGCTCGATTTGGTTCTTAAGTAAGTCTAGGAATAAAATCAAGTCCGTGTTATCATGTTGTTGACGTTCATAAGCTCATAACATGTAGGTACTAATTATATTTAATGAAGTTAAAAATTACTCACGAGGCATAATCCCTTGCGCCACCAATTGGTTGATGGGTCGCCTCATCATCAGTTTCACCTTCAACGCTGAAATTAAAGGACATAGATTAAAAATGTACCAGAAAATTGCGGTAGAAATTATTTATTGTGGCCTACTTTTTGTAAAGTTGTGTGTTAATCTCAAGTTTACTAAACACTGACGTGCACATTGATGTAGCGCTAACAGGGAACTCATTCTGGGAACAATTATTTCCTTAATGATATTTTTTAAATAACCTAACCAACGACTATTTTCCGCCTCAATTTTCCTATCAACATTAAGAACGAATATTTGATTGATGCCTGCGGGGTGGTGTCATTACGATTAGAATGTAGACAGTGGACGGTTACCTTTTGCATACAACTATTGTGTATTGATATGAATACATATGGATCATAGTTTGTGACGCCAGGTAGTTTGACGTAGGTAGGTAAGACGTGATCGATACGTCGCCCGATATATTACGATTACGATTCATCGATGAATTCCGTTCGGGTGTAGGCGAGTCCGTTGTTTGCGTGTATAGACAGGCGGAGCGACGGGCGGACAACGCTGGCGCGCCGCCAACGTAAACACTGCACAAGGAAACTAGTGTTATGCCGCGACCGTATTACAGACGAAACATTCACTACCACTGGGCCGAATATTGTGGGTTACTGGGCGTCGCCATAGCCAGAATCATCTCCACACGGGTTTACTTTGATCGTGTCAACAACATGTCTACGATAGGATGTGGAAAATATCTACATTTAGTGTTTGTCAGTAACCCTTTGGTTTACTGCGACGTATAACCGCATTTGCTTGGTCAGGACAACCTAACATGTATCAATAGGTAAGCACGTATTAAATTAATTAATTTTGGCACCATTATATGTATCATTTACTGCGTTCCATCCCTAAACCTTCTTATCCTGTAACTGACTTAGATTAATGACGATGCATTATTGCAGATTCATTCAACTGACTGTTAACAACTGACACTTGCTGTTAAAATATGTCGCAGGGTTCTCATAATCACAATCTTATAATCAAAGATTTCCACGTTTCTACGTTTTTGCATAGAGTATCTCGACAACAAATTCAACAAAATATTGCAATAAAATATTAATGTTAGACATCGCAAAACTTCGTTCTTTGATCGTCGCTTGAGAGATCAATGTTAAACTTCGGTCTGACAGCGATTTTATCTGCCGATCGTAAAAACGTTCATTTATTTTATGAAGACTATGGTACATGTTCTTGTTGTGTGTTGACAGGGGCTGGCGCTTGTTTCGCACGACGCAGACGGTCGGGCAACAACCGGATGTGTTGACACCGACGGCATTCTAATGCGGCCGTGGACAGCAGCCATCGATCGCAGATAACAACGTTATAGTGGACTTGAAGGTTTATCAAAATTCGCCATTAAGCTTAAGAAGATAGGGATGTAGGTGCGCAGGCCCTAAATGCAATAATTGCATGCCTAACGTGATGTGACGCCCATATTGCGCACATTATATTATAATATACAGCGCGGGTCGAGGAAAACCTTGCTTTATTAAGTTCGCTGACCGGATTTTGAAATATTGTTTAACAGGGAATATGCATCTTTATATTTTATTGCGAAACTCAAAATTATAATCCAGAGGAATATCAACTGTAGCATTAAAACTTTCTTACGATTTTTTTTTCTGATGTTATTGACATTTTGAAACTGCACGCGCCGGCACCCACCGATAACGCTCTATATTAAAGGGGCATAGACCATGACGTCACAATCCATATTCTCGGCGCGTTTACTATGGAGTTAGTCATTCTTTTGTAATTATCTCCTTAAAATTTGCGTTTAAATCTATACTTGTCATACAAAATATAATTTCTAATTCAATATTATGTCTTACTGTTACGTAATTTTATCGAAAAAAAAATAGTGATTTTAACGTGAGATAACAATAAAATAGTTTTTTTTTTAAATATATATTTCTGTTTTATGATATTTCTACGTATATCCGCATCGATTGAGTGCAATTCATTCAACATTGAAGTCCCATGCATATTCCCTATTGATGATATTATATGCCCATGTTGACACTGAGAAAATTAAAATTTGAATATCTCATTCGACAATCGTGGGTACGTCGATGGGTGATATTTGATGACCAGTAAAAGTTTTGCGACTGCGTCGCTACTGTAAGTACCTCAATGTTTGTAGTCGTACAAATAGTCCTCGTATGTAGCAGCTCTTACTACTTTGCACAGCGGGCGAAGTCGACATAACGATGGTCTGACAGATGGTATCGTAACGGGAATAATTTTTTTGTCCGATGCAACGGACGCCAAGGCGTTGACGAATAAATATTTATCAATATTTAATATCATTTCTATGGTAATTATACCATAGAAGCGAGTTCTAACTACACTGAACGATCAGAGCCGATGGAACGTAGCTGAACGGCGGTGCGGACCGACTGTGACATGCTTGATGTTAATAAGTATACTTGAGATTATTTGAGTTGGCCGAATTGCATCATACATTCAAAAATACAACCGAATTGAGAACCTCCTCCTTTTTTTTGAAGTCGGTTAAAAACCAACTCGACCGTCCAAGGCAGAAGATTATAATTCCAATGACAGTTTTATAAAAAGTCGGCCACATTCAATAATCTCAAGTTGAGATTCTCAACCATAATAAGATAGTTTTTCTACAAAGGATAAACTATGACGCATTGTTAGGAATATGTATGATATCCACAAGTTAGCATCGATTCTTTTCATAGGTTAGCACGGGTTGAATAAGTTATCTTGACTTCAGCAGATGCCAAAGGCTGTAAGCTCAGAGTGAAGTCAGACAGATCTCTGTTATAAAGTAGTCCAAAGCTAGAAACCGGTGTACTTACATTCCTTGTGCTTGCCCATGGCTGGCTGCAGCGGACTGTCGTCCACGACCACCTTCGGCGGCGACACGCGCGGCGGCGAGCTGGCCGGCTCGCCGCCGCCCGCCTGGCGGCCGGCCATCTCCTCCGCGCCCGAACTGGGGAATTACATGTATTTTGTTAACCAAAATCCTTTACAACAATATCACTATCATCATATCATAAAAGTATAAAGGTGAACACCTCGCAGCTGTGGTGCATATATGCACCACATATGCGAGGAAAAAGCGCCAATAATATGCGCTACGCGAGCGTGGCCAGCCTCGCCACCTCACACAGCTGTGGACACTCACACTTGTCAACACGGCACTGTGAACGGCGAAGACAATGGTTGCCTCAATAATAAGATTCGTGTTGCACTGGTACCGAGTTGGTAAGTGTGCGTTAGCCCAATAAGTCCACTGTAGGACATAATGTATATAGGCATTCTCTAAGATTCTTAATACTAATCGGCCTCTTATAGGCCGATCTCATCATCGGAATCCCTTAACACTTGCCAGATTCTTGGCTGACAGTGTTGGTGGCCTTACCCATGCATGCTACTCGTATAGCCGCATAATCCAATTTTTATCTTAAGTCTGTCTGATAATGATACCAGCTTATTACAAACAGTGCGGTACATGATTACGGTTTCTGGTTTAATTCTCAATAATCGGTAATAAAATCATTTATAAAAAGGGATACAAATGCTATATATTTTGTAATTTCTTTTTGGTTTTCGGTAATTATCGGTTGTATTGTAGCACATCAAAATTTAAGAGATGTAAAAAAACTGACAACACATGAAACATTTACTCCGTTGAATAAATCAACAGACCTTACGCAACCATTACAATAGAGCTGGGGTCGCATGCGGCTCTTTGAAGGGTCACTTGCGGCTCTTCGAGGACCCCTCATAAAGATAGGTTCAAGGAAATGTGAGATCGAACATTGTGTAAATGGCTCTTAACGGTTCTTAATTTTTTTTTTTACTGAAATTGGCTCTTTGGTTAGAAAGTTTGCCGACCCCTGCAATAGAGCATTGAAATTAATTAATTGTATCTAACTTACCTACTCAATATTATGCCGTGGGTAGGTACGAAAGAAAAAAACGGGTACATACGCAAATTTGATGTAATTGATTCCGATTAGGAACGACGCATAAAGAATACGAACGTTTGGTTTTTCCGATCACTAGTTCCTGTGAATCATATACCAATAAATAACTCGATATGTAATCCCTAAGCGGCCGAGATGTCTTATTTATTTGCAGCGTGGACGCTAATGATACGAGTTGGATAATTGTGTTATGATATGGCTTGTGGCACTGATGGCATCGATCGATTGGTGTGGTAACACCCTAATATGGTCACCAGGATTGTTAAGAGTCTAACACAGCGGGTAACAGTAAGTTCACTGGGTTCTCAGAAAAAATATTTTCAGTTAAAGTGTGTCTTCGTTTGTAGTGCCCAACCAGTTTGCCATATCAGATTGGCTTTTTTTTTTTTTTTAGAACCTGACTGTTGCTATAATAGGACGGACCCAATATAGCTGTCAAACTGCATGGTTGGAGAGTATCCTGGGGAAAATCCAGGGGGAACTCTCCGGCATGACCACGCGGGGGATATCCTCAGATTGGCTACATGAGGTTGTATTAATGTATGCACCTGAATGTGTCCTCGGAGGGCGATGTGGCCGGCGTGTCCGGCGAGGTGGGGGTGGAAGGCGAGGCGGGCGAGGCAGCGCGGCTGTGGGTGGGTCTGTGCTGAGGCTTGAACCACTCGGGATAGATGGCGCTCAGCGTCTCCACGAGATCGTGGTCCAGCGTGACGCGCCAGGACGCGCGCTCCTCCGGGCCCGAGGAGCCGCCGCCTCCGCCGCACGACGATCGGCTCTCTAAACAGAATACACTGCCTATTAAGTATTAACATCACTTTTATTCACCTTAAGGGCGGGCTGCACTAACTTACGATTACAGACCGATCAACGTGAACAGCTGGCATTCTATAGAAACTTGGCAAATTTTCCATACATTCAGATTTTAACGAACAGCCTTAGTCACCATCACACATATAGTACGCGATAAGACAGGAGTGCGAACTAGAGGAATGCGAATGCTCCCCCGACGTGCGGACAGAGGAGCACAAGTACGAGTAGCACAACCGCATCCCACCTCATACGTCCCCGCACTCCTGCCTTGTCGAGTAGATAGATACCTAACAGTTATGCCAAGAAAGTGGTCTAACACTTTTCGACTTTATTATTTGTATATATTTAAGATCAAAAGTCGTAGACCACTGTCGAGGTTAAACCCTATTTGGGTACGCTCATTTGGGGAAACTCACCGAATGCCAACAGAGTGCTGCTTATGCAGAAACGTGCCGTACGAGCGATGATTGGGACAAAATCGAGGACTTTGAGCGACTACGAGCGACTGTCCGCTGATCTTAGACTGGAACCATCTTACGAAGCATTTAGACGCCTTTTATTGGAAAATATACATTATTACCCAGTTAAAGAGTATCAGTGAATCTTGATTTGTGATGTTAAACTATTGTTATTATTATTTAAACTTGTATTGATATGATTTGACATTAAATTATTATTATAATTAATTGTGTCACGTATTTTCAAAATAATATTCTAAATTGAATGACGATATGTAGTGGTTAATATATTTGTTTAGTTTTGTGATTTTGTTTTATTTTTTTATGTCCTCGTTAATGTGTACTTTTACATTTGTTGACATCGTCCTATTATCGTATCTTTATTTTTCATTATTATTGACGATTGTGATAAAAATTCTTATTTTTTCGACATGTATGCAAATTTGTAATGCAATTAAGGCGTTACAGCGATTGGTTGTTGTAAACCACCTGCAATCGTAAGTCACGTGCGTTTAATACAAATGTTGGAAAATTCACCACTAGAATAGAAATAAGATAATAAATTTGACGTTTAGTAAATTTAATCTAATCACGAGTAGAAGCGGATTCATGCTAAATTAAACATCAACACAGAGAAGTCTGGGACTTTGTTATACATTCGAAGGAAATGAAATATTTCGTAATTAAAGAAAGACGCGTCACACTTGTTATGAATCAGAATCAGCAGTTGTGTAGTTTACTGCAAGCGAGAGGAAATTTTTTCCCGAGAAAAAATAAATATTTGGAAAATACTAAACACTCTCACAACTGAAACGTGTATGGTAGGGTAGGGACATCGGAAGTGCGTACGGTCCAATACAGTGGGTGCGGTAGGGCGAGGTAGCCTCATGGCCACATTCGCGACCAATGACTTTTGATCTATTTATTATTTCCGGAACTATTCATGCGCGCATACATACAGCTCCTAACAAAAAAGAGAATCATGATACGATTGTGGTTTATTTTATATTATCCACAAAAACTAAGGACACGATTAAAGTCTGTTCACGTCGTAGCAGTTATTTTCGAATAGGTGTCTCGCTAATGACGTAACAATGAAAGAAATACAACAAGGCTCAATGGCTTACGTGACATACAAAACGTTCTTCCAATATGGAAAACTGTAACATCATCCATCAGTTTCTTATAGAGCAGACAGTTTTAAATATACAGGGTGTTTGGTCCATCGTTTGCCAAATTAAAACGGCAGGTAGGTTGGGTCATTTGCTATCTCTTCCGGCCCCATAAGAAATTTAGTGCCCTCGGATTTTTATTTGTTTTTTAAATTAATTTTGGGAAAATCTAAGCGCTTACGCGTTTCAACTTGATTTAAAAATAAAAAGTTTTTTTAAGATTGTAATGTGCAAGGTTGTTACGGCTCTATCAAAGTTATTATATAAAATTATTTGCAAGTAACGTCTACTAACTTTTATATTGACCCTCCAAATTTTTTCAAGATGCAAGAATTTCGTCTTGTCGTTGTTGATTTGTTACGCAAGACGAAAACTAAAAAAGATGATGTTCTAAAAATTCTACTAAGTCTATCCTCTTTCTAATGATGTGCAATACCTAATGCCAAAAAACTTGTAAGAAACTTTATTAATTTGCCAATTTTGTGCCAAGTTCTTGCATCTTGAAATTTTTTTGTGCAAGATTGTAAGGAACTTTATTAATTTGAAAATTTTGTGCGAAATTCTTGCATCTTGAAATTTTTTTGTGCAAGTCCGTCTATCGAAATATATGTTTCATGCAGCATAAACGGCCGCATCTCTTTTTTACTTTAACTTAGAAGTTAGATTTTTTTTCACAGCTCTAAAGGACTGTAGGCCTGAGTATATTATATCCCACCAAAAACATAAATGTAAAAAAGGAGAGCCAAGTTCAATACAAAAATTATGCTTGGCTGTGGGCTTCGCCGCAAAAAGAATGGAGATCTAAATGAGTGCCAAGTTATGCAAAATCCAAATATGTATTTATAGGAACAAGATAACATTATGAACAAGTATTAAACTCTATTTCTTTGCTTTATTGGATACCTATAACAATTGCTGTTATTTAAAAATATGAGATCTTAAAGTAGGTTTGATTTGACTTGACCAGTTTTCATTGCATCAGTCATTTTATAAAGTTATTCAACATATATACACGATGATTTTTAATCCGTGAACAGGAGTGGGAAATTATTAAAATTTTAATATATTTTAATTGTGATAAAAACTGGCCAAATCAAATCTAACCTACTTTAAGATCTCACATTTTTAAATAACAGCAATTGTTATTACAAGTTATTTGTATGGGGACACCACTTATTTTTTGACTTAACTTTATTTTTATATTTCTGTTACATAGCAAATATAATAATACATATATTGGGATAGTTTCAAATATCTGCTTGTAACGGTTCCAACGCTACAATTTAAAAAAAAATTTATGGGGACCCCCCTATTTTTTACTTTTTTTTTATTTTTAGATTTTTTCCTACGCTTACACATAATTACCGACCTGGATTCCAAATTTCATCCTTCTAGGTCATCTGGAAGTAGGTTAGGTTTAGGTACTATATGTCAGTCAATACTAAAATTTAAGACTTTTTGACCTTCATATCTTTATAACCGTTTGAGCTAGCTTCATGAAATTTGGGCTTCTAGATGTCCATATGGATATAATTAAACACACGTAGTTTTATGTGTTTACGTTAAAGAGGTTTTGAGTTATAGAAGGGTCAAAAGTGGCACCAAGTGGTTCGTGTAATATTACACTCGGCGCTGCTATTACACATGGTTTTAATTACAACACGTTCCCAAGATAAAGGGTCTTGACATACAGACAGACAGACAACAAAGTGATTCTATAAGGGTTCCGTTTTCAGGGTTCCGATACCTCAAAAGGAAAAAACGGAACCCTTATAGGATCACTCGGTTGTCTGTCTGTCCGTCTGTCACAGCCGATTTGCTTCGAAACTACTGAACCGATTGAGTTGAAATTTGGTACACATATGTAAATTGGTGACCCAAGATGGACGCGTAAAGTAAATTAATGAATTCTGAACAAGGGGGCACTTTTGAGGGGTAAACTGGAAAATTAAAAAAAAAGTTTCGCGAACTGTATTGTGTGACATATCAAATGAAAGAGGTTGTTGTAAGCATCTCAAATTTTTTTTTTATAACTTTAGCAAAAATAGATTTGAAGTAATTTAGGAAAAAAGACGAAAATTGACCATCCCCCCCCCCCCCCCTTATCTCCGAAACTACTAGGATTAAAAATCTGAAAAAAATATGGAAAATAGTTCCTTGCCTAAACATTACAGGAAAACCTATAAGAAGTTTGAGTATTTAAAAATACTTATAAAATTTAGATTATATACGGAACCCTCACCACAAGAGTTGAACTCGCACTTGTCTGGTTTTTTCCTTTTGACTTACGGAACCCTAAGTCATAACAATACAAACATTGTTTACTGGATTTTGTGGTTGTAATATTGGTTATGGGCCCAGCACGCACGCTTCCAAAAACTAAAAAAAATCCTTGGGCACAATATTTTTGGAGGAAGGCCTCGGCCGTAAGAGATAGTAAATGACCCAACCTACCTGCCGTTTTAATTTGGCAAACGATGGACCAAACACCATGTAGATCTAAAAGCCGGGAAAATATGGCAGTATTACGCAATGTTTAAAACTCGCAATAAAGCTGGAAATACGATGCGGAATAAATAAAACATCTGTCGGCATGCGTGATGTATAAAAGTAAAAGTTACGTAAACAGGTGCAGACTTCAAAAATGTTACATGAAATATTTGCCTTGCTTGTTTGATGGATATTCCTGCGTAGCTGAGGACTTTATTCAACTCTGCTTGTAGGCTTGCAGGCTAGCTAAACGACAGGTGGTCAAACTTTAAACATTTTTTTCTTATCAATTCTATAGATATTTATTTTATATGTAGAATGATAATTGATAACATCAAAAAAATTAGAATGATTGGAAATATCGGATCGGAATAAATTCTATGCTTGCCGAGATTCATATCGATAAATAAACTCGTATCCAAGTTTGAACCTCATAATTAACAAATTGTGTTGGTTCCCTTTCCCTAGTAACATCGAATAGTGCACAGATATAAAATATGCACTAGAAGTAAATCCTAAACCTTCAATTACCTAGCTAATATGATGTAAATGCCCGTTTTATAGCTGTGTATATCATAATATCGTGTTGTAAACAAACCTGCGCACGTGCGTGGGGCTGACTCATTACAAACTTTGAAACGAATTATGGTGGCGGGCATACGCACATAACATAACATTGCCGATTTAGTGAAAAGTGCCTATAGCGAATAACATTCGTGACTAGTTGTGAACTTGACGACAACGCTGAAAATCATATATACAAACTGCTTTTTCAAAACATGTTTATTTAAATCCTCAACTAGGTTATTAAGAGTAGCATGAAAATTCATTGTCATGTTTTCAAAAATAAAAGTACTGGCTTAGTTTGCGTGCACCACCTATTTTTATCACTGCTACTGTGTCAACAATGTAATGATTTGTGTCATTTCTACGCTACCTACGCGATTCGTTTTATTATATGTTTGAGTTATATAAAGATATATTAGCATCAATCAGGTACATGACTAGATTTTAATAAATCAAAAAAAAGCTTGATATATCTTTTTTGACATGAGTCATGCATGACTATCGCATCTTTTGTGACCAAATGTCTTTCAATAAATTAGGCCACTACTAATGTCCAATAAAATGTCCCGAGACGAACAACATAGGTACGAGTACAACACAAAATCATAACTCAAAGCATGACTTTAGCATTAGCTAACCTTATATTTAGTTTATAATGTAGATCAAGGCTTACATTTCGTGTGAAGTCGCAGCAGTTACACATAAGTAGCGGAGAATTACTGAGAGGATAAAATAAAGTCGGTAACTTGGTCGCATTCGCCGCACGTCAATCAACGTGTCAGCACTGTCGGCGTCGACGACGCAAGCGCCGCTATTAGTTTCTTAACGATTTCTTTAGTTTCACCACAATCCATGCTAATGTAAGTTGGATCTTGTGTTGCACTAAAACAATCGAATCCACGACACTTTTCGATTAAAAGGAGAATTATCCAGACTGAAATGGATGGCTCGGAATAAGGTAAGCATAATTGTCTCCCTCGATAATTACACGTTCCTTTTTACACGTTAATTATCTGCCCGTGACTTTTACTGCCCCCATTAACTTGATCTGTTTATCGCATCATTTATTATGACGGCTGATGTAAGAGGCTCGAAGGTCCGCGTGACGGAGGCTGCGAGGCTGACGTCACTTAGTTTGTGCACACGGTACTACCGGCTCCGGCGTGGGCGCAGGCACCTGCTCAACCCACGTTCGGTTTGATCCTGGACAGTCATGATCTTACTCAATGATTGTATGATAACAACCAGTTGTACCATAATGTTGACTTGCGGAAATTCTCCGTGATAATACCGAGATGCCTGCCTACAGTCGTAAATTTTCACGGAGCATAAATATAACAAAATTGCTTCGTTGGCGAATGCATACGACACGCGATGACGTGAGCCTAGACAGCGGTACAAAATAAGTTTGAGTAGTCGAACAACAAGTGAAATAAAAGATTTTTCAAAAACCCAACTGGTTGTTTCGTATTTACTCTCACGATTATGAGGAATCCACATGTCAACATCCATCAAGCCGTTTGGACTATAGCCCGTGAAACAGAATTTTCTTGCCCGCATGCATACACACATGCACTCGAAAAACATAACCCTCTTTCTGCAGGCAGTCAGGTAAAAATAGGACAAATCAGGTCTTCACAAGCTTCCTAGAATTTAGGTCGTGCCCAGTTGTGCCAATGTATCAGATGCCCATTTCATTAAGGCGTCTATTCCAAGACAAACGGTATTTATCTATATACTAAGCTAAATATGATTTGTGGGACAAATCTCGGAAACAGTCGGCGACAGAGTAGTGGTGACCCCGATTTGTCGCCACGCCTGCTGTAGCGAGGGGCGCACGCGCTCTCGATGTAACGTTCTAGACTGCTCGCCTTCTGACTAGACTACTCGTGTCAAAACAATGCCTACGTACCTATGTGTACGATACGATACTCTGTTCATCGTGATAGTGATACGATTGAAAATTGTGTATTCTATGCGCAAAACAAAACGGTAGCAGATTCCGGGCTCAACATTTGAGAGATTGGACGACAACACACGAACTGATGACGGAAGCCGATATAATAGTACATTACTGCAGACGCCGGGAAAGAAGGGCTTGCCGGGTGAGTAGGTATAGACGGCCGACCGTAGGGAGGCCGGATAGTGATACGAAGCCGGCAAGCCCTTTTCACGGCCAGGCATGTACAGTGCTTTTCTCAAACATATGCAATGAAATAAAACAATACACCACCCAAAATAGTACATTAATTTTCCCTCCAATCCTCCATACTTATTGTTTTTTTTTACGAAAGGCGTCCGTATTTCGCGTGTGTAGAGTTCGAATAGACCCTATTAGGGCCATTATACATAACCTTCTATAATGAATAAAATAAAGAGGATTTTAAATATTGTCTATTAATTTCTAAAATGAATAAAATAAAGAGGATTTTAAATATTGTCTATGGTCTCTGGTGACTTACGTACATAGATAATATTTTAAATTTATTCATCAAGACATTGAATCATACAGGTTTGTATTCTTAATAAAGGTTCGTGTGTAATAGGCATTAACGCGGATATTTTTGGTCCGATAACCATTCTGCCACTAGAAAAAATAAAAAATAATAATTCAGCTGTTTAGCCTGTAGATGAACACAGACGCCATGTTAACATTAAAATTAAAAAAAAATTACTTCCCGGCCTAGGCCTTCAATTTTGTATGAAATTGCTTACCAGTTCTCTCGAGTAGTTCCGCCCGAAACGTGATATTTTGAAGCCTGTTATAACGCACGTAAGGACGACATTTCATTGCATGTTTGAGAAAACTAAGTATAAAACTCCCTTGTCTGGGCCCTAGCGAGGTTATCGGATTAGGACGAGCGCGCGTCACTGACTCATTGTTTGACTGACATTGAACTGAAACACATTTCAGCAAAAATCAACAATCTCTGTTATGTTTACATTCAAATGGACCATAAAACGATGTTTGATTAATCGCAAACTTTAAATGGTGGCATCATCTTTCGAAAACGAATGAATTTTAAGAGCGGTTAAATAAATAATTACACTTATAATGTGATATTTAAACAAGATCAGGTTTATTGAAATCTGAAAAAAGTGGATTGCAAACAACGCCGGCTTTCGGATGCAACTAGGCGCCTACGCGTATCAAAAGATTGGTCCTTTCGGTAATAACTGGACAGATTCTATTTGCATTGAACAGAATTACGTAAACAAACAAAGTAAGTACCCAATTATAATGAGAACTGGAAAACTGGGCTCAGCTTTAGAATGACTGGCATCGAGTTCATCGCTCATTTTTAGGGTTCCGGACCAAAAAGGTAAAAAGAAACCCTGTCTGTCTGTCTGTCACAAAGTCAAATATCTCAGGAGCTATACTAATGCTATCAATTTGAAATTTGGAATAGTTGTAAACAAAGCTAATCCACGTGTATGGAAAACGAAAAATTTGAATATATATTTTTAATTTCTATAAAAAAGGACAGATAAGAGGGGGGGGGATTCAAATTAGTATAGGCCAAGTAGGGTATCATATGAAAGGGCTTGAATTGGGAATAGATGAAAATTTTAGAAGTGCCTGCTTATTTTTTTGGTGATAGGAATGGACCTTCCTTAGCACCAGAAAAAATTGCAGATTTTTCATCTGCGTCAATTATTTTTGATAAATATACCAGGGAGGCCCTCCCGACAATTAACCTCGGATTGTCAAGGAAGCTAAACAGGTCATGCACTATTAATCAAACACCTTTTCACTCTAGGTGTTACAGACAGTCGTCTCTGCAGAGCCTGCGTGGAAGAGGCAGCCGCCCACGTTATCCTGACCTGCCCTGGGGTGACAGAATACCCGGTAAAGCACCTCGGAACACCGGGGTCACTACCGGAGGCCGTCGGCAGCATAAAGGCTCTGCTAGGCTTCCTGGTGGACAGTTCCACGACATTCCAGGTTGGCACGAATAACAGTAGTGCCCATACGCAAAATAGGCGCAATTATGACGTTGAGTTGCGGAAACCCAGTCCGCGTACACCTATAACCTGCACGATAGGTCACATAACACACATACAGAAGAGACATAACCGAGAAAATGCCGAGTCAATTTATTCCGTTCCATCATAATTGATGGCAAAAGGTATATGATGTGTCTTCACACTTCAACAATTCATGAACGTGCACGTTCGTAAATATTCGCCGCTCGATGTCGCATCGGTCTCAAATACAAGATGCCTTTGTGCCTTGAAGTCGTGTCGTGCGTGAACCTAATTGTGTTACTTAATTAAGTAAGTACGTATGGTCCTGTTTTAATTTTTTGATGATTTAATCTTATATGTATAATACAAGCTGCAACTAAACAGTGTGACAAGCTCGATGACACACTAAATGGATACTTAAGTGGTAATAATAATATAATGGCTTATCCATTTCACCGACCGAATGGTAAGTATCCGAATGGTTTTGATCAGGAGCGCAACCAGTATCGCTGAGTAGTTCGCTTGCACAACGTGTATATGTTTGGCATACCGAACTAGGCTAAATTCGGATCTCAATTGACTTTCGTAAGTCGATGAATGAAACGCCGGCAACGGCAAAGTTCTAGCCCGTTCTCTTGCCATAAAAACGACTGATGGCCAACTAACTCGGCGCATTAATTTCGGCTAGATTTTATATTTCATCGTTCATATAGCATATCACACAAAAAGAAAAATAGTAACAGAAACATAAGTAACGAGACAAACAGTAACATTATCCGCCTAAACACAGAACACTTACACGCTACATACATTGTACCACAAACTGGGTTTATGGACGATATCAACTATTAACAACAACAACACACGATGCACATCTAGACATGCGGCAGCGTGTCCAGCCAAGTAATATTTACATTGTCAATAAATGCTAAAACTGTTTTATACGAAAGTCCAGACTAGGGAAAACGACCCACGAATGAGTTATAAATGAGCCAGATAGTTCTTGGTTTGCACATGCAAAATAAATGTTGCATGTCGAGAATGTTTTGAATAAGTCTAGGCTGGAATGGAACCATAACCGGCTGATGACGTAAAAGGATGTTTTCAGCGAGTCGGAGGCCGTCTGTTTATCGTCGGAGAACAGTTAGAGTTAGAGCTACTCTCAGTCCGCTCCTATGCGGTGCAGCTGTAAAAACACTCAAAATTACCCTAGTTCTAGAATCGCAATCTATGTACAATTGTATGCGAGAACCTGTCAAGAAACGCCTACGAAATTGCAACGCAAGAACTGATGAAATGTTTAGAACGAAAAGCAAAAAAAACCGACCAAGTGCGTGTCGGGCCACATGCAGTGTAGGGTTCCGTAGTTGCCTGTCTGTCTTTGTTCCATCGACACACGCGTGCCAACTAAATGGTACGGTTGCGTCGGCCGAATTTGTAAAAAAGTTATTGGCCTTTCGAAGTACACATTATGTTGGTTGACTATTACTCGGTAATTAGTTATGCCTTCTTAGCCGTGATAGTTGTCCTTTTAAATTCGTTATATGTACTATCGCCACAGTTAGCTGACCATGTACTAAGGTTCAATATAAATACAGAATGGTCAGTTAACTGTGTTGGCGTTTGTACTATCTACTGCCACGAATTTTTCACATTCCGAGTAGTAGCCGTTTAGCCGGCAGGGGGAGGGGAACATTTGAACATTTGCTTGAAAGTCCTATAATGCTTTTTAAAAACCCATAATATTTTTGAACAAGTTATCCAACGATACCCTATGGGTTTAACGCATTCGATGCCAGCCACGCCCTGCCCCTAGGAACAAATTTGTATGAAGGCAAACGCACATGTGCGTTGCCGGCAGTGAATGCGTTAAAGAGAAAGAAAAAAAAATACATCTCAACTTCACGTGTAGGGGAGGTACAGTCAAGGGCACCAGTATGTATTCACTCAAAGTTTCATAAATATGTATACTACAACCTTATTGTTGCTTAAATAAGACCTGTGTACAATTTTTGAAACTTTGTGGTGTATAGGTACATATTGGTGCCCTTGACTGTACCCTAAACATTTTTTTTAGATTTTATTGTACCGTTTTATCGGCGTGATCACATACCCATGCTGAATTACTGCTCTGAGCTAAGCCGCAGGCGGACAGAAGGACAAACGGACATGGCGAAACTGTAAGGGTTCCTTGTTGACTACGGAACCCTAAAAATAAATCTAGCTGTCAGCGAAACCTGCAGGAGCCAAAATATGACATTATAGAATGCACTGCAAATTAGATATATTGAGCGTGTTTTTTTATATTATTTTATTGCATACTTCGTGTAATCTTACATTAAGAAAGATAGCTAGAAACAACAGAATAAGATATTTACCTTGGCTCTAACCAATTTAGCAAATATTATACCTATGTAAAACTATTTTCACACTATGATTACAAATAAAATGTGTGATACGCAAGTCGCCAAGCTCGTAACTACTAAATCATTTAAAAATACGTCCACGGCAGAGCCGCCGACTACCAACAAGTCTCATAATAAGATGGAGTAAAATAAAAATACGGACCACCTAATCCAAGGCCAAGGAATTTTATAAGCTTTTCATTCTAGATATTACTTCCTGTATGACATTATACGTAGTGCATACCTATCTTAATACAGTTTAAGAAAAAAATATTTTTGGTTACCTAAAGGTAAACTCTCGTATTTTGTTTTTGTAGTGAAATATCAGCGACAGCATTTGTAAAGGTAGAATTTCAGGACATGTGTTTTTTACTAACTTCCGTTCTTCTTCATAGGGTTCATCATCATCATCATCATATCAGCCAAAAGACGTCCACTGCTGGACATAGGCCTCCCCCAGAGAGTTCCAAATTGACCGGTCCTGCGCCACCCACTTCATAGGGTTAGGTTGTTTCAATTGTGGTTGATTTTCAGTGAAGGAAAACATCGTCAGGTTTATCCGGGAATATGCTAAGAGGATGATGATGACATTTGTTTGGTTATCGACTTCCATCGATAACATACCAAATAAAGGATTAATTTCAACCTTTTTTAGAAAACCGTTTTCTAAAATAACATCGTGCTTGTTTTGGGTAAGCTTGACCTACCACAAAAAAAAAATTACGACACTTGAATATCAATCTGAGAATTAAGATTAGGTGTAATACCTAGGCATGATGACCAGTGATCGGTTTTTTGGATTCGACATGGGGTGAACGACCTCAATCATTATGTTAGTATGGATATGCCCCGGGAATCCGGGCTTTACGATACTTATACGATAACCTGTGACCTAATATTATAGTATAAATTATACAGCTAATGCCTATTTATTTATGCAATCCTAAGAAGCAAATAATTAGAACTGAAATCCAGAGAAAATAATGAAATGTCAATGTCAAGATTTTGAAGTATTTTTTCCATCATGACAGATATAGAAGCTAATACTTTGTGGAGGTTTCTAATATATTTTGCTTAAAATAAAGTGTAGAGATTAGGAAAAGAATAGAAGTTTTTATCTCAACTGGTTGCCATGTAGAGTAAAAAATTCCTTAGAGATAATTTAAATTGTTTTATTTTTGTACGGTTTGTTCGGTATCGCGGGGAAACTGTCGTATCTATATTAACTTTTCTACTTGATATCCCGCGAGGGAGAATCCAAATAACGGATCACTGATGATGACTCGTGTTAAAATTGATAACATAGTGTTGCTAACTGGATAGTAAATCATCAAATTATTGTAATAAAGTATAAATAAAAAAATATAATTAATATCATAAAGAAAACCTTGAAAGTTTAGAAAAAAATGTTTTTTTTTTATTATCCAAGTGTAAATTTAAAGCTACCATAGAATCCTTACGCTTTTAAAGAAACAAAATTGTATGACAACTATGGACGTAAACGCAGTATTTCGCGACCGAAACAGCAATTTACTTGATTTTCCGTAAGTACAACGGTTAGTACCTACCTACCCATAGCATTGTGACATGCGTGACGTCATATTTTTCAATCAATTAGTATGAAGCGTTTGGGATGCCGCCAGTGAGGTCAATGTTTGTCACAATTTTTTGGGTATTTATGTTCTTTAATTGTAGTTGCTCCCATACAAACATTTGTTAATCTCCAAAAACTGGTTCAAATGGCATCTAAAAAAACTTAGGACACAAGCCTATTAAATACACAATTAGGTACACTAATAGACTGATATCAATTATGCTCTTGGGTACCCACAGTTGTGCACAGTTTTCTACCGAGATCTAAAATTGTATTGACAGTTCCTGTCAAATTTGGGCTTCGAAACGTTAATTAGGGCTACTAAACACGGAACACGGTGTACATAAGGAAACCGGATAATTTTAACAGCGTATTCCATCTTAAAAAAATCTTAGTCATTATGCCTATTACACAGTATAGCGAACCGTCGGCAAGTCAGCAATAAATATCGCCAGAGCGACGCTCGCATGGGCAAACTAAAGCAGTTTGGTATTTTCATCGGCCGCGCCGGGCTCGGACATGAAACATTATTTTAGAGATTGGACGGCTACCACTTTTTATTAACAGGGAATAAAATTTAAATAGCCTAGTAATTTTTAAAGTCTCTCTCATAAATTTTGAACTATGGCATCTCACTGCCACTTGAAAGTTCCTGAAGTTCAATTGCTAACAGATTAATTTTGTTCGAGCGTGATGTGCACGTTTAAGTTAGCCAAACAGAATAAACTTTGAATAAGACTTTATATAATTTAGTTTCGTTTATTGCAGTGAACTACGGTATACCGTGACACACTATAGTGTGGGGTGTGTAACGCACTACTACAAGCAGCAGTTCTGCAGTGTTATGTCGCTAAACAACGAAACTTAGGTCCGTCTAGTAAAATCAGCTGCGGTGAAAGGGGTCCTCCCTGCCTCCCTGCATACAATGGTCTATGCAGGCGTGCACATTAGACTGACTGAACTTCTCCACTGACTGTACATATCATTAGTTGCGGTTGAGGAAGGCTGGTGGCTACACTGGCTACAACCAGAGATGTAGAGCTAGTGTGGACGCAGTACATCTGGGCGAGTCGATCACTTTGTCTCATTGTTTCTACTTAATCGATTTTCCAATGCTGTTGAGATGCACCCGTATCTGTGCATGTGCAAGTCCGGCTTGAGTAGTAGTAGTAAGTGATTTATCCCGCGAACATGAGCGGAGACATGAGACACCAATAAGTGGGAATGAATAAATGCATAAATGAATGCGTCATCCCTAAATTATAAGAAAATGATACCAAACTAGACTTAGTAGCTATGGGTAAGCAGAATATAGCAGACCGGACCTTTCCCTCCCTTTTTTCGGGTACTAGCCAGAGGTTGATCCCATGGCTACGACGCTAAATCAGCTTAGTTTTACCCAAGGAACAAATCGTGCTTCGCCTGAGACAAAAGTGCAGACTGCTCTATACATTGCTGCCATTAATTCCCCCACTATTGGGATGTATCTATGAGAAGAAGATTCCAAACATGGCCAAATGTACGAGGGCTGTTTGATAAAAACCCGTTTTCTGAATGTATTAATATCACCGGCCGAAAATTTGTATACGACCGTTTTAAGCCATTTTTCAGAGGCTAGAAAAATTAAAAATAAACAGCATTCTTTTGGTTTTTACCCGACTGTCGAAGGAAAGGAGGGTTATGTTTTTCGAGCTGTTGGGATTTTCGAAAATTGTTTTGTTTTTCTCATTTGACAGCGAAATGTTAAAATGTTGTCCTGTTTTTGGAAGGAACAGAATCAGATGTTTTATTTCTCAATAGTAATACATAATTTTCATAGATCAACAAGTTGAATCAAGATTTTTCAAAAAATCCAACTGCTTTTTTGCAAATATCCCATGTCACTCCTACGATTAAGAGGAATCCAACGACACCTCATATGTCGAAGCCATATGCTGTGTGCCATGAATAATACACACACATACATACATACTCTCGAAAAACATAAACCTCATTTCCTTCGGCAGCCGGGTAAAAATGAGATTGCATACGAAATACCTACCTCTGTCTTCTTAACGAGCTTTTAGATCTATTTATGAAAATACATCAACATGAGCCGAGGTTCTGTTTTTAATTGTCTGAGGTACATATTTTTATTTTTATTGAGGTTTCATACAATGGCTAAGAGCAAGCTTGAGTAACCTTGGCAAGGCGAGAAGATAATTATGTGAGCGCGATAATACTGGCGACTGATTAATCTGAATTTATAGTCATTGGCAACCGAGCAGAACTCACACTAGACAATTAACTGAAACACTTGTAATGTGTCTCACGGAGACAGTATGAAATAACTTTCCCAGCGATACGGCCACGATCATTTCCTTGGCAACATTGACCAGTCGGCAACAAAACAATAAGCCAGATTAAATATCATTAAAGACGCACATCTGCGGATCAGCTTCTTCGTATACCAAAAAAAAAACACATTACGAAAACAATACTTATTTTAACTATAGACTAAATATTTGACTCAAATATACTAATCAAACAAGCAATTTTAGAAGAGCATGCTATTAAACTTTCAAAATTTACGGGCAATCAATCAGTACAGACAGGGTAATTTAAGAGGCAATAAGGTCGTGTTATGGCTAAACAGTTCCATCGGAGCAGCCGTCGGGGCTCGCACGCGAGTCCCATTCATCCGTCATGTTCCACGTGCCGGGGTCCGCGCGCTGGCACCGCGCCGCGTGACGATTTCACGATCATTTCGACCGGACTTTTCTAAATAATGTTAACTTTTTGGCATAAAGAGCATACTAAAATAAAATAAATTTTATAAGATGTCCAGCAGCGATACTGCAGGTATTGTAAGATTCACCAAGGACGCGAAATAGAAATAGGCAGGCCTTTAAATACCGCTATTTTCGCATAGCGCTATCGTTGATAACGTTATTTTTCCTAAAAAGCGTTATACTCAAAACGATATTGTCATGGCAAACACTCCAGTGCTGGATGATTTCCAGAGTCTGATGGTGGAGCTGGAAGGACGCCATGGGAACTCCTAAACGAAATAAGATAAAGTTTATCATCAAGTTTGGGCAACAGCGCGCGGCTTGTATTTTAAAACGATGTTAAAACGTTATTCAATTTAAGATATATGTTAATGATATTCATTCTGTTATGATATTTATATCGTTATGGGGAATACTGATTATGTTATAACGAAAAATTTCAACACTAACGAAATATATACGCAAAGGTTGTCTGGAAGAGATCGCTCTTCAGCGATAGACCGCCCTGCCTACATGTTATTGTATTGTTTCTCTCTGTAACTGCTTTGTTTGTGTGAGGTGTGCAATAAAGAGTATTTTTATTGTATTGTATATCGTGATATCGCTTATTTTCATAACGATTTAAAGGCCTGGGAATAGGTGAAAGAGTTGCCTGAAGAACTAGCTGTTGGCCGGCGCTGCGCTGGCCGCAACTAGTCGGCCACGCGAATAACAGACGAGCAAAACGAGCTCTGTTTTAGGTCAACGTTGAACAAATACCAAACGGGTCGTTCGGACGCTTCCGTGGTCTATTTCTGATCTGCATTAAACGACGGCTGGCGAGGACTGCGGTGCGACTTTCGCGACGTGTGCGCCGAGTCGATCGCTGCCGGACTTTCTTGTTTTATTGCATTTTCGTTCTACATACCCACTTTGAAAACACAATCAAACATTGAACCTCAAATATATTAAAACGGTAAGAATCATCTCCAAGAGACCGTCCGTGAATTATGAATACAAAAATCAATCATGAGTTTTATGAATAGTAAAATTTTATGTAAACTGAAAAAAAGCTACAGCGGGATTTTTGATTAGCCGTATATTGCGGAAGCAATCTCCGCATTTTGCGGAGCAGCGCCGAGTGCGATCGGTCGTCGTCTCCACTCTATAATCTAAATAAGGAGCAAAAGTTCAACGGCCGCCTCAGCCGACTAGGAAGAAATTTTCTAGAGATGTCTCTACTGATTTACATGTCCACTTTAAATAGATCACTGCCCCCAAAAAAGGAAGGATTAAGGGATTTCCTTTGAGCACGGGACTAGACTTTGCGCCAGGATCACGAGATGCTTTCATCATCATCCATTGATTGTGACAATAAATGATGTTATTTTATGTTCCGGAAACGCAATTTTTTATGCGCTTCTCTGATACTCTGTCACTTCCCTTTATTTTATGTCTTACAATAAATATAAATAAAGTCCAAACAAACATCCTGGAAAGGTTTTAATTAAGCGCATTACATGTAGGATGTAGGTCGCATATATTTCAAAGGTTTTGTGCAGGTTCTTGCAGGCAAAATATGCCATGGAGCTCACCATCATCACAGTTCATTTACCTAATACCTATTGTCGAAACAACGATCAGTCCCATGGACCACTAGTAATTAACTAGGTCACCATACCTGCCGTCACCTGGCCCTCATAGTAATAAGGTCGTAAGAGCACTACACCTATGACAGAAAAAAGGTCTGAAAGTAGAATACGAACAAGAACAGTTTCCTCCGACGGGAGAATGCCGACGCGGCGCATGACGTAGCTGTTGGCAACCGCTGGGGTGTGAGACAGGAATTGCGTAAAGGTGTCGTGAACACTTCATTCGAGACTCACTGAGAACTTTTCACGAGACGAAAGTACAGAAATACCATTAGCGTCCGTCAACAATGACAAAAATACCTCGCAATAGTCACAGGTTCCTAATTCTCTGGGCGGAGTCCGCTTGTTTATAGACGAGGATGACGAGTTAGTAACCACCTTAAAACGATCATAAACGAACTACGTGAAATCACTCAAATGTTGTAACAACAGTTAGAGGCCGGCAGTACAATAAGAGTCATATTTACGATTTAAAGCATAAAACGAGTGCAGCTAATCACGCATGCGCATTATGCACCGACGTCGACATGAGGAGAGCTTCAAGAAAGCCGAATAATTGAACAAACTACGAAAACTAAACGTGGAAAAAATCTTGGACTCGCTCCAAGCAGCTGATTGATGAGGATGGTCATTTCGTACACGGCCAATCCCGAGTTTTTTCTTATTATTTAGCGGAGTAGTGGACGAGTCTATTTCTGTGACGCGAAAAACAAGCCACCACAAAATACGCCAAAATATCTTACACAAAATTGTATCGTAGGTGTTTTGCCGGCCTGTGAAAATACAAGTAGGTATTTTATCCAAATATAGAAAAGTCCTGAAATTTCTAAATTAAGTAAACTGGAAAATGCAATTAGTATTTAATTGTGGTCTCGTTCATTTCAATGATAAATTAAATATATTTTAAGAATGAAACATTACGTTACTGACACGCGAGTAAAACCTCAGAAACCACGTTGAATCGATACCGTTAGACAAACCGCAGTTATATTTCCTGCAATGTAGATATTTAAAACACAGAAAAGAAGGCACAAAATATAAAGCAGTGGAGTGTAATCAATTAAGCTACGGTGGCCTAGTGGTTCAGGCATGCGGCTGTCAAACGGCAGTCGTGGGTTCGAATCCCGGCTCGTACCAATGAGTTTTTGGGAAGTTATGTACAGAATATCATTTGATATTTACCGTTAGCTGTTCGGTGAAGGAAAACATCATCATGAGGAATCCTGCATACATCTGAGAAGAAATTCAAAGAGGTATGTGAAGTCCCCAATGCGCACTGGGCCAGCGTGGGGATTACTGCCCGTTCCCTCTCATTCATGGGAGGAGACCTGTGCCCAACAGTGGGACGTATATAAGCTGATGATGATGATGATGATTTATTATGTCTCGTCAAATTGAAATTTTGGAGAGTGGTTTTGATTAAATGGGTAAACTGGAAAATAAAAAAAAAATAAAAGGAATTGTTGTAAGCATGTCAGATATTATTTTTTTATAATTTTAGCAAAAACAGATTTGAAGTAATTTACCGAAAATTGACGATCCCACCCCCCCCCCCCCCCCCCTTATCTCCTAAACTACTAGGATTAAAATTCTGAAAAAAATAATTCCTTGCCTAAAGATTACAGGAAAACCTATAAGAAGTTTGAGTATTCAAAAACACTTATGAAATTTAGATTATATACGGAACCCTCAGCACGCGAGTTTAACTCGCACTTGTCCGGTTTTTAGATTTAATTTAGATATAAAGTAGAATGAAGTCAAAGAGTTTTATACGAGTATCATTATTATTTTATCGCGTTATACACGGTGTTGCACCACGCTGGTTTTTTTTATTTACCGCTCTTTTCTAGGCACATCTTTCCCTGACCAGACTCTAATACCTTAAGCACTATTTCCAATTGAGAGAGAGGCAAGACCATGTCGGAATTTTCTTACAATTGGCTATAAAACGCCGATGTACAACCAAGATGAAAATCCCCAAGTCTGCTAAGTTGATTGTGAGAGTGTGATCCAAAAATGTGTCTATAAGTATTTAAAACTAACTTAATTTTTAGTAACGAGAGAAGTTCAAAAGATGTTTTCTATCAAGAGCGTCCGTTTCGAGTCAAAACGATGACCTTTCTCCAATTCCATCCGATTTATTTAAGTCTACAGAGCGGTCGCGAAAATATCGGGAAATATACCGGTTCCATTTTTGACTGGTACCGAAAATCCCAGTCCTTGAAAACAGTACCGAGTAACGACCGGTTCTGCAATCCCTATAGTGCACTGGCACAAAACGAATACAGAAGGTTATATACTACTTAAAATGTGAAAGGAAGTAATGGATCATTTAATTGTACGCTTGCAATCTAGACGTGGGCGCGCTCCCAATGCGCTTAGTGAGTAGATAAATCTAAATGCTCCACAATTCGAGAATGCTTCTACCAGCTGTTTTTGTGAATTTGTTTCGTATTATCATTAATTTTCACAATCGTTGTACTTGACTGGTATGTATTTTACCTTATCCGTATGTGACCGGACTTACCAGTTGACCAGTTTCTATGGAATGACAGCTGCTGGCGCCAGTTTTGCCCGACTGGCAGAGCCGAAAGGAAGGGATGAGTTTTTAGCAGTCTATGTTTGTGTTTAAGTGCGTTCCACAACCGATTTTAATAAATGAAAAAAAAACAGTTACTTTTCCGTAGTCGGCTTACCTACAGTTTTTAGGGTTCCGTAACCAAAGGGTAAAACGGGACCCTATTACTAAGACTTCACTGTCAGTCTGTCTGTCCGTCTGTCACCAGGCTGTATGACCGTTGAAATTTTCACAGATGATGTATTTCTGTTGCCGCTATAATAATTAGATAACTAAAGGCGACTTTAATCAATTAGTTAACCAAGTGTAACAATATGGGTTAACAGTCCATTACAATCTCCTCAAGAACATTTTGCGACTAATACATATTTTGCTATGCGATTAGAAGTATAATAGCGCCCTAATAACGTGACATATTTTGTGAGATGGAGATTGTACTATACTAATACGTTGTTTGTGTAGCATCTATTGTTATGCGAGCGTTGTCTTATTTCGAGCATAACTAATTAGTGTTTGTCCCAGACTTACCGGAATTATTGTGGATTTGCCAAACATTTAGCCGGTCAGAAAAGAAGAACGTGAAGGTTAATTACCTGCAAATATAAAACAATAAATAAATGCTATGTTTATACTAATAACAACATATCCCTAACAATCCCATAATGTACACGTTTTTGATTTTCAAAAAAGTAATTTAATATTAAAAGAGTTAAATAGAATGTACTAGCTTTTGCCCGCGGCTTTGCCCGCGTACTAAAAGTAATTTTAACCGTCTACAAAAAAGGTGCATCTCAGTTTGACCCGTATGTTCCAAATGAATTGCAATTGGGCACAAATACTTTCAAGAATTTTCATGACTACAATGTTAAATTTCAAAATCGATGCCATTTTCATAATTAACGTCCCAAAAAACCATAAAAACGACACCCATATTGATATTTAGACATTTCAACCCCATCGCACCCCAACAGGGGAGATGGTATTACACGTCCGCCACGTTGGATTTTAAAATAGTTGTTTTCTTAATCAGCGACCAGTGACCCGATAAACCATAGAAACAATACCCATATTGATTTTCAGACATTGTCACCACATTTTCCCCTTTTAGGGGCTGAATTCTCAAAAAACCTGAAACATATTTACTCATTTATCGCTGGGAATACTCCTGTGAAGTTTCGAATGAAATACTCTTACTTAATTTGTTTCCCCATACAAACTTTGGACCCCCATTTCACCCATGCACTTAGGGGGTGAATTTTGAAAAATCCTTTCTTAGTGCACCCTTAAAGAACCTACGTGCCAAATTTGGGATCTCTAGATCCAGCGGTTTGGGCTGTGCGGTGATATGTCAGTCTGTCAGTCAGCCAGTTTCTTCTTTTATTTAATTATCGGCTCTACATAGACTCTACATACCGACTCTACATATCGACTACCTATCGACTCTAGATAACGACTCTACATATCAACTTTACAAATCGACTCTACATATCGACTCTACATATCGACTACATATCGACTCTACATATCGAATCTACATATCGACTCTACATATCGACTCTACATATCGACTCTACATAAATACTCTACATATCGACTCTACATATTAAGATAGATGTCCACAATATTAAATTTCAAAATCGACGCCATTTTCGTAATAACGTACATAAAAACCATAAAATAAAAAACCGGCCAAGTGCGTGTCGGACCACGCAAAACGAAGGGTTCCGTGCCTATTAAAAAGGTCGTATCGTCATAGAAATCTTACGGCACTTACGTCCTTTTCTTTGAGGAAGGCAGTTTTTCAGCAATATCTCGGAAACCTTTCATCCGATCTTGTTCAAAACAATTTTCGGTGAATGAACTTAATAAGCGCTGTGTCCATGAATTTTTTCATATTTTTAAAATACACCGTTCAAAAATTAGAGGGGGGGGGACAGAATTTTAGTGACTTTCGGGGCGATTATCTCCGACCCTATTCACTTAATCAAAAAAAATGTTAAGAAACCTTATATTTATTTTGAAAGGCCTATCGATTGATGTGCCACACGGGGGGTCACAATGAAAAAAAAAAATTTGAGTTTTAGTTTTATGTATGGAGTGCACCCCTAAAAAATTTTTTTTAGTAATTTTAATTACAAAACTTTGTAGCGGCTAACAAAATACACCTATCCTCAAAATTTTATTCAAATACACCTTATAGTTTTCGAGTAAAATGCCTGTGACATACGGACAGACGGACAGACGGACAGACGGACAGACGGACATGACGAAACTATAAGGGTTCCGTTTTTGCCATTTTGGCTACGGAACCCTAAAAACGACACCCATATTGATATTTAGACATTTCAACCCCAGCTCACCCCAACAGGGGAGATGGTATTTAACGTCAGCCACATTGGATTTGAAAAATAAACCATAGTTAATACCCATGTTAAATTAATTTATTATTAGTTTGTATCATAGAACCTGTAGGTACTAATTTTGCGGAGTCTCACACAAATTTCCATCCCCTATTTTAGGGGCTGGGGGAAAATTAACAAAAAAAAGGCAGGTATTTTTCGTTGGTAACAGAGTCTGTGTACCGATTTTTAGCTTCCTACCTTGAAAACTGCGAAGTCCCATATAAAATTTCACCCCCTCTTTTAATGGGTTGGGTACAGATTTTCAAAAAAAAATTGATGCACGATTTTTTTGTTAGTCACAAATATTCCGCATACCAATGTTTAGCTTTCTACCTTGAAAATTGCGGAATGCTCCAACACAACCCAACCCCACAAACTTCCACCCCCCATTCTAGGGAAGTGGGGGGTTAGAATATGACAAAAAGTAGCCTATGTCACTCTCCATCCCTTCAACTATCTCCACTTAAAAAATCACGTCAATTCGTCGCCCCGTTTTGCCGTGAAAGACGGACAAACAAACAAACAAACACATACACTTTCCCATTTATAATATTAGTATGGAAGTATGGATGTGTTAGGTACTAGTACCTATATGTATCATCAACGAGTTTTTTTCAGCTCGGAATGAAGATTTTTTTTCCCCCGAGATAGTATATATAGTCAGCATAAATATACAATTTTCATCAAGGCAGAGAAAATTGCGTTTTTGTATTTCGTACCTACTTGAAAAGATGAAAAATGAAGAAAAATGTGTTTCTGGCGTTTCGCCTACATATTCATTCGCCTTGGTCACTATTACGCTCACGTCTCAAACTTACACACCTCCTCACTGCGCTCGTAATGTATAATTCGGAAGAAAAAACATAGCTACATAAGAACTATCTCAGTGGACAACAAGACCTGCGATGAAAAAAACCCGCACATATTCATTCGTTTCATATTCGTTCATTCGTTTGAAAGCTACGACGCCACAGACAGATACATACACAGCACGTCTACCTCCGGCTTTTATAAACTATGGATTGGCATACGTTATGAAAAAAAGCTCCAAAGGAAAGGAAATATAAACATTTAATAGTTATTTCAAAAAACAATGGTATACCAGAATGATTTTTCAAAAGTTTGTTCCTGCACTGATGAACAAATCAGGGATACAATACAAAACATCTCGAGGGATGACACTCAAAAATAAAACGATTCATAGGACGGTATCCCTCCCATATGTTAGTTTTTTTTGGTAAACCAAACAACAAGAAGATCACAAACTACACTGAGCTCCTCTTACGAAAGATGATTGCAGTTGACCACTGTATTGAAGTAATATCGCTATTTTCCTTCAATTTCAAATAAATATTTGACGATTATAATACTTGTTTGTAAAAATTAAGCTCTATTCTCTGCGTAATCGCATCAGAAATGAGGCTATCCGCAGCAGAACCAAGGTAACCAATATAGTCATCCGAATCGCCAGTGCCAGTGGGCGGGGCCACATTGCACGTAGGACCGATACGATGGCCGTTTGGGCGGAAATGTTCTCGAGTGGCAACTGGCAACCACGTACCGGTAGGCGCAGCGTGGGTAGACCCCCACAAGGTGGACCTAGTAATGGACGCCTGGATGCGGGTGGCGCAGGATCAGTCATTGTGGCACTCTTTGGGGGAGGCCTACGTTCAGCAGCCTTTCGGCTGATATATGATGAAATATTAAGCTAAGACATTTTGTGGCATATGTTTTAGGCATATTCAAAGGTTGTAATTTAGTATGGGTATACAAATAAATCATTCCGACAAAGTGGTAAAATAAAAGCTTGACAATAGTACATTTCGATGCTAGGGCGGAAAGTATGTCATCACGTCACGAGTACCGAGATATCTTGCCACGAGCCGTAGGCGAGTGAAGAATGACATTTCCGCACGTGTATACGATGGTTTTTAATACAGTTGCGAAAAAATAAGAACGACTTTTTTTAATACAGTTGCGATATAATAAGAAAAACAACAAGTAAGGAATTTGAAACTTTTATATTAATCATTCTGTAACATAATTGTAATACAGTTGAAAAAAAATTAAGTTTAATACAGTTTATTACAGATCTATCTTCATCATCATCATCATCCTGGCCGATTTCGACCACGGCGACTGGAAAAAGAGAAGAGTTCTGGCTAACTGGAGCGTCGTTCGTGAGCTCTTAGGTGACTGACGTAGCCTATCTTTGCAGAGAATGTGCGACCACATTCCCTACAGGTCAGCACCCCTCCGACAAAATTGTAGTGTATGGCCTTTTATTCTAATCTATCTTATTTATTTTATAGTACACATGGTGTTACTTTCCCGCACTAGTGCGCAAAAGAGCACTTTCCGTGCATATGTTGAAACTTTAAACAGCCATATGTACTGTAAAACGTTGTACGATACGCGTGCGAATAGGTAATTCGCAACTCGTGTCGATTTAAAACACTCCCTTCGGTCGTGTTTTAATTTATCGCCACTCGTTGCGAATTTCCTATTTTCCGCACTTGTATCGTAAATAACTATTTTATTGACATAATAATTAATGGTACAATTTGTACAAGGAAAAGTGAAAAGCACTAGTGCGCGAAAACCAACTTTCCGCACTTAAACATTGATGGATCTAAATGCACAAAAGGTTCACTCGACGCCATTGATGGATCCTGCCAATGTATCCTAGTAGCAGGAGGGTTATGAACCGATTCGTAGGTACAATCCTTTTTTTCATCTGAAAGTATGTGCTTCCAGATTGGTCCCATTGTTATCAAAAATCCAGTTGGATGATGGGATCCACAAGGAATCGACGGAACTTCTGAAATATTACCGGCCCACATAAAGACTTGGATTTTTTCTGTAATAAGCAACGTATTTGCTTGCTCTCAGAAAGTAGTTCATGCGGTTAAGTGTAAAGGAAATCTGGAAATGTTCATGTATGTGGTTTGGAGAAGTACAGAATTGAAGTCGGTTAAAACTTTTTCAAAGTAAATTATTAGTCAATGCAATATTATACATATTCTTCAGTTAATCGCTTTGTACAAAATTGACTATGATTATCGATCTCCGGTGGTCTGTGTCCCGTATCTAACCACGCCGCCAATACAATTGTCAACTGACAGTAGTTGTACGCAAATAGACAATACGTGGTAAACACGCAGAACTAGCGCCGGCACTGTCTGCCCACGCGCATCGCGTTTGTCTGCGCAAATGAGCCCTAAAGATATTTTAACGCGCTTACTAAACCGAAAAGCATCCCGCTCATTATGAGTAAACATTAAAAACGAGACGTTTAATGCTAAAGGGAATGGAAAATCTACATCTACAGTTAAAACACATGGTTAAGCAAATTAGAAAGCGTCAAATAATCCCATGATAATGTATTCTAAATATGAATACATATTTCATATGAATGTCTGAACGTAGTTAGCCATAAAAATCAGTTGTCACCTGCGATTTACCTGCGATCGCTTTATAGGTCAGGCGGCTGAAGTTCGTTAATCTCTGAACTGACAATTATTTTCGACGAGGCGACGGCGCACCGCAATCAGCGTATCGACAAGCCAAAAGGATCGGCCATTCTGGCGGTGTACCAAAGAACGCAATAGTCAGCCTAACTAATGTACATTTCGCGACCCAAGTTGGCATTTTGTCCGATGAATCCGACATCCGACTAATCTACTAGACCTGTTTGCTGGCTTGAGATGTGGCATGATTCCTTTTACATGTTAATCACAGATAAAACGTGTGGAAGTTGCCCACGAGAATACGTCAATTTCTATTTTAGGTCATATTGTTTTCAGTTCTCATACAGGTGACAAATTTTCATCCATTCTGTGGGGGTCAATGTCATCATGTCTATTCTAACAGGCCAATAAAACTGGAACTGTATATCCAATTCACTGTACTTGTAATTGAAGTTTAAAATACCACTTGGTATAGTATCCATAAAAAAAACTTGTTTCGCTGCAAGAGGTGAATATTTGAATGTTTTTTCCCATAAATACATAATTACCATCTTAATGCAAAATGTTTCGGTATTAATCTCTAATTAAATTAGTGGTTTGTGGCCAAGACGAGCCAAGTGATGAGCAAGGGCACTACCTGCCTTTTCTCGAAGAACTTCGTCGTTTTTTTGAACCCTCATAACTTGTATTTGGATTATACCAGATAAACTAAATTCTCGGGATATGATATCAATCGTGGACTTATTAAACATATAAAGTTTCAATTGGATAGCTACTTTTGATTTTATTGATATCTAAAAACCGCCGATTTCGTCACGGCTGACTCATTCAGTCACGTTGATCATCAAAACCCTTAGGGTACTTCATGAAGTCCTAGAAAGCTGGAGTTTGGTATGTAAGCTAGTGCACAAACAACAAAAAAATTCTAAAAATTGGAATTTTTACCGCCCAATCTCTTAAACTAGGGATGCAATTTTGTGTGAGACTTCCGCAAATTTTGATGCTAGAGGTCTGAAAATTGATATAGGTACCTACTCCTTGTTATAATTTAAATTTTTAGTAAATCACCCCCCACCCTTTAAACTAGGAGATGGTAGTTTGTATGGATTTTCCCATACATTTCTTTAAAAATTACCTTACAAAAAGGAATAAGATCCCACTAAAACATTACAAGTAAAGTGGTTATCAAGACTCCCTAGCTCATATAGCTTTCAGCGTTAAAAACATATCAGATCGCAAGTAGCGCCAAGCTTCCTACTCCACACAGCTTACCTCTACTAGCCACGCTCTACAAATTCTATATCTTGGCTATATATATATATACTTGGCTATAGACCCGTCGCTTATTAATATGATCAATAAATTTCATCATAAATGCACGCCCGAGAGTCTATGTGGCGACCGGGAAGTGCCCAACAAAGCTATACTTTTTAGCCAAGATGTAGAATTTGTAGAGCGTGGCTGGTAGAGGTAAGCCGTGTGGAGTAGGAAGCTTGGCGCTTCTTGCGATCTGATATCTTTTTAACGCTGATATGAGCTAGGGAGTCGTGGCAATCACTTTACATGTTTTTAGTGGGATATTTAATTACTGGATTTGTTTGTTGTGCACCGGCTAACCTTAACCACATTAATATGAGGAGCAATGTAGTAGCTATTAATCCAAAATACGTCACAAGTTACACGTATGCCACATTAAACTATTTTATTACAGTGTAGCCGAGGCGTAATACCTTGTTGATTTTGGACGTGCTCGCAAGACAGGTGTGTGCATTACTGTTATTTAAACGAGTCGTTTTCATGTAGCTATACGAAATAAGAAGCGCCATTTAACTGAATGTATTTACTGTATTATACCAGTGGGTACCGTTAAGAATTTTGTTTATTCTCTATCTATTACTTTCTTATGGCTTCTGCCGTATTTAAAGTGAAATAATATTACATATATGTAATGACATAAATCATAAAACGAGACATGTCACAAACAAAATCGTATTTGCAATTAGTGCGACTTTAGTTATGACATTTTGACTTCTGCCATGACTAAACATTGCTACAAATAACGCAGACTCGTTTGCACTGTACGCGTTTGTTTTACATAGTTTGTTGATAGATCGCTACTAATTTCTGTAGGTCAAACTAACAATTTCTCTGACTTATCTTCAATAGCTACACCGTGGATTCTTTACAATGAGACTAATTGTAGATAAAATCAATCATAACAAATAACCAGCGAGGTCCGTCTTTAACTCGGTTTTTGGGTATTTATGTTCTTTGATTGTAGTTGCTCCCATAGAAATATTTGTTCCTCTCCAAAAACTGGTTCGAATGGAATCTAAAAAAAACTTAGTACACAAGCCTATGAAATACACAATTAGGTACACTAATAGACTAGAGATATCAATTATGCTCGTGGGTACCCACAGTTGGCACAGTTTTCTACCGAGACCTAAAATTGTAATGACAGGTCGTGTGAAATTTGGGCTTCGATACATTAATTAGGGCTACTTTATAATGTACATTTAAAAAAAACCTGAAAAATACAGATTTGCACAGCTAAAATACTAACAGTTCATCAAAATTCGGTTTTGATGTGCAATTGACAACATTTCAAAATATGATGCCTAAATCTAACAGGGGACTAGAATTTGTACGATACCTACAGGTAGATTTTTTTAATGCCGAAGAGTCGTTGTAAACATATTTCTAAGCGTGTTACTAGCTAGGATATTCAGCTGACTATACAGTTACCAGGATTAATATCAGCCAGAATAAAGCGCCCATAAATATTTGACGCGACTAAGGCCGTTAGGACGCGTCAGATATTTTTGCCCGCAATGTTATGGCCAATTTTAAGGCTGGTGACTGCACAATGTGTGCATCGGCATGTTGACAAAGTAACGAACCGGTTTCGCAAACCTGCGTGGCCCGTATTTCCATCGGCGTCGGGCATCGGGCGAGCGTTGCGAAATTGTCTGCAAGCGCCAAGCGCACCCAACGGCATCGGGGAGGCAGAGGATGACGCCCTCAGATGACACCGCCCAGACCGAAATAAATGTGCAAGCTAAACAAACCCGGCATTTCCGGCGGCACGTGGACTGACACAATCATGTAAATATATCCGCGATTAATTCACAGGGTGCCCAGTCCTCGCTGAAAGGAATTCCCAATGAACCGAGCAATTCCAAAACGCCTGTACAGCAGTTAACCATAATTTGTTCCAATAGAATTTTAGTAAGCAATAAAAGTACTATATTGAAAATCATTATTTCGTCAAGTAAAATGTTTCCCTTTTTTTTAGCGGGCCATCAAACCACAGCTAAAAGTTTCGTACAATGATTAATAGCGAGACATATTTTTGTCACGAAAAATGTATCCTTCTTTTTCAGCGGGCCATTTAACCACAGCTAATAGTTTCGCGTTGTCGTTGTCGGCTGCCAGTGGCCCAAGTAGGAAAAAAGCGGAATAATCTGAGGCCTACACATTATCTGCATTCAGAAAGTGGACACCCTGCACGCTATGCGCATTGGCAGTGTGCTTGGCACGGCGAATATTCACGTTTTGGCGACGCTACGCCATGAATGGGCGTAATATTACGCAAGTTGGCCTTTTCGCTCCTGACTCACTCGTACAGAATTAACTTGTCTAGAGTGGCTCGAGCACCCTGCAGCTGTATTGCATATTTCATAAAATATAATTTATGCGTTCTGTAACATAGTAATTGCAATTAATTGCATTTGACGCTATTTACCTGGCACTAAACGCGTTCAATCGAGTTGTACTGATACGTGGAATCTCCTTACATCTTGAATGCTATGGGTTTCACAACCTCACACAAATTACCGCTCGTCTATAGTATAACTTAATACCCAAATCCATAAAAACTATGCGTAATCGGAGATCAGAAGTAGTATATTGTATATGCTGGTTTGCCCGATCCCTAAGCAAGCAGTGTGCCCATGTGCAAATTTATCTAATTGATCAAAGAAATAGAAGTGCGTTCTTTAATAGTAGAATAGTAGATATGTAACATTTAATAAATCATTAACCTAATATGCTACCCGTAAGCCGGTGTAATAAGGAGACAAATTTATTAGCAGGTGTAAGTGTTATGAGAAAGCACTTATGCACGTGCTCTAAAAATAAACCCAACAGATTTAATGAAGTGACACATCTGTTTTTCTAACGTGGGTTTCAGATGTATTATTAATATAATAGGGTAGTTGCTAAATGGATAGTAAACCATTAAATTATTGTAATAAAGTATAAATTACAACATATACTTAGTCATAAAAAAATGATGTACCTTGAAAGTTAAGAAAAAAAATGCATTTTTTTATTGTCGAAGAGTAAATTTAAAGCTACCAGTAGAATCCTTACGCTATTATAGAAACAAAATTGTATTACAACTATGGACCTAAACGCAGTATTTCGCGACCGAAACAGAAATTTACTTCATTTTCGATCTGTACAAATGGGTCAATCAACTATTTATTGTAATTATTCTGTCCCGTTAGCCAGGAGACAAAATAACAGAGTTTCTTAGAAAAATTGTTACAATACGGACTTCTATCGTGCCTAGTAGATGGTCCATACAAAAACCGGACAAGTGCGAGTTCAACTCGCGTGGTGAGGATTCCGTATAATATAATCTAAATTTCATAAGTATTTTAGAATACTCAAACTTCATATAGGTTTTCCTTTAATCTTTAGGCAAGGAACTATTTTCCATATTTTTTTCAGAATTTTTATCATAGTAGTTTCGGAGATAGGGGTGGGATGGTCAATTTTCGTCTTTTTTCCTAAATTACTTCAAATCTGTTTTTGCTAAAGTTATAAAAAAAGATATCTGACATGCTTACAACAACCCCTTTCAATTGATATGTCACACAATACAGTTTGCGAAACTTTTTTTTTAAATTTTCCAGATATCCGCCACGTCCATCTTTGGGTCACCAATTTACATATGTGTACCAAATTTCAACTCAATCGGTCCAGTAGTTTCGGAGCAAATCGGCTGTGACAGACGGACAGACAGACAACCGAGTGATCCTATAAGGGTTCCGTTTTTTCCTTTTGAGGTATCGGAACCCTAAAAAGGGGTCGAACTTGGCAAGAAAACCTCACATTTGGTGATTTAAAACCCATAAATCGGAGTTTTAAAAAGTTACTCAGGAGATACGTCCATAGGCAACTAGTGACGGAAAATAGTCGATCCACCCAAATAGTAAACTGTGATGTCATAGTTACTTCAATTAGTATGAAACGTTTCGGCTGCCGCCAGCGAGGTCCGTCTTTAACTCAATTTTTATGGTCCCATTCCCGTACCTCAAAAGGAAGAAGCGGAACCCTTTGAGGATCATTTTGTCGTCCGTCTGTCTGTGAAGACCCTTTATCACGGAAACGCGTGGGCGGTATCAAGTTGAAATTAAAACCATATAGTTTTTCAATTGAACGAGCGAGGGAAGCGAACCAAGTTCTCCGTTTCAGCTCGGGCGAAAATTCTTTCGTATTTCCGGATGTCCGGCTGCTCTCCTCTACAGGTCGCATTTCTCAACCGATTCTCGTGATACTGTATGAGCAGGTTCAATAATTATATATATATATATATATTGCCTATTCAGTTTTCGGAAATTTGGATAAAAGACAGGCTGGCGAGTTCTACAGAGCCACTAGTAATAATACTTATTACCAGTGATCGGTTTTTTGGATTCGACATGGGGTGAACGACCTCAATCATTATGTTAGTATGGATATGCCCCGGGAATCCGGGCTTTATGTTGTTAGAAAGGCAAAAAAATACAATGTGTTTTTTTTTATTACACTTTAAAACATCTAAGTAGCTGATAGACAAGTACTTACCCTCCGTTCTTTTGTCTAAATCGAACAAATGAGCACAAGTGTTTACACTGACAGCTCGTTTGCTGCCTCCAAAGCGGCACATTTTGCAATGAAAATTGAACCATAAATCATAGTATGCGAACTTAACGTGGATACTTATTTATCGGATCGCCTTTGAGCTATAAGATCTATGTATTTGCACTTATACGATAACCTGTGACCTAATATTATAGTATAAATTATACAGCTAATACCTATTTATTTATGCAATCCTTAGAAGCAAATAATTAGATCTGAAATCCAGAGAAAATGATGAAATGTCAATGTTAAGATTTTGAAGTTTTTTTTTGTCATCATGACAGATATATAAGCTAATACTTTGTGGAGGTTTTAATATATTTTGCTTAAAATAAAGTGAAAGTGAAAGATTAGGAAAAGAATATAAGTTTTTGTCTCAACTGGTTGCCATGTAAGAGTAAAAAAATCCTTAGAGATAATTTAAATTGTTTTAGTTTTGTACGGTTTGTTCGGTATCGCGGGAAACTGTCGTATCTTTATTAAGTTTTCTACTTGATATCCCGCGAGGGAGAATCCAAATAACCGATCACTGCTTATTACGCATACAACGTATGGTACATTTTCGGTGTTGCTAAAAATTCAAGGCGAGGAGTGAAAGTTGACAAGGAGTTGCAGACAAAATGCAAACTTTTGTTCAGAGTTCAGAGTCGTACGGTCTAGCGCGTCTCTTTTTAATTTACGGAACGGCTTATATTTATTACCCTACCTCATCTGAATGGAATAACACGTTCCAGGTGATAAAATTAATCGATGCATATAATACGTCCGCGAACATAACTCCACTCGCAACATGGACGGCTGAGCCGATTGGCAACAATTCGGCGTCTATCTATTTCCAAGCAAATTATCCTCTAGCATGAGTTATGGACTCGACGTGACGACCGGCGCGGGAGTTTGCCAAAACGAGGATTATTACTGACCTGACATCAGCTGCTCGACAAACATTAACAATGTTTTAAATTTTCGTGTACTCTAAGA
This sequence comes from Epinotia nisella, assembly GCA_932294315.1. Taxonomy (NCBI): domain Eukaryota; kingdom Metazoa; phylum Arthropoda; class Insecta; order Lepidoptera; family Tortricidae; genus Epinotia; species Epinotia nisella. Next base: position 12,450,792 of record OW028685.1, on the reverse strand, counting down.
ACCCGAGTAAATACCGCCGAAGCCTCAATGGAAGTCCTCTTTTTGGACTGCTCAAAGGAAGATAACGGAATTAAAAGGTGTGGGTAATTATAGCAAAATTATTATTATATTATAATCGCCTTTGACTTGGTGTTAAAGACGAGTCAGTGCGTGTTGGATCAGAGAAGAATATGTACTTACCTATAGGCTGACTAAGATCTACCCTAGAAAATTTTCGCTAAGGCGGAGTATAAAAACACTCATGGTAGGTAATAATAATATATGACCCCCATAAATAGCACATTTTCTCGCCAAAATAAATAAAATCTATTGAATATTCAGGTATGATGGGACACTTAGATTTTAGTCGAGATCTTAAATGATTTCTAAACGCGTCTCGAAAGTAATAAAATGTAAAAATATAAAACAAAACGCGGAACATAAGAGTTGTCTACAATTTTATTAGATCAGAATAGTACCTAGCATTATATGTAGTGCTTGTCGTGTAGATCAAGTTTTTTATTTGTACTAATGGACGAATACTGGAACGCAAAAGACGGTACGCCTGGACACGCCGCACATTGTCTGGAGGTTCTTATCTTTGTAGGTATATCCATCTCAGCTTTCCGATTTCTGATCGTTTCCACGAACTACGGCGACATAAAATTTATCATCTCTCTTGCTAATTGTTATGCAATCGAAGATCGGTCGCAGTACTCGATATTCGGGTCGGTCTGTCATGCTCCATGATAATAATGCCAGTAACGCTGCTGCCGCGATGGCCGGCTCGAATCACTCGGAACTGCCTCGCTGCACGCTACCTCGGCTCTAACGGCTAGCCAGCGAATATTGTATAAGAAAGGTTATTTTTGCCGTCGTCCAGGGTCGCAGCGCGTAAACACTGCCGATACATGGCAGAAATGCCTCGAAACTGCATGCTGTGCGCAAGCGCAAGCACGTATTGTGCGGATGTTTACTATTATGAGTATCTGCTTCGCGGGTGTTACTAACCGGGATTTAATAATTTATTGCTCGTTTAAATACGTAAGAATATATATATCTTTATTTAGGAGAAACTTTCCGATGACGATGAACGATTCATATGCCATATGATATGGTTGATATGAACAAAGTTTCTCAGAAAAAGCTTCGCAACATTCTGAAGTTCATTTCAACTTTGTTTGCACAGTAGTCTTTAAGCTTAAGCTGGTCAGGATAATTTCTTTGAATCAGAAAATAATTAGGCCGCCTTCTTTTGTGATTCAATCTCGTTAAAAAGTTAAACAGACTGGCATAAAGTTTGTAATTATAGTCTATGAAAAATCTATAAATTGGCTAGAAACTAGTGCAGTGAATCATGCATGGAACGCGCGCGCACCTCTTCTTGCATATAAAACATTGACGTCAAAAACTTAAAACGTACGCCAAGGATAACTCTAAACTCCCTGTTTGAGTTATGAAAATATTCTAAATAATACATCATAATTAAAATTAGCAAGTCTGTTCGTATGAACAAGGATACTTTCTTCAGGCCAGTATTAAACGGTAAAAATAGTTACAACAATAAATAAGTAAGTATTGTTTCGAAGTTAGAAGCAAGGATTGCGCCGAGCCGGAAATTTTACAGTAGTTTCTAATATCGTACGACGAGAACACTCTTTATTTTAGAATGTATTTGGGGATACTTAATGTTGGATGTCGTGCTACTGACATCACATTAATTTAACGGACTTATGAAATCCCAAACGCCACGCCCTCGTTCGGATACTCTCGTGCTGTTAAAATAAACGTCAACAATAAACGAAAACGTTTAAAAAATCCGATTGTCTTTCTCGCGTCTCCAGTTGAATAGATCTCTCAAGTTGGCAAATCTAGAGCTGTTTTTCCGCAATAAAATTCTATTTATAGCCAATTTCGTTTTGTACACGTTCGTTTGTCACTACCCTGACAGCTCAGTGAATCGACTCCACCACTTAATGACGGCACTAATTCAAGAGACGAGTGCACAAAAACCGCAGAAAACGTGCAAGCAATGAAGAGACAAAGATTGGCATATGTCTGTATAAAAACTCATATTAAACTCGAAAGTAACATTAAAACTATGAATTTATTTGATTCAATATTTAGAAAGCGTAAAAGAACTCATTTATCAAAACGTTGCTTGCATTTTTATAAGTGGAAATAAAATACTTTTCTGCTGCTTATAATGGAATGAAAAATTTGTTTCATGTTAAAATTACAGCACGGTTTCACCGAACTATTTTGAAAGGCGACCGAAATATGTCTAAATGCCTCTTAGTTGACAACTGTCACAGAGGCTGCCCTAAATACAAAACTATCTTTGGTATAAAACATGTTGTGAAGCCAGCGAACTCTTCCGAGATTAATATTCTTAGGTCGCGCCAGAAATTTAATGAATTAACGGTGTATGCGTTAATTCGGTACATAGTATAGCGGGATTAGAAACTGAAAGTGGTTTGTCAGAGGCGTGTTGACACGGGTCCAAGATGCTGTCGTTAGATATCGGTAATATGGTTCGCATGGCCGGCGGCGCGGACTTACCTTGCGCTAATCGCATGCGACGGCACCCCAACGTTTATCATAATACCTAAGGCCGACTCCACACGTTGACGCCAACGTTGGCCCCGAGCGGGATGCGGTTATACGTTAGAATCAGATGGATATATTGGCCCCAACGTTTTTTTTAGATCCACACATTGGACGAGTGGCGTTGGGGCCAACGTGTGGAGCCGGCGTAATACATTTTCAGAAGCCAACATGTTCGTGTTATGCTCACAAAGGCCATGCCAGGATAAGCAAGTATATCTGCCCCCAGAGTAATAAAAAAAATACGAAATATGATCTTTCTTCAATATTTTTTTCTAGCCAGCCGGTTTCGACGTGCGTCACATATATACTTATTGTGCATATACTAAAGACAATTAATTGACAAGAACTTTAGGATATATTGCCATACAATAAAAAAAAATCAATTAAATTTTCGATCATGATCATTCTTTAATTTTTACTTTAGCCAGCCGATTTTGACGTGCGTCACATATGTTGCGCATTGACTAAAGACAATTACATGACATGAACTACGGACTATACTTAGGATATATTTCCATAGAACAAAAAAATACATTTTTAATTTTTTAGTATTTTTTTTGATAAGAAACTATAAAGTTTGGGCGGCTGAAATTTTGCATATTTGTTACTAATGTAGAGCCACACACCATCCATAAAAATTACAAGCCCAAACTCGCTGGAGGCAGATTCACTTAGCTTATCCTGCATACCCTGCTTATTGGTAATGCATTTGGCAGTAAACTACGTTCGCCACTGACTTGACCGCACCTCAGTTTTCATTTCACCTGGGAAAGTTTCAACGGACTTTAAAGCGAGATAAAATAAAAGAATTGTTGATTTTACTTCCGATTCCGACGTATTGTTGCGCGTGTTAATTTACGGCATGGAAGTAAAATCTATATTTTACGAGTCAGTTCAGAAAAACAGTATAAAACTGGATAATAGGAGATAGAAACATCATAAAGACCAACCAGGTCAAGGTGCATGCAAAAATGAGAACGAGTAGACTAATTACCCTCCCACGTTGTCGATAAACTCCAAATAGTGTCTATTCTATGTAAACATGATTTCATGTACGTATACAGTACTATAAACATCCACGAATAGAAGTATTAGTTATCAATATTTGACCATGGTCCACTGATTCTAAAATTATTGCCTCCATTTCAAATCTCCAGTTATTAAATTGTCAGCCAGAGGTGGTGATTATTAATACTACTTGTAATAAAAGTTATATTAACGATATGTAGATAGCTCAAATTCAACAAGTGGTTTATATGTGAATTACACAACCACGGACAGTGAGTGCCAAAATTCTATTTGTGACGACAAACCGAGACGGGTATATTTAACTGCCACCCATAAACTGTCGAATACTGTCTCTGACAACATCGGATGAGCTTACGATATCATTAACGCAACAAGGTAAGGACGCCATAACATTCGGGAACACTAACAAAACAACATCACGTATGCAAGACAACGCATCATATAATTTTTATTCGCTTGTTTCGACAGAATGGCTTGAGTTTAACAGGTACGCAGCATAAATTTAAACCTAAAAGTTAGATGTAAAAATACATTTTACATTCAAAGCACAATTGAAGAGAAATCATTGCCAAACTGATTACTTTACGATTTCAAAGAAATGACAGCATTGTGTTGTTGTGTACCCTTTTGCGTGTAGGTTTAACCCGGAATAATGCATTTGTTTGTAACTCATCTACGCAAACATTCCATTCTTATGCGCGACAGAATTCGCATAACCCGACCTTTCAGCTCGGTGCATAAATAGATCTCCCTCCGTCTTGGGCGGAAAATTACAAATTCCATACTCTTGATCGCAAGTAGGCGCTACATACTTCTCGAAAAACTGAAGATTTCATACATTTTCGTGGAAGTGAAAAGGGTGGTGGCTTGTTTGTAAAGGATTGGTGGCGTTTTAAATTTTAATGGCTTTTCCTGTACTTGTTTAAGGAAGATCTCGTGACTGAGAACCGCGAATGCGCCGGAGTCGTAAGTGTGGGCGGGCAATTAAACCGCCCCGGCTAACGAAAACAACGCCTCTGTTACGACATTCTTCATTGGAACCAAAATTAAGGGAAAACAAGGTCTCGACTCGCCGTCGTCAGTGAATCGTAAACAAGAGCGCTTACTACTAATAGGACTAACTGTGTCAAAATAACCACTAACTTTTAACCACTATATGATTTACTACTATATGATGACATTCAGTCGGCTTTATTATTTGTTGTGGGCGATTGTTCTAAAATAATCTGTCACTGTCTAATATTATCATACAGATTCAAATTCAATGGCACTGTGTTTAGAGACAGCTGGTTTTAAGGTAAAGTAAAGTGTGTGCAACATTGTGCTTTAGGTAAGGTTTTGTTTTGAAGACTTCTGGGGCCAGGATTTTCATTCCATTTGACATATCTTAACCCCTGGCTGGACTCTCGTTGTACCTTAAAACCAACATGCAACAAGATGGTGAGGTGAAGTCAACAATTCAAAATGACATCTACTCACCGCTATTTTTTTTACTAGTATATAAATATCCCTATCATTCATCGCCTCAGTATCTACTCCCGTTCCTCTAGGTCTATTATCATCAGTATCATCACTCCCTTATTTTATTATTTATACTCAAACTTAGTTACGACATTCAAACAAAGACTTATTTTATACAAATGCAGCGTCGCAACATCGAATGGCCTGCAGTGATAGCGGATGATTTCATATCGCGTGCCGGCGGCTGTGGCTGTCTCGCGTCTCGACGAGCTATCCTAATTAATCGGCGTCTGCGCCGGCGTGCCGGTTAACGGTAAGCACCTGTCACTACACACGAGTATACTTACTCTCACAAGTATTCCTGTTCTCACGTGGTTTTTCGAAAGTAAACTATAACTACCAGTTATCTTGAACTGTCGCCATTATTATAATCAATATTATACGGTAAATTTTAAACGGAGAACGAGTATTGCAAGTGCAGAAACTGGTTGCCAAGATAAGATGACACGCTTTTTATTCCAAGTTAAAAATCAAATCAGTTGCTTTCGAATGCGTTTTAAATTTTTGTTCCATGCACTCCCTTTCGTCCAGTTCCAGAATGCACGTTAATGATTGCGATAGTATAAAACCACTGGTTAACAGTAAACATATGGGGTTGAAGTTGAATGTGTATATTGTTACTTGACGAAACGCGTGCGTCGACCGACACGCCCCAATTATGCAAGTGAGACAAGCAGCTACCGAAAAACAAAACAGTAGGTATCTAATCTCAATCTAAACTGCCATTATGATCTCGAGTAAGGTGTATTAGGATTAAAATTGCAGCCGCTTCGATGTTGGAGTTAATGCACTTCAGTAGTAAAGTTACGTAGTGTAACTCGAAGTATGGCAAACGCATGTTACGATGCAAAGCTCCGAGACCAAATTATCTCTTTACTCACACTGCGATTACATCTACGCGTGTGAATGGAATTCGCGTAATGCAAAAAGGGCGCACGGTGTAGTCAACATTCTTTGACACCAATATGGATAACATATCTATTTAATCTATGTATTTACGAGATATAAGTATGTAATACTGTTTACTTCTAATTGAAGGTAACGGTAGCACATTACTAATTTGACAGTGTTATATTAATTATTGAATAGTATAGGTAGTGCAAAAACCTTTTTCCCTAGGCCAGGTACAGTAATTCAATGTCTTTTTGACGACCAAGTATTAGGTAGTGACCAATGCCTGCAAAGCTGACGATCTTGGATTCTAATCCCGTTAGGGGCAAATGTTTGTGTGATGAATGATGATGATGAGCAATGAATATTTGTTTCTCAATCTTAGATGTTTTGTATATATGTATGGGTCTAGTACCTACCAACACCAACAACACAACCCTTATTGAGCTTACTATGGACGTAGCTCGATTTGTGTGAGAGTGTCCCATTTATTTATTTTTTATATGACATAAAGACTGACAGATAACTGATCTCACTTTATCTGTAGCTACCAATTCATAAACTTTACATATTTTCTTTATAATATTGGTAAAGATACGTAGTTGAGATAATATCTTCACAATAAACTCTTGTGAAACAGCTTTCTGACCTCTGTAAGTTGAGCCGCGTGGCTCTCGATGAGAATTCTTCAACAAAACCGAGATAGAATCGGCTGTTTAATTATATTGGGCAGTTAACATAACAAAGGTTTGTAATGCCAACCTTAAACCCACAACTAAGGAGGTGCGGAGACAATTTGGACGTAGCGAACATGTTTACGAGCTCTCGGTTACATAAGGCGGCCCACTCCGGAGCGTTCTGGCCACTATTTATATGCACTTTCCATTCCCGGCCGCCGTGACACATATTACTTACTCCAGTGAGAAGGGTGGCTAAAGATAATTCCTAGCGTAGGTACTATACGCTGTTTATCCATTCAAGTACATTTTTTGGGTTCATATTTTTTTACAAGCTTTTATGTACTTTTACCTGACCGTTGTCTGTAATCAAATCTTGCAAGTTAAATTTGATTCACTTCCCGGTTTCCGATTGAGCTGAAATTTTGCATACATGAGTAAAACGCGTGACAATGCAATATTATGATGACATGGTGCTGATCTGATGATGGAGCAGGAAGGTGGCCATAGGAACTTCGCAATGAAACGACACAACCTCATCGAGTTTGGGCTCGTTAGAATCGTCTCAATGACTAGTTGATGACGGTATACAGAAAAGTACAGTCGGCAATAAAAGCTTGTACCAAAAATGAAATTTTTGACAGAAACTTGTTACAACAAAATTGGCTTGGAGAAGTTGAGAAATCTTCAGATAGAGACACATTTTGGGAAACGCGAATAATGATGTCTGTCCACTGTAAAAGTGCCATTTTGCCAAAAGGCCTCAATACCATGTTGTCCCTAGACCTCATATGCCGCGTATCATATGATGCGTGGTATCTTGCCGGATAGTTTCTGATAGAGATTTGGTGTGGTGTAAGATTTTTGGGTCGAATGCTTTTAATGACTACATAGAGCATACATAACTGGAGTAGTATTTCAGTAACTTACCCCTCTGTAAAAAACCTTGCACAATGTGCATAAAATCATACAAAGAAGTTCACGATCGACCGCAAGAGAACACTGATCATAGAAATGCCCGCATGTTGCTGTAAGCACTTGGTATTATAAACGTTCAACCACTTCAAGCTTTTAATATATAATTGAGTTTTAATAACTTATTAAGATGCTCCCCCCCCGCCCCCCGCAAAATTCGGCAGACTTTTTTGTACGCACATACGACATAAGGCTACTCCAGTTATTTATGCTCCAAGCCTCTTTACTATACAATTCTTCTTGAGTATTTGGATTGTTAGAATAGTGGTAACATCCAACCTATTCAAACCCTATTCAATTGTCTATAGAATTTAAAGAGGACAGTTTTCACTCGTGCATGTCAAAGATTTTCCATTTCATAACAATCTAAATAATATACATGGTGAGCAATCCAAATGGGTCAGTATGGCGGTTTTGGAAACCATAACAGATAGCGAAATCTTGGCTTAGGAACCATGACGTTGATTTTAGTAAAACGAAAAACTGCATTCATATACTTACAAAAATACGTGTACTCGGCCCAGGAATCGAACCTGGACTTTTTGAAAAATTAAATTTCGTTGTTTAAAAACAATGCATTTTATTAGTTTTAGATATCATGTTTCTTAGTAACATTTACTATTTAAGAGCTACATAACCGATATTCAAAGGAAAATAACGAAATTTAATTTTTCAAAAAGTCCAGGTTCGATTCCTGGGCCGAGTAGGTACACGTATTTTTGTAAGTATATGAATGCAGTTTTTCTTTTTACTAAAATCAACGTCATGGTTCCTAAGCCAAGATTTCGCTATCTGTTATGGTTTCCAAAACCGCCATACTGACCCATTTGGATTGCTCACCCTGTATTGTAATAAATAATTATATCGTGTCCTAGTATGGTGTAATTAATTATCCGTAAGTACAATTAACACGCGCTAACTTTGCTTCAGTTTTAAAAGTGCCGGTATTTATTTGTCTATTAAGTTTTTATTGTTGCTATGTATTCATGTCACTTAATGATACCATGATACCACTATCGTCTCTTTCTTATAGGAAAACTTAGAAAGAGAGGTGTAGTGCAAGAAAAATCGAGAGAGCTCGCGCGCCGTCTTGTGATATCCGTGTTGAGATTGTTCTCTATTTCAGTATACAACAAAGTACTTTGTGCTACTAACCACGATGCTGACTGGACCTGAGTTTATATTACTATTACAAATCAGTCATCATAACAATCATTGGACAGTTGTGTCATAATCATAATACATAATGAATAGACATCGTCATCAAATGAGGTAAATATAATAATGTCTAGGTACAACTCTCAACAACAAATAACACTTCTGTGTGCTAACTACACTTTACTGTTCTGGTGTGCTAATATACATAGATATAATTGACAACGAACCTATTTTCGCATGTACATTAAGAAACGCGAAGAGGACAAACTCGAATTAACACAAAAGGGGTAAATAGCAGAAAGAACTAATTACCGGTCAGTGGAGGGCTGACACCATTTTCACACAAAAAAGCTATTTCACTTGACGCAGTCATTCATGCCATTATGACATTTATTTTTATGTTAATAAAGGCTAATACAGAGATAAACCTTGTGGACGAAATGAATGCTGGTGTCAATATAGGTGGGGGTACAGCTGTCAGTCAGCGACGCACGTGGCGGAGTGCGCGGGCGTCGATTAGCACGCACAGTAATTACACGGTTCAAACGTTCCAACAACCAATTAAACGATGTCTTCATAAACAATCGCCTGCTTGATATCAAGGTGCGGGAAAGTGATATGGATTAGCAAACTGACTCAATAGACCGTAGAAAATAAAAGTTAAAGGTCGTTTTAGTATCAAATGCTCTATTATTCGACGGGGCTAAGATGGTCTATCTCTGTTTATCGCGTAATAAACGACACGATAAAGCTTATATTATTTTCTAACATATCTTGTGTATGATTCTGAATGGTTTAGAAAGCGATAACCGTGACCAAAATATAGTGTAGTGGCGATTATTCTAATATAATCATACAGTTAAGTGGGAAATACCAATAATTGAGCTCACCCTACAAATGATAAAACTGATAAAATTTGGAGGGGGAACACAAATTAATGTATCTTATACCTAGTAGGACGATACGGACATTGAGCACATTTTGATGACCTAAACCTAACTTTAAATACCTATTTTAAATTACGAAGTGATTACCAGTGTAGGACGGACTATTAGCTATCATTTAATGGGTAACAGAAAAATTTGGTAATGTAGTCTAATGACCTGAGGCTGACTGTACGTCGCTGACTGACAAGATTTATGTGTTTATGGGAAAAAGAAAACCTTTATCTAACATTGAATAGTAAAATTGAATTGTACTATACCAATGTCAAGTCGAAAATATATCCTTTTTCGTTATATAAATCTGCCGTTTCCAAGCAAAAGGTACCGCGATGATAACGGTTGTCAATAAGGTGTTATTGGCATGTCGATGCATATTGCAATCGTCTTTATCGACATCTGACAAAGCTGTACCTTTTGCCCGGGTACTACGACACTAATTAGGCACACTCTGATAACCTGAAGACCAGTTTAAGTGATAAAAACTGCGTGCGGTGAAAGAAAACATTAATCATATGCATCAGTTAAGTTAGAAACGTTTGGTACGGTACCGTCGCAGTGTCTGCAGCGTTTGGGCTCTGGGGGTGCGATCTCGTCGCCGAGGTCGCGGTGTCGTACCGGCATGGCCGCGCATCCCGCGCCGGCGCCGCCACCCGTGCTTGCGCGCGCTCGGGACCGCTCCTATAGCGGTGGCGGCGATGCAGCCACTAAACCGATCTACACCGCCCGCCCGAGCCGATAGGCGGCGCCCATTCCACGGTTTATTTTGGGCGGCTGTGACTCATAGCTCGAACTGCCAGTGCGCGGCGTCCGCGCATCGCAGGTTGCGAACTACCCTGGTTAAGCCTACGCTGCTCTCGCAGCCTCCGCCCTAAGGCTTTCGTTCTCGCTTTCGCTGATTGCAACAATGTACCTACATAGTTAGAGGATTGATATTAAGAATCATTGAAAAGGCTTTCCGCGACATATTAAAGTTGTAATGTTTTTGTTAGTGTATTTTATCTTACGTCGTAGGTGCGTGTACACTTTTCCGTCGCTTATTATTTTTCTTCATATCACTACCAAACCTATGTCTGGAAAATATAGTGAATAATAAAATAACGTCTTTTCTCCGCTATTATATATTAAGTAAAATGTTTCCTGCGTTATTTCATAGGTATTGGCTTTATTTTATAGTTTTTTGTGTTGTACCGTACCTTTGCAATAGGCAATAAAGATGATTTGTGCCGATGCCTGATTATTAATAAAATAACAAGTAAATATGACGGTTTTTAGATTTGTTTTTTTTTATTAATTTGGGACCATATATCCTAAAAAATATCTAAGAGACCTGAACTATATCCATTCATAACATATACCTTGATTCCCTTCATGAGAGATTCATAACATAATGTTGATCATTTCTAGTTATGTTGCAATTGGGCTGTTGTGAAGGAAAAGTTCCACTGCATATAAATAACAAAAGAAGTAGGCCAGGGACAACTAAATAGGATCAGTTTGGGAAATAACAAATTCTATCCCACATACCACATCATAAGGTTAGGTAATCCGAAATATGAGGGCTTTTAAGAGAAAAACATTACTTGCTTACTTAAAAATTCTCAAGAGTATTGTTTTAAGAATAGGTTAATATATGGACTCCTTTCTTTGTCATATACATCATGTTGCAGGATCATCAACATGCACCAGCTCATTCGGATGCAGATATTAAAATGACAACTAGAATATAATTAATTACTTTTATCTTGTATCTTGTTGAGCTTTCATTTCAGATTTAATTTCAGTAACTGGTTCGAGATTTGATGAAATAAATCACTTGATTTATCCGTTTTAGGGTTCCGTACCACAAAAGGAAAAAACGGAACCCTTATAACATCACTTTGTTGTCCGTCTGTCTGTCTAGACCCTTTATCTCCGGAATGCGTGGAGGTATCGAGTTGAAATTAAAACCATATAGGTACTAAAATCTGCAGTCCCTTGAAGCTGTGCAGAAAACAAATTTCTAAGTTAAAATAAAATAAAAAGAAACCCTACATTTCGACACTCAAGAGGATCAAAATTTATAGGGTACTTTCCATTGTCCTAGAACTATGAAATTCAGCAAGTAATATCTGGGGGCACAGTAGTCAGTTCAACAAGCAATGTGCCTTAAATGGAAATGAGCAGGCCATATCGCCAGATATAAAGAAAAAAGAAGGGCACTGGAAGCAACAAAATGGTCAGGACCGAACGGCAAAAGAAGGAAAAGTAGACCACGAAGATGTTGGACAGATGACATAACTGAGATTGCCGGACCTAGCTGAATGCAGTTGGCTAAGGACTGAGAAAAATGGCATGAGATGGAGGCTTTTACCCAAATGGGGTCCATATAAGAAATATATATATATATATGTATAAAACATTAACACAACTTTTTGATTTAGAAAATCAAATATCAATAACAATATGGAATAAATAAAGCTTAAATAAATTAATATATTTAAATGTAGTTATTGCAATAGGCAAGAGTTAGTGCAGAACCGAGAAAAATAGTGCACTCTTGTGTCAGAGGCCAAGATTCATTATGGGTCACGGAGCGGAGCTAATGGAGTAAGTAAGTAAAGTGGTTTGACTGAATTGAATCTCGGCATATACATAAACATTTAACTAACTAGCATGCTAGTAAGTCACAATAAGTGTCATGAAGGGAAAGGTCTACAGGGAGAACATGTTAATAGAAGACAAGAATCTTTATTTATAGTAGAATCCACAATTAGGTGAACATATTTCTATGTACTGTGAGAAAGCCTTTAATAATATTAATATGAACAGCACTGGCCAAACTATGGCCATATTTGTGCATTTTCACTTCTTGTCAGTTTAGTTCACCTAATTGTGGATGTATCCACATATATGATGTTGATAAACACAGTAATATACATGTGCCTAGCTTCATAAGAAGCTCACCAAGTTCTTCAAATATTTAGGATGATAGATGCTTAAATGAGTCTTTTACGTCTAAACTTAGTATTATGAATAAGTGGCGTTGGCAATCAACAAGCAAAGTAATCATTACGGTGAACTAAATAATATGCAGTTATGTTCTTCAATGTTGTCAGTTTAAATACAGAAAGATTATAATTATTTAATACAGAAGGTGTCTGATTACAGACACCGATACAATCAACGGAATGACAGCTGATTTACATGATGTCATATTCGAATTTTATCTCAGCAATAAGCTCCTAAATACATTAAACTCATTCAGAATATTTATTACCAATAATGTGATCCAAAACAAACGCGCTCGGTTATAAATACTCTATGTACGAAGATCTTATCAATAAAAAAGTTACAGCTTGAAAAGCTGTGGGCGGCGTAAAAACACTAACCTTTGTTTAAAGAAATAATTTTCTTTGTGTTGAACTCTTCTCCGTCACTTGCTGTTGCTGAACTTATTACGTCCAGTCACTAATTCGTGTTACACCACGCCACTAAACTTAAACATAGCACAAATGTAAAAATAGTTTCGCTCACTGGGTACATCGTTCAGCCATTTTCAATAAACAGTATATACATACACAGATTACAGAGTTACAGACAGGATAGTGCAACTGCAAAAAACGGTGCTGGCAACTCCGTGTTCTTGTTGTTGTTAACGAACGAACGCTAAATTTCGCCACGAAACGTTTAGTAGCGTCGTTAGCTTCGCGTTCACACCACAGGTTCACACTCAACGAAGATTTTACCACAGATAGTATACAGCCGTACTTAATGTTGGCGACTTGTTGCCACATATTATTCTAAAACTATATGTCTACAACAGAATATATGGTCTTTAAGGCGGGAACCAAATGCCAAAGTTTTGTTCCACCTTTACTACTCAATAATATTCCTCTTAAACGTGTCTTCCAGTTTAAGTATCTTGGGCATTTGGGAACCGACGATCTAGATATGGATAGGGAGCGCAGAGCGTTGTCAGTCCGGGCGAACATGTTGGCCCGCAGATTTGCTCGATGTACAGATGCAGTGAGAATAACATTGTTCAAAGCGTATTGCACATCACTGTACTTGGCAAGTATGTGGTTCAAGTATACCCAAAAGTCATACAACGCTCTGCGCATCCAATTTAATGGGCGCTGTTGCGACTGCCGCGCTTCTGCAGTGCGTCATCTACAGGGAGCGAAACTATGGTGCCCGTGACGTCATTATGACGCAAAATCGCATATAGGATGTTTTTTTTAAAACAACATTGTAACATCTCAATGATTCTTAATAATATAATAATGGTAATATAAATGGAAATGCCGCCAGCATCCTCGGTACAATGCCTCGAGGGCCTTTTTTAGATTTAACTTAGTTTTAATTTATCTTAGTTAATGTTAATTGTAATCTTGTATTCACTTTTAATAAATATCCAATATTATTGTTTATTTATAAAAATGTTTGGTATTTATACAAAAAATAATGTAAATATTGAAAAACTATATGAATAATATTTTTTATTGGGTAATGTAATTCTATCACAACATATTTTACCTCAACTAAATGAAACAAGACAACAAATGTTTCGTTGGATGACGAAGTATGCAGAAGGCCTACCGCGAAATGAAATTCGTTTTCGTTCGTGTATCTCTGTCTTTGTCGCTCGAACTAACAAGTGCAACAGAGACGGAGATACACGAACGAAAACGAATTTCGTTTCGCGGTAGGCCCTCTGAACGCTTAAAGTTTAAACATAATATCGCATCTTCTTTCTTATATACATTTCACACGTGTAGGTACTTTCAGGGCAATATCATTCTGTATAAGTTGTTATTTGATTAGGTATATATAATCTAGAACTAGAAAAAACACTCTGTATGTAGCTTGACGTCATACGTCTGTCATCGGCACCATAGTTTCGCTCCCTCATCTATGTTTGCCGAGGCGCGTACAGACGACTTTGATGCCGTCTGGCGGAAAAAGTCTGCCTCTCTCTTGAATAGAATGCGCGGGAGTAGCAAGTAGCAACAGCATCCTCAATATGATAGCTGGTAAGTTTGATTGTCCCTTGACAAAAATACTTACCGACCGCACCAAATCCCTACTTACTATTAAATACTAACCTAGCTAGACTAAGATTAACAAATTGAAATAAATAAATATAAGACCTGGATCACACTGGCGCGGCTTGCAGTGGCGTGGCGGTCAATAGTAAATTTGACAGCTAAGCTAATGACAAGTTTACTACTGAACGCCGCGGCCAGGCCTCTCCAGTCTGTGAGAGGCTTTATAATATTGAAGTGGATACTTCTTTGCTCGCGTTCTTGTATAGGGATACAGTTCAAAATGTATCACGTGTCTTCCGGAATAACTTTTTGTAGAGAAGCCTAATCAGATTTCAAATAATAATACATGTTTTAATCCTTCTTTATTTGCCATTAGTTGTTAATCACAAAATGTTATTTAGTTTATGTGGCGGACATGAAAATAATGCTGAAATGACCGCCATTTTCAATGTATCGCGAGTCAAATAAGCTACGTCAGTCAATGTTGCCATATATACCGATTTATCTGTACTTATACAGATTTTAGTGAATTAATTCAGATATATATTTTTATTCCTTTAAATAATAAATAAATATTAGGGGACATTCTTACGCAAATCAAACTAGCCTTATAGTAAGCTCAATAAGGCTTGTGTTATAGGTACTAGACGACGATATATATAATAGATTTAAATACTTAAATACATAGAAAACATCCAAGACTCAAAAACAAATATCCATGCTCATCACACAAATATTTGCCCTTACCGGGATTTGAACCCAGGACCTTCAGCTTCGTAGGCAGCGTCACTACCCACTAGGCTATCCGGTCGTCAAATTAAATAAACAAAACAATTTGAATTTAACAATTCATTGAAAATGCTTATCTAGGTAGATTTTCCCTTTAGATTGAAATCAATCGCAAATCCATGGTATACAATTTAGGACAGGGACAGTTATTATTATACCGATTACCATTAATCGCGGTATTTTTCATAAATATGGTATAAAATAAAATAAATATTGTTTTTATTAATGTAACTGCTTACTTAGAAATAAAGGTTGAGACCTCCTAGAAGGTACCTATCCTCCAAGAAGTACCTAGGAATTATGGTATCTGTATCAGGAGACTTCGCTCTTCCTTCCTTCTTTGATTTGTATTGTTCTAAAAGTATGTCGCAAGATTATTTACGTGAATTTTCAGACATAACCTGGCAACACAGCACAGACTGTCACGTTTGCACGTTGAAGGACTTTCCATGTCAGACTCGCACTTGGCCGGTTTTTTTTTATTAGTGTTCCATGGCCAACAAAGAAATATCCACTTAAACTTAATTAACGGTTGTATCTCCGACACAACCCGCTTCTTTTATCTTCGGTTTTCGCGATTCTTACTCAATTAAAACGGGTTTTATCGGGAATTATTATGGATTCAATGGCGGCCAATACACGGTGAGTAATACTGACAATCCACATGTAGATGTCTCACTCTATCGTTATAGAGTGAGACAGCTATAGGTGGATTGTCAGTATAACTCACCGTGTATTGGATTGGCCGCCATTATTTATATGCCAACGTCTCAAGCCCACTCTAGCGCTTTTTTAAATTATAAGTTCTGTTTTGAAGCATTTTAGCCTAGTTTTAGTAGCACGGTCGCTTATACAGCCTCTCACAGACTGGCGCGGCCTGGCCGCGGCGGTCAATAGTAAACTTGTCATTAGCTGTCAAATTTACTATTGACCGCCACCGCAGGCCGTGCCAGTGTGTTGCAGGCTTAAGTCGGATATAAAGCGGTTCTCCCTCTCCCACAAAGATAAATAAATTTATCTTTGCTCTCGCACTTCCATAGTTGCCGGCCGTAGGTAATTTTGTACGTATTTTCATTAAGATATCGATATTGATAAAGTAATGACTTTCAAATTTCAAAGCGTGGCCCAGAGATCAGAGGGCCTACCGCGAAACGAAATTCGTTTTCGTTCGTGTATCTCTGTCTCTGTCGCACTTGCTAGTTCGAGCGACAGAGACGGAGATAGACGAACGAAAACGAATTTCGTTTTGCGGTAGGCCCTCTGAGCAAATCATGACCAACCAGATTTTGTTATGGATATCTAGTTGGTCACGATTTGAAATCTAGACATGGCGGACATGACACATCTGGACATGACAGTGCAATGGCGGTTATTCTAATGGATCCCGAACACATCATTGAGGATTGATTATATGTGTATAGATAAAGTAGTGTATGCAACTGTACATAATTAGGCATTAAAACACTCGTGTGATCCTATTATGAAACTTCACACTCGAGATTTAAGGCCTCTCATTATGTACAGTCACATAAACTACTATTATTGCTGTCTGTACCTTTAATGAGCCCTTACTAACTTACAAGAAGAATCTCCCATGTCCCCATGTGCACTTCAAGATTTCTTATGGCCAGTTATGTAAAATTGTACCTTGTAGCTTCGTGAAACAGGGCTCAGACTGATGGGACTATTTATGCTAAATGAGTACTAATTCCTTGAGCATGGATATAAATAAAAGGTATTATAAAATGAGTACTAATGAATATCATATTAATTTATCGTGTACTATAATTATGAACATTACTTCCAGTTTGTAACATTTTTTTATAAATTAGATAAAAGGTAAAATACATTGAAGGCGTCTAGCGTCAAAAACTATCAGTATATAACAAAAACAATTAAATAATTACACTGAAAAATGCACATCGTTATATTTTAAAAGGATTATTCGATGTTCATGCTTTCTACAGTCAAACAGCGTCCGTTTTTTAGGGTTCCGTAGTCAACAAGGAACCCTTATAATTTCGCCATGTCCGTCTTTCCGTCCGTCCGTCCGTCTGAGACTTAGCTTAGTGATCCTTACTACTAGAAAGCTGTAATTCGGCATGGATATATAAATCAATCACGCCGACAAAACGGTAAAAAAAAAATTAGGCTATCTCCCCTACAAGTAAAGTGGGGATGTCATTTTTTTATATTTAAATCCATGGTGTGGGGTATCGTTGGATAGCTTGTTCAAAAATATTATGGGTTTCTATTGTTTGGAATTCAGATTGTGCAGAATTGCGAACAGTAAGAATCGATATTGGCATGAACATCGAATAATCCTTTTTTAAATAGAGTAAACTGCTAGTTACTTAAAGTCCATAAATTGTAATTAAGATATAGTAGTATAAACAAAAATAGAATAAAGAACCCTTAACACCTCCAACGAAACAGTGTTGACTGGTGCTATACTTCATACAACCAAATAACTTAGTTCAAATAGTAAATCAAAATTTTACACACAATTTAAAAATTAGGCAAAGCCGTGGCAATAATTACAATCTATAAATAAATACTTAGGCGGGCGAACAATGGAATTGAAATTAGTAATATTATGTCTCAATAAATATTGCATATTTATAATAAAATTTACAAGTGTTATTGTTCCACTAGTTAGATTCGACTAAACAGGAATAAAGTTACAATTTTTATTTGATGCTGACCATTAAAATTGAAGGCATAATCATAGAAAACCCTATTCTTGTTTCTTCGAATTGACACTACGGAATCTTATTTCATATTTATCAATTTTTTTAATTGTTGATGCAATGTAATATTGTTAATTATATTAATTGCAACAAACGCGAAGCGTTATATTGCTTCATGATATTCCATACATTTTACATCCTTTTATAACATTCATTCAGGCAAAAAAACATTCTCGTGTTTGAGCGACTTTCTAATGAGATAACGTGACGTGCAAATTATGATCATTTATTGTTATTCTGTTAAAATTAGTGACGTGTCTTTACCGGCAACATTCGTATTTGGGCATTGTGGGACAATATTTCCGCGCTGTGTGTATTCTCCATACAATCACGGATGTAGCCGTCAAAGGGACGTCAGTAACCAGAACTAATCAATCTTACAACCACATTGGTTATTTGCTACGATAAGCAACACCCCCATGTATTCAAACGCACTAGTCGACCTTTACCAGAGTTTATATATTTTATACAGTTAAAATTATCTAGATTGACTACACAGCAAATAAACTTTTCAAAAGCATTTTAACACAGATCCGACCACTTTGGTTTACCTATTGCGGTATAATTTTACATAGATTTCGCAGTTAACTAAATATATTGATTGGTCTACATAGCATTTATTTTTGGTAACGAGTACTAGTATGTGTATTTATTACTTTAACTCTCGTGTTCTAAACACGTCCCATTCTGCTTGAGGTGTGTGTTTTGTAACACCTTTATGACAGCGTTCTCTTTGTGTTCCTTGCGAGTATTTCTCATTTCGAATTCGAGCCGATGACTTATTATTCGTTGCACGATATCTTCTGTTGTCATGGAGTTGCCAGAATCTATAATCTGGAATGGAATATTTTATTATATTAATAAGCATAGACTGTTTCATTGTTAAAACGTCCATTGAAGAGGAGAAACATGCAATTTCTGGGCTTTTTCTGAAATGTGTTGCATAACATCGTGTTTGATACCATGAGATCTATTCAGCAACTAAAATTGTCTATGTCAATATCTTTTTCTGAGGCATTTGTTTGAACTGGTTGAGGGAATCCTGCATATATCTACCAAGATATTCAAACATGCATGTCAAGACCCCAACCGGTACAGGTCCAGCGTAGGGATTTAGTTATAACTATAGTTCCATCTTTTCGGTTCATGAAGGGAGGCTTGTACCCAGTAGTAATAGTATTATTGTTTAACGAGGGGCGTAAGCGGAATTTTGGTAACAAGAGTCTATCAGAAGCCCGACGCCGAAGGCGGAGGGCTTTTGATGACTCGAGTTTGCATTATTCTTACGCCCGTGTTAAACACAATGGTTTTCATCACATTTGCGAGGAAATAAATAACTACAAAGGACAGAAAAATCTAAGTTTCATACAACCGCACCAATCAAAAATTGACGATATTGACAACTTCACTTCCAGATCAGTGCTAGTGGAGCGCGCAGCTTCAATATTTCAACCCATCACGGAGCAGTATTCTAGCGGCGCGTGGCCATCTAGTTTTTTTTTCTAACAATCACAGAGCAACTAGATTTGCTTAAGCCAATCAGAACAAGCTCATTACCACAGATTATATAATAGTTCTAACGAACAGATACTCGACTCTGAATAAAAAAGCGCATACCTACCGCTTTCCATGCCTACTAAATTTAACAATGGAGCGACCTTGAACGCGCCAGTCGTTGCCCGCCAATAGACGCTAGGGTTGACACCGCTTGGAAATGAAGTTATAATTAATATTTTTTGAAATATTTTTATAATGTTGTGTAACCAACTACAATTGCTTCACCTTGATGTAATGTTGCACGAATATTTTTCCTTCTCTAAATGTTCAGCGCGTGAGCGCGTACGAATTTGAGCAAAATAGGTGATCCGTGCGTGCCTCAACCCGAGGCTGCTCTAATTCGTACTTAGATACTTACATATCAATTTTAATGTTAATGTTGAGATTTATGGCATGACAATTATATTTTGTCAGTCTGGTAGGTGATATGTACGCGTATGAAGAGTGACGCAATTGTCCTGCTGTATGTATCTAAGTAACAGACGTCGTAACGTTCTAATAAAAATACATTTATTTTTAAGAACCTACGTATCGTAAGTATATAAATAACGACATATTGTATAATAGTTTAAAAGTAGCATTGCAAACTTGGAATTAGTCACTAGGCATAAGTTGTTTTAAAATATTCTGATTAGGTACGTGTTTCATCCTCACGAGTGCATTCCAAGCACTTCCAAAAGGTTATAAGTTCCCATAGCAACGACGATGTTTACGCCCTTTCTTAGGCCGTGCAATGCATGCACCCCGTAAATCTTACTAAGTAAACTATTATAATTGCTGCTAGACAGGGATAAATATAAACATGAAATCAATACAAACAACGGAGTGGCGGAGTACCTAAACTTGTCGGAGGCTCGGGGTAGGTATACAAAATAACCGAAACTCAAGCAGGCCTAAATGTATCACGTAAGTATTTGAAATAGGTATTAGGTGTTCCGTAAAAAACATTACGAACTCATTTTTAAAGAATTGGTGAATAACTTTTCTTGTGCGCGTAAGCAGCGTCCGGCCGTGAGCGCGTGCGCCGACCCACTGGCGGATGTACCGTTTGCGGCGCGCAAAGTTTAGGTATAATTCTGA
Organism: Epinotia nisella; assembly: GCA_932294315.1. Lineage (NCBI taxonomy): Eukaryota > Metazoa > Arthropoda > Insecta > Lepidoptera > Tortricidae > Epinotia > Epinotia nisella. The sequence goes on along the minus strand of OW028685.1, from coordinate 12,429,805 downwards.
GTTCCCACGGCGCAGTTAGGTAGCACTGTCATTACTCCCTAGGGAATACAAACTCGCCATAACGGGAACAATTTAGGCCATTGTCCTTCTGTATACAGGAATGGAATAACACCATTTACGAGCAAGTGTGATGAAAAATGTACCTTGAAGCAGCCGCGCTGCTTGGGCACCGCGTACGGGTCGGAGCCGTCCGCGCCGCGCGAGATGGCGGTCTCGCCGTGGCAGACCACCTGCACCTTGAAGTGGCCCATCAGCTCCGCGGTCACGGCGTACGGCGCGCCGATCACAACTTCGTGGACGTACTGGAATTAACGGATTCTGTGAATACGTGTAGAAGGAGTATATGTTTTCACAGATGGACGCTCCTGCTGGGGGCGTTGAGACGATCCGGTTAATTTACGGCCCCATAATTCGCGTCCACTTATCTGTCCCTCTCTTTACGCATAGGTTAAAAAGAGACAGTGATATAAGAACTGGACCCCACTGAGATTGCATTCTAAAGGCCGAGGCCACACTGTCCCGGCAGTGACCTGCAACGGCCGTATGGCGCACAACGTTTCGGGTCGGCCGGTGTACAATTCACGTCAGACTGCATTTCATATTTTATTGTATAAATGGGCGCACATTTTTTGGAAATAAAGTGGTTTATCTTTGACCCTTTAGGATTTATGTACTTAAGTGTAAGGCCTTCGGCGTTATTTGATTCCAAAGCGGTGCGATGTACCACTGCTCGGCTCAACACGGTTCATGGGATTTCAGGACATCACACTGCGCTCTACCTCTAACACACATGAGAAAGGTACCTTGCAAGCAAGCACGGAGAGCACTCTCTCGTGCAGGTTCATGATGGGGTAGTTGGAGCCCTTGTAGCGGTTGACCTCGAGGTCGGTGTGCAGCCCCACGATCAGGAAGTCGCCGTGCGCGCGCGCCGCCTCCAGGAACTCCAGGTGCCCCACGTGGAACAGGTCGAAGGCGCCCGCTACGTAAACCACCTGAACAATAGGGGTGTGACCTAACATTTTTTTACGATGCCATACGAATCAGTTTTTGAAGATTAGAGAGGAACAATTTTTTTATGGGAACAACTACAATTATAGTACATAGACACCCAAAAATTTGAGTCCCAGATCGACCTCGCTGGCGGCAGCCGAAACGTTTCATACTAATTGACATTGAAGTATGATGTCAGAGTTTACTATTTGTACTAAACGTTGTACGGAAAATCAAGAAGTGGTGGAACGTTTATAATATCAAGTGCTTCCAGCAATATGCGGGCATTTTTATGATCAGTGTTCTCTTGCGAGGCGATTTTGTGGTCGATTGTGAAATTGTCTTTGATCAGATTGTGCAAGGTTTTTTACAGTGGGGTAAGTTACTGAAAGGCTACTCCAGTTATGTATGCTCTAAGATGGCAGTCAATTTCGGTAAACAAGTGCCTACGCCAAATCTTGGGACTAGGTGGCAAAGCGGAGTCCGGGCCCTAAAGGAGCCCTGCCTACAACTTGGCAAGAAACTGACTAACCTTATCGGTAGGCTTCGGGGATAGGCCGCTACTAAACTGTATGATCTTCTGCGTAGTCGGCAGGAACTGCGAGCAGCCGGTGTAAGGCGACCGCGCCGTGCGGTCCGTGCCGAGGTTGGAAGAGTGTTCCAGCGCCACGGAGTACTCTTTGTCACCTCTCCTGGAATGCAGACCAGCCTTAAGTGCAACATTTTACATACTAATGAGGTAATGAGGATAATACGTGAGGTTTAAATTACACTGAAAACGCACTGGAGACATAGTTCATATATCTCCATCTATTTCGCACCAATATAGAATGTGATAGAGATGGTGTTATACGAACGCAACAGACATCGGCGCAGTGGGCTTTTTTTTGATACGTCTTTGAGTCGAATTGCGTGGTTGGAGTAGCCTGGGGAAAATAGGAGAAACCTCGGCGGTTTATACACTGGAATACTCTGGGAATTATAGGTGGTACTATACACCGTGGGCGTTAACAACCCGAAAGATTTAAACCAACGATTTTAGAGCCTAATTAGAGTATTTAAAGTTATATAACATATAGTCCAAAAACCCATAATTTAAAAGATATTAATTATTTAAAACAAATCACAAGTTACAAAATCTCAATTGTAACACACCCTAAGGGCGTGAGGTAGCCACCTACTACTTTTACACGCAGACGCACGAACTGCATGGTTGTTAGCCAGTTTTACTTAATTAAGTTTGGTATCTGTCCTACAAAAAGGTTTCATTAGCGAAAAATTTTCGTCGTGATAAAAGGATGTCACTTGCAACTAAAATACAGCGTAGTGCTTTAAATAATAATTATTATGATATCACACAAGTAGCTTTCCTCTTTTCTCTTATCGCTAAGACTAGAAATCTAGTCTTGTCTACTTTTGTTCTGTCCTCAATCGCGAGAGTGCAAACTATTTACCTTCACTGATAGTTTGAAATTGATGTCACTAAAATGACATATTTTAAATGATTACTGATTGTCACGCAAGATAAAATCACGTTGAAAATTTGATTGACTGTAATAAATAAATTCGCCATGCCGCATTATCCTTCGGCTTATTTAGCGGATGGCAACTCGCTCCAGGCAGTCGCCGAATACCGAAGATGCCCAGTTCGTCGTCTACCTCATCATTCTACTTTTGTGGATATCCACCGACAGTTTCGGGAAAAAGGGCTTAGAAAGACTCCAAGGGAAAGCGCGATAAATCTAGATGTACGAACAGATAATCGAATAATGAATTTGATTACAGAAGATCCAACGTTATCGTCAAGAGCTGTAGCACGACTAGTCAATGTTAATGTGTGTAATTATGTCAATCCTAGCCCGCCCGGTCACCCGACTTAACTCCATTGGATTTTTTTCTATGGGGAACTCTGAAAGATAAGGTATAATCAACTCAACACCAGTGAACTCTAGAGAATAATTATTATGAAGAATTGGAACGGCATCAGAAGAGATAAAGAACACTTTTGTGAACCTAAATAATGAAATCCGTTTAAGATTAAATCTTTGTGCTGAAAACGGTGGTACACACTTTGAAAACCTAATACATTAAATTAATAAAAATGCGTAATTGTTTAACATAGTTGTTTACTTTATTTTACTTAGTATAAATCAACACATCGAGAATTTAAAATACGTACTGATTAGCATGATCGATATTATAACAAAGTAGGTAATCATCTCTTTCCAGCTATAGTATGAGGTAAAACAATAATAGGTATGATTTCTTTCGGATATAATCATGGTTAATGGTTTTGGTTACGTCAGTCAAAGGAAAAGATATCAACGCAAAGTATCAACAATAATAACTGCACTGTAATGTTGTGGTAACTACTAAAGTTTGGATACCTACAATTTGTGGTATTTTGTGGTGCCAATAAATTGAAATAATTTCAACGTAAACATCATGCTAGACATGACACTTCTTGTCATGGAACACAAGTCACTGCATTCGCCGTGGATCGTATGATATCGGAGTGATTCGTGAAGTGTCATGCTCGCTCTCTGTTTCTCAACTTGAGATTAATTAAACTCGCTCACTCTCTGGAGTAAAGGTTTGTTCACAAAGAAGCGGTCAATTAATATGATTTAATTTGTACTGAAAAAGTAATTTAATTAAGACACATAATTGGACCCATGTTGATATAACATAATTTACTCGTACTGTCGTCAAAAATACGTGGTTTAAATCTTTCGGGTTATTAACGCCCACGGTGTATATATTATGACCTTGTCGCACCGCTACGCGGACCAAGTGCTCTGAATGAACTACACACGACATTAAAGTCAAGAGAAATGGACAGTGTACTTGTGTAGATCATGTTGAGCGTGATACAGGGTGGACCATAACTCTTTTTACATTTCAAACTAAAATAAAATGGACCAAAAGTCCCTTAACTTTTGAATCGGTAGCTATGTCGGGGAGCGGTGGCGGGAAGGTGAAGGACGCCATGGCACTAAATTCCCATTGGCCGCTCTTGCATTTCGTAACCCCGCCGCCTTACCCCGCCACCGCTCCCCGACACAGCTACCGATTCAAAAGTTAACGGACTTTTGGTCCACATTTCTCGGAACACTTGTCAGGCCGTCACTGCAAATTTTCGCTCCAGGTTACGGCAATGCCAAAATAATGAAGGATCACATATGGATGACGTAATTTTTAAAAAATAAAATCCCTATTCATGTGTTTTCATAATTAATAATTAGTTTTCATTTTATTTTAGTTTGAAATGTAAAAAGAGTTATGGTCCACCCTGTATTTTGCGTAGCTCTTCTACTGCTGACTGTACTGCTGTCTGCACGTTTCCAGCTTTATTAAACACGTAGTGGAGTGTATCAAAGGCATCAATGAACATATGAGGATTGTAACTTACAATTACAATTTGTAACGCGTTGCACGGTAGGTACGTGCAGTGCTTCACAAAAGTGCAAGTGTATGAAAATGCGAACGCGTCTACATAAACACTATCAAACATTAAATGGGCAATGGTCATTCTATTTTTTGTTTAATTTATAAGTTTAGTCTTATATTGACGAAGCTCGAACTTCAACGATCCGTAGCTGTAAATACCTAATATCAGTGCGTTTAGACACTGACAAGTCAGGATGAGACTATTAGGAACGGCCTAAAATCACGCGCAACCTGCTCATAAGACAAAACAACTCCAAGTCAACTTGATACTTTTATCTATCTACACAGGAACTAAAACAACCGTTTAAAAATCGACTTCACTAATCCAAACCGGAAGGATCTATGCAATCAAAATGACTGGTCACAATTGACGAAAATATCGGTGAACATACATATCAAATGGCATCTGAGGGTGTTCTGCCCGCTCACATAATACGGGTGGAAGTGGCTAGGGTTTTTGGCAGGGCCAAGTAGAAAATGTCGCATGGTCTTCTTGCTCCTGCAAATATCGTTTAATTCACGACGAAGTTGTCAAACGGGTGAAAGCGACCAGTATCCAAGATGTTCAGCTACTTATGAGTTCGGCTGTACTAAATTGAATGAACAAGCTCATTTTCCAAAGTAAATGCTAACTTGATTGACTGTTTTTCTTTTATTTACTATCTTCTCCTTATCATGTTTCGAACGCTGCCATTAAGAATGTTACCTACAACGGTTGTTATCTAATATGTAAGACGGACCACTATGGCATGAAATAATTTGTCTAATTTATTGAAACGATTAAGTATACTAATATAGTATAAAACTTCCTCCCTTACTGAAGTCAATTAAAATTAAGAATTAAAAAATAAACACTAGGTACAACATGTTAAAATAGATATTGATATGAAACAAAAAATATTACTTGAAGTGTTCCCTGGTGAGTAGCAACATGCGCCCCACGAGGTCTGTTGTTGAGACTCCAGCAGTTCGTTGCACCTCTCTGAAATAAAATATCATGTAATTATTTAATAGGCTAAGCCCGCGGATCTTCACTGAAGGTAAATAAATATAGGTGATGATTTTTGAAATAGGATGAGCAGTGTCGGCCAACCCAAACACAAAACTGCAGCATTTCGTGGCAGTTTTAAGTACACCGCCACAAAATGCTGGAACAACATACCGCCACCTTATAAGCAAGCTACTTCGCTGCTATCTTTTAAAGCCAATTTAAAAAGATATATTCTCACTGAGCAAAAACGAACTTCTCGGTATAGGTAGACTTCCGACCAGTGCGGCTCCGGCGTCAGTGACGCGGCGATAGAGCGATAGTACTATACAATAGCTCTAGTGAATGAGAATGAGAATGAGAATGAGATATTTATTCATATAATTATAAATAATTTTACATGTCACTCATTTTACATGTGATTATACTAATTATAGTTCTAGTATAAGTTTTATCTACAGATATACGTTTTCGAACGCGTTTGCGTATAGTTACAATTTGTATGGCAACTCGAACAGCGCCTCTGCTGGTAACTGTTAGGAACTACACGTTGCCATAAAAATTGAAACTTAACGCAAACGCGTTCGAAAACATATATCTGTCGAAAAAACTTATACTTAGAGCTACAGTACGGAAATGTATGAGGGAACATCCGAGCGCAGCATCCACCGAGGGAGCATCCAAGTCCACCTTAATGGAACCTTCACTGCGTCTTTTTACGTTACTTTATCATACCTGCCAATATATATTATTACATTTCGCATACTATTCTGTTTATTTTCTTATTAAATTTCACTTGCTGCATTTCCGCTTCGTACCTACTGTCGTAAATTTTAGCAACAGTAATTGTGGGATTCAACTAGTAGCTACGCGCAACTACGCTCCCTACTGATCACGGAAGACCAGCGTCGGGTACTCTTAGTAGCACCTGGCATTATGCTGACTGTTCACCTTTTTCAGTAGTTTTTTTTTTTTACTTTAAATTAGCTGATAAGTTCTTCCTATGTTTTCATTTTTTTTTGTAATTGTATTACTTACTGTGTTCCTGTGTACAGTCAACAGCAGAAGTAGCTAAGCGGGCCGGGTGTTCAAAATGATCTGCACACGACTTTATTCTTAAGAAATTAAGAGCGTGTGTAGGTTATTTTGAACACCCGGCCCGCTTAGCTACTTCTGCTGCTGACTGTATTTATACTGAAATAAATTATCTTCTATTCCATTATATTCTATAATGTCTTGCAGTGCCACCAGGGCAGATAGTAATATTATAAAGCGGTAACCTTTGCAAATTTAGCTATAGGAGGTAAATCTGTGAAACAGCTCATCCAAATTCAAAAATTCCTTAACCTCTCCTACTTTGTGGTTTAGGTAAATATAATCAATACACACCTGTATCTCCCTGCATTTTTGACCAAATGATATGTATCAATTCCATCTGCAGTCACTGTGATGTCATCTGCAAAAATAAAATTATTGGAATCAATACAAGGTACATGCCGCGCTCGCCCGCGTAGCGCAATTTTCCCATTACTCTCACAAGGATCATTAGATTTTTCTGTCGGGTGATTCTCAAAAAAATGTAACGGGTTCAAACTGCTGTTTTTACCACCCCCTATATTAACCCCATGTTCAGTAGCTAACCGAGTTTAATGTTACAAAATCAGAATCTATCCACGATACCTAGCAACATATATTTATTAGTGATTTTAATGTTAATTATTAATCAAAATATTAAAAAGATGGTAAAGACAACTGCTGAGAGTATAAAAAAACGCGACGTGTGTCACGAAGGATCTCAGCTTCCCATGAACGGAAAAACATGAAACATTTTTATAGGTACATTATTATTCTATCTCGCGCTTAGGATAGTTTTTATCCGACTGCGACAAATAATTAATTTTCCTAATTATTCGTCCTCATTTAATTTCATGTCGCGGGCGGAATCAGCCGGCGGTATTCGGCGTCTGTATCTAGACACGCGGCAGCGTGTCAAGCCAAGTTCAAGCAAAGGAACTGGCTAGCCAGCGCCGAGTGTAATATTACACGAACCACTTGGTACCACTTTTGACCCTTCTATAACTCAAAACCTTTTTAACGTAAACACATAAAACTACGTGTGTTTAATTATATCCATAAGGACATCCAGAAGGCCAAATTTCATGAAGCTAGCTCAAACGGTTATAAAGATATGAAGGTCAAAAAGTCGTAAATTTTAGTATTGACTGACATATAGTACCTAAACCTAACCTACTTCCAGATGACCTAGAAGGATGAAATTTGGAATCCAGCTCGGTATTTGTGTGTAAGCGTAGGAAAAAATCTAAAAATAAAAAAAGTTAAAAAATAGGGGGGGTTCCCATACAATTTTTTTTTAATTGTATCGTTGGAACCGTTACAAGCAGATATTTGAAACTATCCCAATATATGTATTATTATATTTGCTATATGACAGAAATATAAAAATAAAGTTAAGTCAAAAAATAAGTGGTGTCCCCATACAAAAAACTTGTAATACGCGCTAAACAACCGGCCAACGGTGTGTCGTCGGCGGCGCGCGGCACCACATAATTATACACATAACAGAAGTAAATCCACATAAAAGCGCTCCCGAGCAACACGGAAACGCAAGAAAAAATAAAAAAATCTCATTACCTGCCTAGTTTTCTTTACAGAAAGTAATGATATCCCACCAAAAACATAAATGTAAAAAAGGAGAGCCAAGTTCAATACAAAAATTATGCTTGACTGTGGGCTTCGCCGCAAAAAGAATGGAGATCTAAATGAGTGCTAAGTTATGCAAAATCCAATTATGTATTTATAGGAACAAAATAACATTATGAACAAGTATTAAACTCTATTTCTTTGCTTTATTGGATACCTATAACAATTGCTGTTATTTAGAAATGTGAGATCTTAAAGTAGGTTAGATTTGACTTGGCCAGTTTTTATCAGAATTAAAATATATATATATGTTGAATAACTTTATAAAATAACTGATGTAATGAAAACTGGTCAAGTGAAATCTAACCTACTTTAAGATCTCACATTTTTAAATAACAGTAATTGTTATAGGTATCCAATAAAGCAAAGAAATAGAGTTTAATACTTGTTCATAATGTTATTTATTTTGTTCCTATAAATACATATTTGGATTTTGCATAACTTGGCACTCATTTCGATCTCCATTCTTTTTGCGGCGAAGCCCACAGCCAATCATAATTTTTGTATTGAACTTGGCTCTCTTTTTTACATTTATGTTTTTGGTGGGTATGGTCTACCAATTTTGAATCTTGATATAGGTACAAGAAATAAACCACTTTCTTGACTGACTGTACATGTCAAACAATGTAGTCAGTTACCATTTTACTGATAAACAGATCCATCATTTCTTGGCTTTTAACTGCAATGTAACCATTGCAATTGTCCAAATTGTACTTATCAAGTTATCATACACGTGACCATAATATAAGAGTAGTTCACGTGTGCGTAAATAGGCTGGCGGTAATCGCATACTTATGCGTCATCCATTCACGAGCACTTACTGGATGACTTCGAATCAGATAAAGAGTTTTTATCAATATCTGATAAACATCGAGCGACTCATTATTTATATTATTGATCTAAGATGCAAGAGTAGGTTCATATTGTATATATATCCGAAACTATAGAAGATATTGATGTCAAACTCTGATGAAGAAACAATTAGATGTATTTTATGTATTTGAAAAATTTCGTTTTTTTGTTGTTGTAAAAAGTGGATATTGATCGACCTGACACAATCATCAATTAATTAATTAATTCTTACAATACGTACATAAGGGCTCACCCTATTCCTTCCAATGGAATGGACAACATGCAAACTATGAGGCAGTGAAAAGAAACGCCTCTCTTTGTGGTACGAAAGATCTAGTACAAAAGGGCAAAATGTTCAAGGAAAGTGCAACCTAATGGCATTGAAATTGCAACTTTACTTATTGAACCTAAGTTTCATCATTGGTTGCCTCCAAAAAAAATCTTAGCCATGCCGTGAGCAGCTGGCCCGTAGTTTATCATAACATAAGAACAGGATTTCTACCATAAATAAAGCAAAGAATGATAGGATAATTAGCTGTGGCAGCAGCACATAGCATACAGCTGATCTAAAATACTAAATGCCAAATTAACCAAGGAGTCATCATCATTTTATTTGTAAACACATGTATACACTCAGCTATTTAAAACCGAATGAAACTATTTTAGAGTGTATGTTTATCACATTATTTTCGGTCTACACTTTTATAAAATTGCGCTATAAAAACATAATATTTATCAAAGTGAAACAAAAACCTTCATAAAAATTACTAACTAGGTATGTACATTCAGCGTCAAATTCTTAAACATAGTCCATAGTTTGGTACACGATATATTTTATAGCTTGATAATAATAAAAATAGTGCCCCCCTAGCGCTTCGCCGTGAGTGGCGCCCCGTCAGATGGCGCTCGGGCGCCCTTTAGGACCGTGCGCTCCCGCACCATAGGTAGACCCGCCCCTGAGAGTGCTAAGACTTGATGGTAGTTATTCATCTTGGAGCTTTTTGATTATGTTTACTCTATTAAAAGTCTAATTTTAAAAAGGTTTAGTTTGTTTTTTTAATATGTTTTGTTTAACTTTTTCATATTTTATCAGAAACATGAGGAAAGCAGTTTTTAAATGTGGATTAAATTAAATCTAGTAATTGTTACCCTATCATGAAAAATACAGTAACTCATAAGAATATATTGGAATCAATACTGTGGAAAATAATAAATTAAAGGTAAAGCTCAGTTTTTCTTTTCCTTGTTACCATTGACATTGTTAAGTAATTCTGATCTGATCATTGTCATTCTGATCTATAAAATGTTGTAACATCATAAACATCACATCTTACTTGTGTGATGTTTATGATGTTGTTGATGGATAACATTTTATAGGCCTATGTCTAAAATGTATGACTTTGAAATAAAGGTTTATTGCTGCAGATTCCTTAAGCTGTCTGAGTATTATAAAATTAGGGGAGTCCTTTATATTGGGCAGTTGGGTAAGAAACAAAACAATTGTTTACCTCCATGTACACAGAAGTCACACTGATATTTGTCTAGTGTCTCGAGGGTTGTGACATAAGGAGCACCCTCGACAACCTGATCCACCCATTTTATAGCCTTCACCATCTTGTAGCGCTCCTCCTGTGTGAACACCGGCGGGCCTTTGTGCTTCGCTATCTCTTCATCCGTGTGCACTCCCACTATCAACACATCGCCGAGGGCTTTTGCTTGTCTTAACGAATTTGCATGACCAAAATGAACCATGTCGTAACTGAAAAACGATAAACAGTGTCTCTAATTTAGTTTTGCAATAAAAGTACTAAACCGACTACGACTTACAAACATTCATTGCCTTGATTAGCAGCGGATGTAATGTTTTGTAACTATTTGTAGTAACCTGAAAAATAGGCGAAATATCGAGCACTAACACGAGTCGCAACTGAATACTTAAAAAACTGAATACATTTTCATTGAATAATGTTCATTATACAGGCTATTATTTAAATGGCAATGAAAATGACAGATATTTGACAAAAAACACTTTTTTTAATATCATTTTACTCACCACCCATCACACCACACACGAATCTGTTTCTTTTCTTCATTAGAACCATTCATTTTCAAATATAATTCACAAAACGATCGTTAAATTCTTAATTATTTGATTTATATAGCACTAATAATTAAATTAATAAAATCGAAACATTTATTCGACCGCGAGTCTCACACCTCCCCATTCGCAGCTCCGCAAATCGACTGTCATTTTTTCTGCATGCTGTCATAAGTGTCAAATCAAACGATGACGTCAAAACATGACGACTGGTTTTACTTGCCAGTTAGCGGCACATTTTTTTTTTTAAGTTTCAATTCTTATGTTGGCTAACATGTAATTATGTTTTCTTAGCAAAATGCACCCAGTTAAATATAAAATCAAATAACGCATTAACTTAACATCCAAATGTTTACTCATATTTTCATTAATTGCAAGCGGATAAGTGGCAGGCACATCGGTCGACGTTAAATACCTACAGATAAGCATTTACCCCTTTCTACACGTCGGCGGATGCATCCGCAGATACAATCTGCTTATGTGTCCGTCGTGACTCGAGAGGAGACATCAAAGTTGTAAGGATCATGTCCTGCGTTGATCTGTAGATTCTGTGGTATTGCATACAGAATATACAGGGTGATTGGTAGCAGAGTGTCGAAATGGACAGTAAAAGTTATTCTGGACATTAACGAAATAACGACTAGGTACGGTCAACTAATTTGATTCTGGGCCATTTCGTACCTTGTCACAGTGAAAAATCTATATGAAAGCCCCTAGAGATCTCATATCATTGTAACTGGTTCAAAGTTGCCCAGAAATCAAATCGGTTGACTGTACATTTAGTGTTGTAAATATTTTTCGAGATATGGGCCAATTTTTGTTTCAGAATAGGTTCTTTATAAACTTTTTCGGTTCCTAATAGGTTACCAGGAACTGCTCTATAGGTATTTGAGTGTAAACCTATAGAGTAGGGGAAGAGGGGGGACAGTGGATCACGGGGAACAGTGAATAAAACTATCTATTGTGGAGTCAAAACCAACGTGCCGGCCGGGCAATAAAACGAGCTATAGAAAAGGCACGTGGCCGGCCCGGAGATTTATGGCCCGGCCGGCACGTTGGTTTTGACTCCACAATAGCGCCATCGTTTACGCGCAAATTCAACCGCCGCGACGACGCGTGTTTGTAAACTCGTCTCGACAGGCCCCGCACTGCGCGAGTCGACCGCGAGCTCAGGCACAAGGAGGGTGCGTTATGCTGCCGGTCGGACAACACAGTACGTAAAATTTATTTTACATATATTTAAAATTAAAAATTTGTTTATTTAAAAGAAACAGAACATATCTTAAGTTAGCCCATGGTCCCACACTAGGCTTAGCCTGTGTCGTGGTGATCGTTTGAAAAACATTAACAGTAGGTACATAATTTGTTCAGGTAGGTATTCTCTGTTATTAATTATAAAACAAATGGAAATGTTGTATGTGTGTGTGTGTGTGTGTATGTGTTTGTGTGAATGTGAATGTGCGCGCGACCAACTAATAAATAAATGTTAAACTAAACCACATTTTTGTAATTTTAAAATTTTATAATACTCTGATACTGAAATGATATATTGTATACTGTTTTGAAAAAATGACACCTCGCCGAGTTTTTAAGAATATAAGGTGCGAGCTTGCGGTACCACCCCAAACCGTAATGCAATAAAAGTAGTGGTTGGCAAATTTAAATGTACACTGATTTTAAGATGTCTTTACCGGCAGAACTTCTAAGTAATTTTAAAACATATACAAGTTTTCTAATCCTAGAGGACAAAGATTCTATATGAGCTTTGAAATTCAGTTTTTCATCAAGAAGAATCCCTAGGTATTTAATCGAGCGACAGTTAGTTATGAAATCATCAGTCCTTGCTGAGTTACTAATGCGGCGTTTGAGGCTATTATAACATCTGGGCGATACGTTGGAGATGAAGCAGCCGTCTTGTGAAAACAAAGGTACTTTGTTTTGGAAATATTTAACGTAAGTAAATTCCTTGCTAACCATTTAGATACTTCGGCCAGGCCGTTTTCAGTCACTGAGAAACATGAATCCCAAGATGATTCGTGGAAAACGAGGGCAGTGTTATGTGCATAACAGACAATTTCGGCGCAATTCATACAGATGGAGGACAACTCATTGATATAAATCAAGAATAAAGTAGGGCCGAGAATGCTTCCTTGAGGAACCCCGAAAGTCACGTCCCTTCGAGAACTGACCAAAGCGCCCAATTTCAAGCATTGACTTCGATTTGACAGAGAGCTATGGAACCATTTTGTAATGCAATGCCCCGAACACCCGACTCCTCTAGCTTTTTGAGCAAAATTGGAATCGATACTGTATCGAACGCTTTAGCCAGACCAGATCCAAAAAAAACACCCGTGCAAACCTCACCTTTGTCAAGGTAGGAAGATATAAGACAAGTTAGCAATGAAACAGCATCCTCAGTTGATCTGCCTCGCTGAAAGCCGAATTGTCTAGGCGAAAGCAAATGTTCAGATTCTAGAAATGTTACTAACCTGTTGTTAACAATTTTTTCAAGAAATTTTGAAAGACCTCCCCTCCCAGGAGGCTAATTGGGCGATAATTACCTGGGCAGTCTTTAGAGTCGCCCTTGTGAATAGAAACGACTGCAGCTACCTTCCAGTCGTCAGGGAAAGAGCCCGTAGAAATACTCAAATTGAAAATATGTGTTTGAGATGGGTGGAGTAATAAGATTTTTAATGTTTGAGAAGGCGATTGTTAATCCCGTCGAGGCCGGGGGCGCTGTCTATTTTGAGATTAGTAATCAGGTCTCGTACTTCAGCTTCGTCAGAACGACCCATAAAAAATGAATTAAGAAGAGTATTTGTAACCTTCACCTCTGTAGCCAGTGCTTGTTCTGTGGTGTTGTCTTGAGTTAGGGTTTTGTTAGCCAGGTTCTGTCCCACTGATGTAAAATATTGATTTGTAAAATTGAGAGAATCCTGAACATTGGGTTTAATAGATGCGAGTTCAGGAGACTGATCATTACTTTGTTGACTGGTGTGTTTTTAAAAATGTTTGTAGGCAAATTCACGCGTGTTATTCAATGTGTTTTTGTTTTATCCTGTTATTTTGTGATTGCAAATTGTGTTGATTGGTGTTTTGAGTGTATTAATATATATTTAATTTTTTTAGTGAATTATTCTTACTGTAACGGTTTTTGGAGTACAATGGACCATCTCCTTGTGGGGAGCAGTGGATATTGGTCCAGTGTTCCCCTTGAGTGACCAATGTTCCCCTTGACAATTTATTATTCGGAAACTAAATTATTAACTTGTTTTTAGGTATCATCATGCCCAGAACACACAAGAGAAAGACAGGCATAGGTCTCCACACTGAAGAGCAAATGCAGAATACTATAAACCTAATCAACCAAGGCAACAAAAAGAGGAACGTGGTCAGATTAACTGGCGTACCATATTCAACCTTACATCGGCATTTTAGAAAAGCTACTGAGGTGCCTAAAGAAATAATGAGATGCACTCCCAGTTATGCTGTGAATAAAGTATTTTCAGCCGAACAGGAACTAACCTTAGTGGAATAACTTATTAAATGTAATGAAATGTTCCACGGTTTAACCCCAAATGATGTTCGCATGCTAGCGTATGAACTAGCTTGTATAAATAATCTACAAATAACCCAAAATTGGCACAAAGCTCAAGCTGCTGGTATTGATTGGTTGTAGATATGGTTTCCGTAAAAGGCATACGGTTTAAGCCTGAAAACACCAGAAGGGTGTAGCCTTAGTCGGGCAACTGCCTTTAATCGTCACAATGTCAACATCTTCTTCGACAACTTAAAAGAGGCAATGTCTAGAAATGCGAACTTTGGCAACGGTACAACGGTGTATAACTTAGACGAACCCAATACTGTCACTGTAAAAAAGTCTGCAAGGGGCAATTGGTAAAGTCGTTTGTAATAATTTTTAATAGTTGACTTGTAACCCTAGGTAACTAGCTACTTAGCCTAGACTGATTGTGTAAAGCTAGGAAACTGGCTACCTCGCCTAGACTGATTATATTATATTTGTATGATTATTTGTAAACTAGTGAAACTAAAAACTGCCTATAAGGCTGCCGATTGCTGTGATTTTATGTTGTAGGAAGAAATTAGTGCCCATATTACAGATTGTAATAAGTAATGTTAAAATAAACGTTAAGTTTTTTTTTGATGACATAAAGTATTGTCTTTAAGTTTTCTTTTTTGAATTTATATTTTCTATAATAAAACATAACTTTTGTTGATTTATGACGGTATTTTATGTAACTTAATACATATGATCCCTTGTTCCCCCTATGGTCCATAGTTCCCAATACCCTGATTTAAGGTTCCCCCAGCATGGGGAACAGTGGACCAATTCCCATTTTTTTTAAAGTCACTCTGTGGCCTAAAGTTCCACTTGTGTGCCTTCTATAGTACATTTTATTTATGCCTTAATAACCCCTTATTAATATGAGTAAAAGAAAACGGACATAAAGTGTGTATCTGCTGGGCTATGTGCCTCAAAACAAAAACTGATCCACTGTCCCCCTTCTTCCCCTAGTTCCGAATCTTCAAATTTGTAAGTGGTAAAAGGAACAATTCCGAAAACTGTAAATTTGAAACTAAATCGCATATGAAACAAAAAATCCGTTTAAACGTAACCAGCGTAAAGGGACACTAAGACCGCGGTAAACACTTCGTAACAGGAGCTCACGTGCGTCACGATACGATGCCATGCTTTGCTCCGTGTGAGCATTTGAGCAAGTCTATAATATTTTCATAATATTTTAATTTATAAACGACATTTCAGTCTATGTATTTCCAACATTAGGTACACTTCAATTACGTGATAATACCGATTCGTTTCATGGGTTTTTTTAAAGGTATTACTGAAAGTTATATAGAGTTCACATACTTATATGTCAGAAGGGCCTAACTCATATCTTAGGAAGTACAACTATGTACTTTTATTCAGTTCATATTTAATTTACCTACATAATACTGTCGGAGTCCCCGCACAATTAATTTACAAAAAGCGAAATTATCTAATCGTAACAAATTCCGCCGTCCTATTGGCGATTGGTTCAGTCAAATCACGCCACTGCAGACGACGAATGCGAGACGTCGTCTTACGTATGGACTTTGATGTCTCTACATTTGTTGAGGTTACTAAAGTTATCGTTCAATCCTGCATTTTGTGGGTCAACAGCTTGTGCTAAGTGGGGACAAGTAATCTATAATAAAAACTGACATTAAGTAAAATTAAATATGTTTTATTCAGTCTTTCGCATCTGCCACACCTCCAGCCGTTATAGAAAACGTGGCTTCGCTTTCAGGCAAGTCAGGTGAATCGTAAATTTTTGCAATTCTGTTTTCTCCCCTGCCTTTTCTCAGTGAAATTCTGGTGGTAGACGCGTGTGCGAGGATATTTCCGCCAATTGGTTTCTTCGGATCTACTTGAAAAGAGAGCGTGGCCCCAGGATCAGATGTCATCTGGTTTGTAATGAATACTGCTACGTTGTATTCTTCAGATATCTGCAAAGATTAATGTTACGAGAAGTTTACTTTGATAAACATTCGTTTTTAGAGAGAGGTATTATCTACCACAAATTAAAACGGGAAGAATACATACACCTTATATATCGAATAAATGGAGTAGGTACCTAAGGCATACCAGGTAAAAGCTCAAATGTAATTTCTTCCCTCCCAAATATTGGCTGTTGTCTATTTAACGTTCTACACTCCTTAATACCCAATAGCTGTGACAATATCCAATACCTACTTATCGCTAGAAACAGGCGTCGAGTTCTACATTTATCTATCTGAGTTTCAATAAAGTCAAAGACCTCGATCCAGCCGGATGCAGTTTTATCTGTTCAGGGTTATGATCTTGAACTCGTTGAGAAATGTTTCGGATACAATTTGGAGATTTGTAAACTTTTGATAGTTCCTATTGGCGTTAATACAATTTTATATAAATATAGATACGTGAACCAATCACAGTTAAGCGTAAAAGTCATACTATTTATATTAAGTAGAAGTCCATGTCTTAAAATGGAGAATGCCAGTCTATCAGTTGAGCCACTTTGAATTGCGCATAGCAAAAGTCTCTAGCATAGGTTATCATCGAGTAATTAGGCTCAACAGATAGACTGGCACTCTCCATTTTAAGACATGCCTAACTAGAGGCTAGAGTTAGAATCCGAATACATAATATAATGTACTAACTACTAACCTATAATCAGCAGATGAATATTTGATTATAAGAACGATTGAATTAGCCATACGAATAAATAAATAAATTTACTATTTAATGACCATGGTAAGTACGGATGCTTGTTTAGTTTTTAGTCTACCAGAAACGGATACCTACGGTTTTTGCAGCCGTGGTAAAATAATTAACACGGAAACGGAACACAGGTATTGAACACCAAGTCTGATCGAAGATCTGCAGTTTTGACTTTTGCAGCCACACCTTTTGCAGGCGAGACATGGCCTGTGCTGACGATCGAAGAAGTTCACATAACCGAGTTATGGTGGAGTCGATGATCAGCAGTTTGAACATTGTAACTAGGCTTGGGACTTTTGGATGCTCGCCGTGGTTCTAGAATCTGTTATGTTTATATATGTTAAAATAAGTTTTTTTTCGAAGTCAATATCAAAGTAAGTAGATAAGTACATATTAACTTGTATGTGTATAATTTATTATACCCCGGTCGGAAAACAATTCATTTTAAATTATATCAGAAATGGCTTTAACCGTCTTTAATCAAAAATGACAATTTATTAGGTACTCACGTGTTTTTTTTTATTTTCAAATAGTTGTCAGTAGTCTGTCGCAACACAAGTATCAAAGAAGATGCTTAATTAACTAAATCATATACATGCATATCGCGTCACCTGAGCTGTGAACTGTGTCTTGCGTGTGTAATAGATTTATGAAAAAAATAATTGCAGTCATAATAACGTTTTTATTACCGATGTAACAGCATAAATCTTCTAAAAAAATATTTTAACATAATGGCGACTCCGTGGATTCTAGAACCCGAAAGTCCCAAGCCTAATTATAACATATATTTTATAGACCTGAGCCAGTTTCTGTTAGGTCCACGGGGACAGAACTGTACTGCAGTCCAATGTAAGCATTTTGTATGTATTCTTAAGAAGATAACACACCTTTTGCAGTCGAGACAGCACCAGCACGGCTATCACAAGACGGCGCGCGAGCTCTCTCGCTTTTTCTCGCTCTATACCTCTCTTTCTATGTTTTCTAATAAGAGAGAGACGGATAGTGCGAGAAAAATCGAGAGAGCTCGCGCGCCGTCTTGTGATAGCCGTGCTGAGCTAGCTTGTGTCAGATCCACGCGGAACAGAACGATGGAGCAGTTTATTCAGATCAGCAGTTTGGAGATTCTTAAGAATAGTAGGTATCACACCTTTTGCAGTCGAGACAGCACCTGGGCCAGCTTCTGTTGGCGGTCTGCGAGTTCCCCGCGACCTGAGAAGTCCACGCGAAACAACGCCATGATCGAGTCAATGATGAGCAGTTTGAAAACCCCGCCTTCCTCGTGAAACTTCGCTGCCACGTAGTCAAGGAGCTCCGCCTAGTGTAGGAAAATAAAAGGCTCATTCACGATCCCAATAAAAAATCCTTGTTTTATTTGGGTATGCTAAGTAGGAAAGTGACTAAATATATTTGTGGGACGAGTTTGTTGCCTGATATGAGAAATCCATTAGTAAAGTAAAGATAAGGTATCTTAGATACATTACATTACACTTATTCATATATACCAAGTCAAGCAAGAGTATTGAAATGGTAGAAAAATAAGAAGAAATAAAAGAAACGTATTGGACGATAAGAAATTGCATATACACACTTATGCACTTTCTTATCGTATGACTCGTCTGTTTCTGATAATTTTCACTGTGACAAACAGACAGACAATACATGCTATTAGTTCGATAAGGATTCTATTCATTTTCCTTTTAAAGTAGTTGTGTGATCTTTAAACCTTCCGAATCAGTAGGTACCTGATGCTCCGATGTGTAAGCTCTAGCATACAGGACGTTGTCTAGAACAGCATTCTGATCCAAATTGAACCGGTCTGCGATGGGCCGGAGTCGGTCGGGGCGACTGAAATGCTAGTCAAGGAAACCTAAATATGTCTGTTTGGAAAGTTCAATACCATTTCAGTACATCCGTGAAATGAGCGTCTAGGTTTCCACAAACCGAGACGTTATTAACAAATTATTTCAACATGATAAGGTTATCATGCTGAAATAATTGGATAAATTACCTATTTTTTTAAAAGTAAAACAGAATGTACTCGTTTACTTTTATATTTTCATAAAAACGTCATTACCTACTACTAGACAATTATTACGTTAATGACTATTATATATCGTACATAATTAATCCTCGCTGTCACTCGGCCATCTAAAATATTCGCGCCAGCCCTTATTAACCGGCCTCCCCGTCGTGGTATCTAGATATGTATTGAACTATTGAAACGGCGACGCATTTATGCCCAATCGCGCATCTTATTTATGAAGACACGACACATACGATACGACACGTGTATAGTTTGAACAATTATGGAACAAATATTTGTACCTAATTATAAATGTCATTCCTTCTGTGAATATAAATGAATAATACGTAATTAAATAAACTTCTACTAATGGTAAATAAACATCTTTAATAGATGAGGACCAAGGCCGAGTTGTTTGATACACTTATGGCCATTTAAAACAATTCTGATTGGGTTCAAGTTCAATGCTAAGGACCATGAATTGCGTTGTTTATTTTTCAACTATTAAAAAAACGAATGAGTGACGTCTTATTTCCTGTATAAGTATAATATACAATTAATGACTCTTGTGGCTTGGTACTTATATTCATGTTAAAAAAATCACACAACGTAATATAGAGGCTAGTTAAAATAACCAGACGTCGTTTTATTATGGAAATTAATAGTATAGGTTGCAAAGAACACACGTTTCTAAAGTACGCGTTATCTAAAACCAAAATAAATGGGTGTATTGAACTTACAGAGTTGAACAAATAAACTATGTTCAATAATTTAGAAAACCTTTCTCAGCACGTAAATTAACAGCAAGGTACCATCAGAACAAATTTTATTATGTCATTCATTTTCATATTCCCATACCCACCCACTTTTAATGCTCACCCTGTATATAATCTACGATCCGTTTACTCTGATAAGAATGGATATCGCTGGAACCGACCCATCATCGACTCCAGCTCCAAACTTATCGGTTCCAGCGAGTTCTTACGAGTAAACGGGTTGTTTAATAAATTAATAAGTAGTCATTTCACGAAGCCAACGGTAGGAAATGGCTGCCGTGCTGTAATGATCCATAATTTAGGTTCTGAGGCCCTAGCATGATAGGCTTTATCGTCACGTTTTACCTACGTGACGTTTCACTACATTTTCGCCGTAAAACGTGACGATAAAACCTATCGTGCTAGGGCCTCTGGTACAAGTTGTTTATGTTGATATTATCCATATTTAAGATGTAACGTCAGCACCAATTTTTCATGCTAAAGTTTTTCGGAAACTTTCCACTTGTATAATGTAGGTATACCATCAAGCATGGATGTGTAATTTCTTAATGCGGAAGACAGTCAGTAGGATCTAACAGTATTAAAGGATACAAAGTATGTTCAGTATCCAGGAACATAACTTTTCCACCGTGGTAGCCGCTCGGCGTGGGTATCTGCGTGGTGACACACAGGGTGTGAGACAGCTGGGTCTTCCCCGTACGAAACTCTCCGAACACTTCTGTTATTGCCATAGACTCTATACCGCCAGCCAACAGCTTACTGCCAGTAAAATATAATTTAAAATAGGTATGCTGGTTTTGAAAGTAAATGACTTAAATTAATAATTACTCACTCTAATTCGCTACTTCCCGTGCTGATTTTAAAAACTTGCTTCCGTTTGTCGCTTACTTCTAAAGCAGTCATAAAACCAAGAGTAACAACCTTTTGGCATGCTTCTTTAATTTTGTCAACTTTCGCATCCGAAAACCCTTTTATGTTACACAGTTTTTTCTTCGTAGACATCTGAATACCTTTGATCGTACAAATTCCTGCTGTTTTTAGTTTTTTGATGTCTGCTACATTTATACCATGCTTCTGTAATATATCAACATCTTGAAAAAATGTTTCCTCTTCTGTGTCAGAGACATTATCTTCTAAAGCTTGTTCAAGCATTGTTATGTATTAATTTTAGTTAAATAATTAACTGTGATAATCTTTGCCGTTGGCGCCAATTTTTTTTTTAATTTAAGGTTGTGTTGATTACTGATTTGACATTTCCGTTTTCATTTCGAATTGTTACCAACATAACGGTTTTTTATAAGCGGTCAACAAATATTTGAAAATATGCGAATTATCAATTTTTATACTGTACGAGTAATTATTGGTAAATATTAAAAAGAGTCAGTGCGATTTTTATTGAAGGATTCTTCTATGGCGGCCAATATACGGTGATTAAATACCACTTAAATACTGATGATCAACCATAGCTATCTCATTCTATCGCATGTTATAGAAAGAGAGCTATGGTGGATCATCAGTATTTAATCACCGTGTATTGACCGCCAATGCTCTTCAACGATGCGTGTATAAAGCCTCTCACAGACTGGCGCTACTAAAATTGTCATTAGCTGTCAAATTTAACCACCGCAGGCCCAGCCAGTGTGTTTTAGGCCTAAACGTCGTTTAAAACTAAAAAGGCCTTGTCTATTCCAAAAACTGTAGTGTTTTCCTTTTCAGATAAACTTTATCACACTTTGAATATTTCGAACTAGATATTAAAAACAGTTTTGTGATTTTTAGTGTTTGGTAATCCATTTGTATTTTTAAGTTTTTTGTCCTAAATATTCGAGTATCTTACAGAATACATGAATACATGGTAACATTAAAAAAAAAATAGTCTTTGGTTTGACTTCGTTGAAAGAGCTTGTTGCGGCGCATTTTAGAGGATTTTTTAATTATAAATTTATAATTACATCAAGAAATTTACCGTCTAACCCATCTCAGTTAAGGTAAGGGGGTAAGTTGACCCTACGGAAGTACTGAAAAGTGATTATTTATATTATGTTCATATATTTCCTCCTATATCACAGCCATGTTGAAGTAGTGTTGATTAAGTTTTCATCAGTTTATCGTCTCAAAAAGTTAAAGTTGTTCACAAGTATATGTGAAAGACCCAAGTTGAGTTTGTGTTGTGAAAGTAAAAGTTAAAAAGTCTTGCAATATGAAAAGTGTAATAAAGTGCCACCGAATCTGGCGTCGAGGCGTCATCTTTAAGGTAAGGCTGGATGTGTCTTCAATATACATCAGAACGTAGCATTATAACGGTTGTGACATCAGCCAACAACAAATCATTTACAATTTACTCAATATTGAAAATAGTAATTGTATAAATTTTCAGGTTGGTTTGTATAGAAGTGCAAACAATAGATCTATGTCGAGAATTAATAACGGTCTATCATTCAATACCTAAAATTTGAGCAAAGCTCACTATCATAGGTCTGAGTAATTTTTTTTTTTTATTTTTTTTTATATAAACAAAATGTTTGGTTTACACATCACTTGCTTGCTATAATTATAATAAAGTATGTACTAACTCTCAATACAACTTTGGTCTTAAATGCTAAATTTAACTAGTAACCATGATTTCAAGGAATGCTTTTGGGCTGGGTAATTTGAGTCACTGTTGCAATCTTCATGTAAAGTAGAACTCTGTTCTCAGGGATGGATTCAGAAGATTCCCGTGATGGTCAGGGAGACGCTCAATCATCCTCAAGTAGTAGCAGCTCAAGCTCCAGAAGTCGACGGAGCTCATCGTCAAGTGTGTCATCTAAGAAAGATGTTAAGTCACCTCCACATTCTCCACCTCGGTCACCGCCTCAGTCTCCACCTCGATCTCCACCTCGATCTCCACCACAGTCTCCACCACAGTCTCCACCACAGTCTCCGCCACAGTCTCTACCACAGTCTCCACCACAGTCACCTCCACAGTCACCACCAAGGTCACCTCCCTCTCCAAGTTCTGAAGGCCCAAGGTCTCCGTCACCAGAGAGCCGCTCACAATCCCCATCACTGCGGTCTCAATCACCAAGTAAAGTGCGCTCCCCCAGTAACTTGAGTGGAGCTCATTCAGATATAAATTCACCTGAAAATTCTATGCCAACCTCCCCTGCTGGCCCAAAATCACCAGATGCTCCCAAGTCTCCTAGTGAGTCTGGGTCTCCTGACAACCGTGAGCAGTATGCAGGGCGACGTTCAGGTGGTGAGGGTCCCAAGACTCCTCAAAGTCCTAGCAGTTCTGTTCGGTCAGATGCTGGTTCACCCGATACTAGGTCTCGACCCGCTTCGCCTGACTCAGCTTCACTGGCTACATCCCCTTCACGAATTCCTGACCGAACTTCTCGTCCCTCAAGTCCCTCACCAGATAGAAATTCGTCTAGATCATCTGTAGTTATGTCGCCTAAAAAGCGTGAATGGAGTCCTAAAGAAAACTGGAGAAGGCATACTAAAGCTGAACAAAAAATGGTGCCTCAGTCACGTAGCAGATCAGAGTCTAGTCAGTCAAGTAGGAGCTCTTCTTATAATAAGAGAACTAGCGCTAAGGATCCTGCTACAGAAGAGATTTCTGAAGGTAAATTGTATTTCTAAAGACTTAATAACTTTGTTGGTACTATTCATTCCAGTATTTTAAGTAACTAAATAAATTTGTAGGTGAAATGGAATCTGATCAGGAGGAAGATAAAAAAAGGAGTAAGTCAACAACTAGTGACAAGCCAGATGGGAAAGATTTGAATATCAGCCATGAGGACCTGTCGGACGTATCAGATTTAGACTCAATAGGACCAGAGGACAATGTTAAAGAATCAAAAAAGGTATTACACAAAAACTGATATTGATATTCAACTCCTATAAAAAATGTATATGAACTTTTTTATATTACTTAAAAATTGCAGGCTAAATCAACACCAGCATCGCCAGAAAAACCTGAAATCAATGTAAACGGAGATAATGGAATCAGCTCACAGTCATCACCAAAATCAGACAGTGGAAAAGTAGAGGCACCTAAACTTGATAAGGTAAGGGTTTCATTGGTTATGTCAAAAATAATTAGTAATTAAACTGATCAGTCAATCTTCTAGCATGGTATTTCTCAACCAATATAGATTTTTTTGTCAATTCAGTTTCACAAAATGAAAAAAAAAAAAATTGACAGGCCCGCGAGTTTTACAGCTCACAGAGCTCCTAGTTTAGATAGACAAAGATATTCATCTGTTACATGCTTTATGTCCAACAAGTTTAACCCTTTGACAGCTAAAGACTTTATATAATAAGAAGCATTACAAGTAACTGGACCCATGTTTTTAATAGTTCATTATACGTACATTAATTTTGACATGACAATATTGATAAATATATATCAGAAGTTTCATTTTATTCGTTGTTTTGTTTTGCACCCTCGCTGTCAAAAGGTTAAAAGAATTGCCTAGCTAGAAATTCTTCTGATTTTGCTATATGTAAATTCAATCAAGTTAAAGTACAGTCAAGAGCAAAAGTAAGCAAAAGTAAGTACCTTATTCCATTGCGATAAGGTGAAAAGATGATAACCTACTTTTGCTGTTGACTATACTAAATCTGGAAAACCGTTGCAGCACACGGCTAAAGTCGCATACTGGCAGTTCTACATGGCAGGCAAGCTATAAGAAGGGCGAGAAAACCAAGATCATTCATCTCCCTATCTCACTCTATCTTACATCACGCGGTGGACTGCCAGGCTGGACAGTACAAATATGGATTTAAATTGGTCTCAAATAAATATGTGATCGCCCATGGCTATAGGGCCCTTATGACAGGTATTGAGTTAAGCACAGAAACTAAATCTACGTTAAATAAGCTATCTAATACAACAAAAAATCATGACCCTAAGTCCCATACTTTAAAAAAAAACATCAAAATTTACACATGCTAAAATTGCACTTTTGAGAAATCGTCAAAAGAAGTTTGAAAATAATTTTAAGTATGTTCCCATTGGAAGTTACATAGATTATGATTGATTTTGTATCTCAAGGTGTTTTTCTTTGGAACTCAGTCATGTTTTTTTTAATGTGACTTCTAGATCCTGAAAAAACAGCCTTTGGAAAGAGCAACACGCTCATATGAACGAAATTAATAAAAATAAAAAAAATCGGCTTTTTCTTTAATTATGTTGTAATCTGAACCATTGTATATAGTAGAACACTAATTGAACTTACATTTTAGGATAGAAATAAAATCACATTGTTAACGAAATATCTTTATTTTAATTAAAATGTGATAATTATTATCAGTTACATCTTCCCTAGAACAATAACAAATTAGGTATAATAAGTTCTAAATTATATTTAATCAGTCTACAGGAGTATAACAAAAGTCTTATTATTATTCTACAAGTCACACTTTTTAGGGTTCCGTAGCCAAAATGGCAAAAACGGAACCCTTATAGTTTCGTCTTGTCCGTCTGTCCGTCTGTCCGTCTGTCCGTCTGTCCGTCTGTCCGTATGTCACAGGCATTTTACTCGAAAACTATAAGGTGTATTTGAATAAAATTTTGAGGATAGGTGTATTTTGTTAGCCGCTACATAGTTTTGTAATTAAAATGTCAATAAAAATTTTTTTTAGAGGTGCACTCCATACATAAAACTAAAAGTCAAAAAAAAAATTTTCATTGTGACCCCCCGTGTGGCACATCAATCGATAGGCCTTCCAAAATAAATATAAGGTTTCTTAGCATTTTTTTTGATTAAGTGAATAGGGTCGGAGATAATCGCCCCGAAAGTCACTAAAATTCTGTCCCCCCCCCTCTAATTTTTGAACGGTGTATTTTAAAAATATGGAAAAATTCATGGACATAGGGCTTATTAATTTCATTCACCGAAAATTGTTTTGAACAAGATCGGTTCAGACGTTTTCGAGATATTGCTGAAAAACTGCCTTCCTCAAAGAAAAGGACATAAGTGCCGTAAAATTTCTGTGACGATACGACCTTTTTAATAGGCACGGAACCCTTCGTTTTGCGTGGTCCGACACGCACTTGGCCGGTTTTTATTTATACACGATTAAAGTTACGTAAAAATCACAATTTGACTCCCATACATTTGGGAAAAGGGCCCTTATGACCAATCACAGACAAAACATATTAATGATTACAATATGGCACAATATTAACATAATTTATTTACTATCAAGACAGCAATCCGAAGAAAAAATGTTACTATAAATTTTCTTAAAATATTGACCAGTAATGAGTAATTCTCATTTAAAATTAACGTCTTGTAAAATCACAGTCAGACCCCTTATTTCACATTCCAATTATTGTAAGTTGCGGGATTATGATTTTACGAGAGTTGGAATATAAAAAAATCTAATCTATGAAAAAAAAAATAACATTACACAAGTAAAAAATAAAAATATTTTTTGTGATTATACCTATGACACTAACTAGTATATAACTTAAACTTGCTTATAATATCAGTCCCATGGAGTTGCACTCATTTATAGGCTGCAGTGACTGCTTACCATCAGTACGGCCGTATCTTTGTTTGCCATCGCCATAGTACACAAATTAATACACAAAAATTGCAAATAAATACTTGTAAACAATTTTATCCGTTGAGCTTTGTCATTTTTGTATGCAAGTTCCCATAAGGGCCCTTTTCTACTAAACTTTGAACTCAATTTTAATAAAGAAAGAATTAACGTACACAACTGACACCAAGCTACAAATATACTTCTATTTGTATATTTTACTATTTTGCATAAAACAAATAAATATATAATTTTGAAGGATTTTACAAAAACGCCAATATCTCCGTAACTATAAAACTGCCATAACGGCCCTTTTCTTATGGACGGTCACATATTATCTACTCCTATAATAATCCCCTACAGCGTGACATGTTTAATGCTTCATACGAAATGAACAACGTATTGTTTCCAAATGACTTGCGTGCGTGCCCAGCGTGCGTGGTCATTTGTTAAATATTTCGCTGCGTCATCTAAAAACTATCTATGTATTTGTATAAACAGGTTCCACAAGAAAAGACAAGTAATACGGAAGATGGTGAAGAGCAACTAGACTTCGAGGCAGAAGAAGGTGAATGTGTGGAGCCTAAAGATGCGGAACAGGCTAATGGAGATGGAGAAATTGTTGAAAAACGTAAGTGTTTTAATTTCTGAAGGGAAATTTGGAAGTAGCCCATGTATTTTATGTAGAATATTCACTGATATACCAATATCATCAAAATCAGGCATAAACGATAAAAAAAGTTGTGATTACATGGACTGATACCAAGCTTGTAACTGCCCCTTGGTCTTGTACTGCCTCTTCTTCCTTCTGTTATGGTTTTAAAGAAGTTGTTGTTGTATATGGAAAAACAATGTACACAAGACTATTATTACTATTTATATATTTTAGCAGAAGAAGTGAAGCCCCGGCGAGTGTCGCGCGGCTCGTCGCTGGAAGAGGGCGAGGTGTCGGACGAGGCAGAGCGGAGGCCGGAGGAGAGCGAGCCGCGGCCTGTGTGCCGGTTCTTCTCGCGCGGCGCCTGTACCTGGGGCGTGAGCTGCAGGTGACACGTCATACACTATAGCAGGAGTGGGGCGGCGAGGCGTGAGACTCATCGCTGGAGGAGGGCGAGGTGTCGGACAAGGCAGAGCGGAGGCCGGAGGAGAGCGAGCCGCGGCCTGTGTGCCGGTTCTTCTCGCGCGGCGCCTGCACCTGGGGCGTGAGCTGCAGGTGACACGTCATACACTATAGCAGGAGTGGGGCGGCGAGGCGTGAGACTCATCGCTGGAGGAGGGCGAGGTGTCGGACGAGGCAGAGCGGAGGCCGGAGGAGAGCGAGCCGCGGCCTGTGTGCCGGTTCTTCTCGCGCGGCGCCTGCACCTGGGGCGTGAGCTGCAGGTGACACGTCATACACTATAGCAGGAGTGGGGCGGCGAGGCGTGAGACTCATCGCTGGAGGAGGGCGAGGTGTCGGACGAGGCAGAGCGGAGGCCGGAGGAGAGCGAGCCGCGGCCTGTGTGCCGGTTCTTCTCGCGCGGCGCCTGCACCTGGGGCGTGAGCTGCACGTGACACGTCATACACTATAGCAGGAGTGGGGCGGCGAGGCGTGAGACTCATCGCTGGAGGAGGGCGAGGTGTCGGACGAGGCAGAGCGGAGGCCGGAGGAGAGCGAGCCGCGGCCTGTGTGCCGGTTCTTCTCGCGCGGCGCCTGCACCTGGGGCGTGAGCTGCAGGTGACACGTCATACACTATAGCAGGAGTGGGGCGGCGAGGCGTGAGACTCATCGCTGGAGGAGGGCGAGGTGTCGGACGAGGCAGAGCGGAGGCCGGAGGAGAGCGAGCCGCGGCCTGTGTGCCGGGTCTTCTCGCGCGGCGCCTGCACCTGGGGCGTGAGCTGCAGGTGACACGTCATACACTATAGCAGGAGTGGGGCGGCGAGGCGTGAGACTCATCGCTGGAGGAGGGCGAGGTGTCGGACGAGGCAGAGCGGAGGCCGGAGAAGAGCCAGAGGCGGTCTCTTGACCGTGCTCAAAGGCGCCTCAATGTGCGTGCCTCGCGTAGCTTGGACGTGTATCTGAGCGTGCCGCGGACAGAGCGACAAGATCGAACTTGTTTGTGCGCTAGGCGCGTACGAATTTGAGCAAGTGGCTGAGCCGTGCGTTTGTAATCGTTTGTTAGTAAATTTAGGACAATTATTGATACAAATACATGAAAAGCAAAAGGTGTTGTGGGTCCCGAAATCAATCAGCTGTCATTGTGTCGACGCCATTTTGAATGTCGGCTCGCGCGAGCACGCTGCCTCACCCGCGCATGTTTATGTGAAACTATTTTGCGCGCGAGCAGCTCGCCGCGCGGGGCGAGCATGCCTCAGGCTGAGCCGCTCAAATTCGTACGCAGCTCTACATTATAGCACGAGGCGGGCGCCGTATATCTGAAAATGAGTCTTTTTGTTTTCAAATGACCTGATCTGATACTTAGCTTGACTACAATTATGATTTACGATTGTTCTTTGAACGGCACTTAGAGAACGCAATAATTACCAATTCACGCATTAACTGGCGATTTTCGTTGTCTTATTTCGGCGACTAGCGTACATTAATAGCATATCCTACAGTCTTCATAATACCAACTATTTGTGTCCTAGGTTCCTGCACCCGGGCGTAACAGACAAGGGCAACTACAACATGTTCGACGTGGTGCGCGGCGTGCCCGCGGCCGGCTTCGCGGCGCCGCCGCGCGACACCGCGCCGCCCGAGTCGGCGTGGGAGCGCGGCCTCAGGACCGCTAAGGAGGTACAGGGTGTCCGGTGGCAGATTTAAAATGTTGATCACAACTGACCTGGAACTTAGATTTTTTATAAAAAGTCGAGCTGAAAATCACGTTTACTTGAAATCGGATATTATTCCTTTAGCTTTACAGTTTTCACAACGAATATATTTTTTAGACGATATCTTTGAATGTGCTCTATAACAAAAGGCCGTATGCGTTGAGATACGTATTTGTAGGATCGTGTATCCCGGTGCATACCGTTCACGTCACTAGTGGATCCAGGGAACTTTTGAGGGGGGCCTAATAGGCAGCTCGAGCCTCTCCCCCGACCAAAATACCGGATCCACTGGTTCGCTTG